>JBBJLS010000016.1:2654721-2676458 GCA_037577275.1 Bryconaethiops microstoma
TCTGACTGTTGTTTACATCAATTATTTAGATAAATGAGAAAAAATATCATTTGCATAATAATTTGGAACAGGGTGTAGTGCATTATAATTTTTTACCAGTTGACCAGCAAAACTAGTAAACAGGCAACTTTACACTGAACACATCTGCCATTTGTTTGAAATGATTCCATATAAAGCTCTGCTTCAGAGTGGAAGTTTGGTTTAACAAGAAATGTAACAATCAAGTTCATTTGTGTTACCCAAACTACTCGTCTTATTCACAGGACAAGAGGTGGAAAAACACCTGGACAGGTGGCCAGTTCATGACAGGGCACACGCACGCATGCGCGCGCACACACACATACACACACACAAACAATTCAGTATTTCCAATTTGCCTGCCGTGTATAACTTTGGACTGTGGAAGGAAACTGCGGTACCCAGAACAATCCCAAACAAACACTGGGCAAAAAATTAAAACTCCACACAGAAAGGACTTTGCTGATATATTAGTTTTGCCATATTATGAAGTGTTACTAACCAAGCAGCAGAAACAAGTGTCTACAATTCCAATCAGCTCAGGCAGAGTCAGGTCCTTCACTCTAATCGCCTCATCCTACAGAGACAGGGATACATGACAATAAGGAACAAAACAAAGCAACAGCATGAGAAAGATTCCAGAGGTGTTTGGTCATGGAAGAATGCCTGAAGCTGCACCTTCACAGCCTGTTCAAAGTTGAGAACTTTCCGGTTCACTTGGTTCCCGATCATCCCAGCGTCCATTTTAGGGTCCATCATCTCAATGGCTGACATCGCCTCAAACAGACCAAACCTTCAAATGACAAGAGATGGTCAATGAAAACTCCTGGAACTCAAAACATCTGGGATAAAGGGACTCTAGAGCATGCAGACCTTGACATACAAGAGAGGGAGAGTAGACACTCACAGTTTATCATGAAGCAGCTCCCCAAGCTTGAGTTCTGCGTGAGGAGAAAGAAACAAGAATTTTTACGAAATCCTTTAGTTATGTGAGCATTTCGTGTACTCAAGTAAATCACTGCAGTCCTTCATGATCAGTTGCGCAAACTGGTAAAAGGTTGATCCTGGTTTGATATCTGAACTTCATTTGCTCAAAAGACTTTAGTTACATTTAAGTACTAACATTTTCTTGTTCAGATTGATTTTTTTGCAAAATCCATGTTGACCATCTGTAGAAAATCAGTAGTTACGGACATATAACAATCATATATAACAGTCCGCAAGTCATATGATTGTGTAAATAAGTTAACATCCCTTACAGACAGCAAAACAAATGTGGGACTTGTCATGCAAACGTCAGTGCAGTGCATAAAATATGAAATGTTTCACAATTTTTACACTAGAATACTATTTTGGTTTTCTCCAACATGTTAAATCCAGCAAATAAACAATAACTGTCCATTAAAAAGTGCAGAACTGGGCACTCTATCGAACATATAGACTTATTTTCACATTGAAAATCAATAAAATGTCATTTTATCAGGGTCAAATTATATGATTTGCAAGCCTGTTTGTCTCAGAAACCGTACAGTCTAGCTTACTCAACACCTTTAACCTAAAAACCAATCAGAGTGCTCTGTAGAAACATCTTAACGAACACAAATATGCAACTACGCTTGTGCCTGTTGACGGTTAACTGAGTTCACATTTCTTAAACGTTCTTTATTTATTGATTTACTTCATGTACGCCTAAGCAAGACAATAATGTCGCCACATGTGGACATAATTTTCAAACATGTACAGTGATCTCCATGTTAAAAATACATTTATTGTGCCTAAAATAGATTAAATGTGTGTTATGAGTTTGGGGGAGAACGCCACGAGCTGCTGCGAAAGGCAGATATCGTGCTTGAACAAAAAAGCTGCCTATGTTATGGTTTTATGACATCCTTAGACCACAAGCTCAGGTTCTAAGCAGACAAAATCTCAGGGATATCTCTAGCACTAGCACTCCTAAAGTCTGTGTACTCTTATATCACACAGCCCTGTGCACCTGCTTTTACATTTAAAGCACACTGCCATTTGCACAGTGTCACTTTGTACTGTATTTTCCAATGTAAATCCTAAAGTTATAGTCTGTATACACTGCTTACATTTGTAGATTGTTATTTTATCTTTCTCCATTTCATTTATATGAATTTTATTTTCCGGCGTGATTCAGGGTTACATTTCACTGCATGCTGTACATGTATATCTGTGTACATGACAAACAATCAACATCTTGATCTTGTAGTTTGGATTAAAGACAATATACCGAAGCACAAACTTGACTAAACTGCATTTCTATTGTTCTTTCATATGCTTCAACTCATGATCCTTATGTGCCTCAATTCACAATCCTATCACTGCATTTGCTTCTGTGTCAGTGTTAGAACTGATGCAAAATGACTGGACGGGAAAAAAAAACACCAACAGAACTACCCCTTACTTGTCAAAATGCATACCCTAATATAAATACTAATTTACATATTCATTTTAGCACCTGCCCACTAGCGATACCAGGGGGTGGGGGGCTTACACTGCAGATATGAGATTAGTTTGAACAACACAGGAGTGTTCCTTTAAGAAACTTTGGAGACATCTATTTTGTGCCAGAACAGGTTGCATAGTCTGATTATTATGACAAACCTAAGCATAACAAAAAAGGTTCTCATAATGTTTCTCAGAGTTCAGTGGAAAAAAGGCTATTCAGGGAGAGATATTATGCCCTGGGAGAGTCTGTGATATCACAGCTGCCCCTGTTGGTTCCAATAACAACAAAATGCTGGAACTCATCTATGGCCAGGTCCAGTGAGTCCAGGGTTCATTCAGTTAAACCAGTCACTCTACTTCTACGGCCTGCTGCATGGCTTCATGCTGCACCCAATCATCTTCTCTGTTCATGTTCAGGTGTAAGTAATACAGAGCAAGCTGTCAAGCACATGCACACCTGTACAGGCCCCTTTGAAGTCTTGAGTGATGTCCACCCAGTCGGCGTTGTTCTTCATCTTCTCTGGGATTCCAAGACCCCACCCGCCTTCATCCTCCTCAACCGATGACTTCATCACCATGGAGACAGCTTCGAACACATCAGACAAGCACAGCTTCAGGTTAATGAGGGATACAAGGCCCATGGCAACACACCGTTACAACGGTACTTACTAGCAGGGCTATAAGTACAACAGAAAGGTGTTATCATGTTTACAAGCGAAACAATTGTGAGAAAGAAACTAATCAAATGAAGACTTTATGTGCAGTGTGACAGCTTTTGTACACTACAGATGTACTTGTTATGTTTCATGCACCTATATCAGCACACTATGAAAATACCATGAGAACACTATAAAAGTGCACAAAAATAACTGTTTATGCATTCATTTTACATCAGACACAAAAAGGCAAAGACAACGGCAAAAAGAAAACACAAGTAAAAAAAAAACCAAAAAAGATGAAAGTATATTATTTGAAGTGGTCTAGATTTGGAGGGTTGGAGTGGGCTGTCATGTGAACAGACTGTGGCATTAAGCCAAAGTGCCTTAAAATAGACTGAGCTGAAAACAGCCAAATTTGGTGTGCAGTGGGAAAACTCGATGTGTGGTCACAGGGACCCAGATAGGAAACAGACATCATAAGTCTGAAAAATGCCCTGGTTTTAGTTAGAGCAGACCTAAGTAATGCCCTGGTAGCCAGCACCCACTGCTCCTGGTCATGTATCAGTGCTCTAGATGTGGACTGGTTCTGCCAGTATTTATGTGATGTTACTGGGGAGGGGAAGGAAAATGAGTGACAGCAGTCCAGCCCAGCTGTCAGGGTTGGAGACCCCACAGCTGAAGCACTGAGATAGATGGAAATACAACAGCAGTTTAGAAGATTTTTTGTTAATTATAATAAACATTTCGATATCCAGTATTGAAGCATCTTATTTAAGCGAAAGAAACCCGTCGAATGCGGTAAGTTTGTGACATTAAACAGTTGTGCGTGTGTGTATGAGAGAGAGAGAGAGAGAATTTGTGTGTGTATCTTCTTTAGTCTTGTCATTCTATGACTGGACACATAGCTGGATAACAGGGTGTGTGTGTTTTTTGTGTGTGTTTTGTGTGTGTGTGTTTTGTGTGTGTGTGTGTGTGTGTGTGTGTGACATTCAGTGGCTAGCTAGTTGGCTAGCAAGCAGCCAGCTGCCACATGCAGACTAACAGCCAAACACCACGAATTATAACCACATTTTTAAATTCTAGACATCAACGTATGAACGACGCGTTTATTTACCACTTACCATTAACAAAATTAAAAAGTAAATCGACTGAATACCTTCTAATTTAGTGCTTTACTCCGACGCAGCCACTCATCAACCACTTCTACTGGGCACTGACGAATGTCCTTATCCTCGAATTGCATTTTGGGATTTGTAGTCCTACAAAGTTTAAAAACATCCACGGCTTTTGATTTGTCTTACGTTCATTTTGTGCAAGACGGTCGTGAATAACTGTTTCGTTTTTTCACTAGTTGAGGAGCCTCTTGATGAGTTCATATAAAGAACGTTTCTCAGAGTGTCAAGTCAAGTGCTTCCAGGTCCTACGTTTCCCACACAGCTTTCTTTGTACTTTGACTGCAGATCTTCAAATTCTCGCAATCGCTCGGTGTGTGTGAGTATGACTTTTAGATCGCGTACTGAGTGTAAACTGGCACGCTAGGCAGCCAGATGGTTTGTAAATAAAACAACCGGGTGTTGCGTGCAAGATAGCAGGGAGAGTGAGAGAAGGAGACATTGTGCTCAGATGGAGCGGCTCTTCAATGCCTTAAAGGTCGGTAATAGACTCTCACACTCCTGCCGTTGCAGTTTTTTGTCCAGACGGTGTTCTATTTGTATGCTAGCTCGTTAGCCACTAGCTAGGACAGGTGAAACTGACAGGTTGGGATCTTTTCACAATAACCATCTTAATTGATAATGACAGCTGTCAGGGTAAATTAAAACCTACCAAAGTCGTTTGATTTTTCGAGGAATTGTTTTATGTATCAACAGTGAATGCTCTGAAATTGTAATTTTCCATACACCACTGATCTAGATAGCTAATCTAGACAGCTAGCTAGCAACATATCCGTCTTCAGATTAACGACCAGCAAGAAGGTATGACAGTAAATATCTATAAATACTGCATGGTATTCTCTATGATGCATTTCTCCTATTTCTTAAAGATTCAGGCAGTTATATGCATAAAATGTTTTGGTGTGAAATTCTGGTTGTCATTTCATGTCTTGTGTTGTGTTCAGAGACCTGGTTAGTGACAAGTGTGATAAGTGTCAAGTGTCTTTTGCAGTGGCATTAACCTCTATGTGGGTGACAAGAAATGAATAAACCCAAAATGGCTTCAGAGAAAGGGTGGGTACACACACACACACACACACACACACACACACACACACACACACACACACACACACACACACACACAAGCATATCCCCAGATCATTATAAGCATACACTGACTTCCAGGCCTTATATCGTACATTGTTTTTTCATTGTTTCCCAAAATATCCATGATGTGACCATTTTCCAGCCTGCCTTTATTCTACAACATCATACAGGCTACATTTATCATTTTAAGAATGTGAACTCAAAAACTTTTTTTTTTACCTTGTCAGTGTGCCTTGACACTTTCAGTACAATCCATGACACCACACTATTTAAATGATTGTGTTAGGAGCCTAGTGGGTAAAACAATGGCCTGTGAACCCAATGACCACAAAGTCACAGGTTCAATCCTCACTTTCAGCCATTGTGTCCTTGATCAAGACACTTAACCCTCAGTATCTCCAGTGGGACTGTCCTTGTAACTGATGTCTGTAAGTCGCTCTGGATAAAGGGGCCTGACAAATGCCACTTTTCGTACTTACTAACTAAAACATCAATTTCATGTTTCCCTGAATCTTTGACTGTAGAAAACATCTGTGTTTTCATTGTCATCGTGCACTATCATGCCTAGGCTAATCCCAGTTGAGGAGGTTTCAGGGGGTTATTGCAAAATGGATTGCAACCCAGCAGTATAAAAGGAGTGCAGTCATAATTCATTTGAACTTTAAGCAGTTTAATGTGACTGTGAGATCTTGCTCTCAACTTGAAAGATCTTTTCCTTTTGAAATTCTGAAAAAAATATGTGTATTGAGCTTAGAAACTAAGATGGGTCGTAGAAGCCTAGTGGGTAACACACTTGCCTGTGAACCCTAAGACCACAAAGTCACAGGTTCAAACACCCCACTTTCTACCATTGTGTCCTTGAGCAAGACACTTAACCCTCAGTTGCTCCAGAGGGACTGTAGCTGTAACCAATGATTGTACAGTGCTCTGGATAAGAGCATCTGCTGAATGCCATAAATGTAAATGTAAGATGATGTAAATGACTGCTCTTTTCTCCAGACACATAGAAGATGATGAGATTATTTGGTATGTACCGTACCAAACCATTGCAGCTATAACTTGCACAGTTCCTGAACCCAGTGCAAAAACAGGCTGTGACATAGTACAAATTTTATCTATGAAATCAAACCAGTGAATGTAATATTACATATTGTGAAAATAATGAAAAATTTGCTAGTTTCAAAAAAGTGGGTTTTCAGCACTGAAACTGAATTGAAAGAAAAATGTGCCACTTAATTTTTTTTTTATGTGGCACTTTATTCTTTTTTGGATCAACAAAAAGTTTCAACCAGATCTTGGTGAGACTTGGCTGAATGGCTGAAATTATTACAGTTAAATTTCAAAAGTTTGTAACTAAAACGTATTAATATACTTGCTATAGGAGTAGGGCTATTTACCAAGGTCCTGTGAATTTTTAACAAAAGTTTTTCGCAATCATTTTTTCAAGAAAGTACATAATGTAGGAGGTTTAATTGAGTTGGTATTAAATGACCTCTGGGTAGATACCATAGTTTTGTGACCTCACCAAAATCAATTTAAAACTGGATGTTTTTGCAGTTTAATTTCCACATGGTATATATAGTGGGACCATGGTCTAATATATAGTGCCGCACTTTTTATAACCTGGACAGTGTTTACATACACATTTTTAGAACTATGAAAGTGCAGAGAGCTTCAGTTTCCTCATTTAATAAACATTTATGATCAAACTGTAAACCTACAGTAATTAGTCATGAATTAATTGAAATATATATATAATTTAAAATGTGTCTCCACCGCTCTGTATAAGCAGCTTTGCTCTGCTGTCTTGTGGTGTGTGTCTGTGCAGTATTCCCAGTAGTTCTCGGGTGCTCATGTTGCTGGGGCAGCTGGAGAGGCTGAACGGAGAGGCTGTGGTCACCGACACTGACGCTGTCAGACAGGTCACTGGCAAAATCCTGCACCTCATCCAGACTCAAGGTGAGCGTGCTCTCAGGCTTACAAAAAAACCTCGGACCACATGAATTCGTTTAGACCCTCCTACCATTATGTAAAGAATTATTTATCCTTCTGTTGTTTTGAACAGTACAATGCAAGCATTTCTTTAGAATCTTAATGTTATTACTGTTATTCCAAAACAGTCCTGAAGATGATCACCCATGGTGGGCCATCATCTTCAGGACTGTTTTGGAAGAACAGTAATAACATTATTTTCTCTTTAATGAGCCAAACTGGTATGTTGGCGATTAATGTATAGGGCACAAAAATAATGTACAATCCACACTTCATCGCATTAACCTGGGCATACGTAAACACATTAATTGCCTACATTTGGGTTAAGGGAAAATTGTGTACATTTTGTTTTTTAAAAACCATTATTATAGCAGAGCCGAAATATTCCATTGACATGTATACGTTAACACGGCGTAAATCAGTCGCTGGACTGCAGCCACTCGGAAGGTCCTCTGGTGCTGCTGGCCTGCTACTCTGACCCCTTCTGGGAGCTCTTAAGACAGCCAGTAATCATTGACCTGACTGACTGTAACTGTATATCTCGCATAACCCTCATGTCTTCACTGTGGTCTGAAATTCCCCCCAGGAACTCCACCCAACCACACAAGAGCTGCCGGAGGGAGAATTTAGAAATGTTCCATATTCTCATATCCTTTCTCTCTCTTTCTCTCTCTCTCTCTTTCTCTCTCTCTCTTTCTCTCTGTCTTTCTCTCTCTCTCTCTTTCTCTCTGTCTTTCTCTTTCTTGCTCTCTCTCTTTCTTGCTCTCTCTCTTTCTCGCTCTCTCTCTTTCTCGCTCTCTCTCTTTCTCGCTCTCTTTCTCTCTCTTTCTCTCTCTCTCTGTCTGTCCCTCTCTCTGTCTCTCTCTCTCTCTCTCTGCCTCTCTCTCTCTATCTCTGTCTGTCTCTCCCTCTGTGTCTCTCTCTCTCTCTGTGTCTCTCTCTGTCTGCCTCTCTCTCTCTCTATCCTTGTATCTCTCTCTGTGTGTCTCTCTCTCTGTGTCTCTCTATGTCTGCCTCTCTCTCTCTATCCCTGTCTCTCTCTCTGTGTCTCTCTCTGTCTGCCTCTCTCTCTCTCTGTCTCTGTCTCTCTCTTTCTCTGTCTCGGTGTCTCTGTCTCTGTCTCTGTCACTCTCTGTCTCTGTCTATGTCTCTCTTTCTATGTCTCTCTGTCTATGTCTCTCTGTCTCTCTTTCTCTCTCACCTGCCCTCTCTCTGAGTATCTCTGATCTCTGCTCTTCAGTCATACTCTCCAGCGTGTCTGTCATTACTCTGACCTGTCACCATAGCTATGGGAATTAGTACAGCGGGAGGGGCCGCGTCCAGGGAGCAGTTTCCCCAGTGTGGCTTTAGTGAGTGTTATGTCAGTGGATGAAGCTGCAGTGTGTGTGTGAATGTGTATGAAGTAAAGATGGACTACAGCAGCAGCAGCAGTAGAAGAAAAGACAGGCAGGTTCGGCCTCCATGCAGTCCGGGTAAGCTCTGAGGCAATGGGTTTCCCAAACATCTCCCTCATCGTTTCGCCAGGAAACAGACATGAATCTTATTACCCTTAACATACAGCCTGTTTGACGCGTATATGGGCTTGCAAGAAATCGATAAGGCCTGACTTTATAGCGTTTGGCCGATCTTTATGACTGCATGGAAAGGAATGCTTACATTTAAGGCCGTATAACATTACATGAAGCTGATAATGTAGTTTTAGGTGAACTAGTATGCTTTTATTAGTCAATATGCAACATATGCACATACATAGCACAATGTTTTGACTGTATTTACAGAATCCAGGAAAAATTGTTCTGCAGTGTTCTCTTAGAATAAGAGACCACTGCAAAAATGTTCCGATTCTCAGGTTTTATCTTTTATAGGTGCAAGTATTGAACTGAACAGCTTTTCCTTAGTTTTTAAGAACTGATGACAATATTTCTCCTCATTTCCATAATTTTAAACGAAATTACAATACCTCAAAATTAGAGAAATGACGCAGTGTTTACACAACTTTCAAAATTCAAAGAAAACAAATCTCTTGTTCACTCTTAAAGAAAATGGCAATAATTACCTTTGACGAACTTCTAGTAGTGTTTCACCATCCAACTGGTCTCATTTTGAGAGGAGAGCGTCGATTACAGCAGTGTTTTTATACTTTTCCTCATTAAATAAGATGTGATTCAGGTGATCAGTAATCAGTCCCTCATAAAGCAGAATGAGGTGCTTGTGTAGGAATTTAACAGACACTGGACTGGAATGGTTGACATCTTCATAGAGATGCTGATTTGAAAATAAATTACACAAATATGTATGTATATATACTCATGTTCAGGTATGTGTGTCTGTGTGTGTGTATATATATATACATACATACATATTCACATGAATGATACAGCAGTGAATTCAGACTCCTCTGCATCTTGGAGCTCCTGCTGTGTCCTCTGGAACGCGGCGTGCTGTTTTTCCGTGCGTGACCGCGGGCAGGAGGATTGAATGATCTTAAGAAGCAGCTCGTGTACCGTCCGCGTTCTCACCATTTCATTAGCACAGCATGTTTTTATTTATGCCTGTACATCAGCACCTTAGCCATGTCACGCTCATTTCAGCCAGACAGAAGACTCTATTTCTTACTGTCACTCTCTCTCTCTCTCTCACTCTATTCTCACTCTCTTGTGCTTTTTCTCTCACCCTTGCTCACACTTTCTCTCTTCCTATTAACTCTTTTGCACTTTATTACTTTCTCTTTTACTCTCTCTCCTCTCTCTCTTTTGCTGCATCTCTTTTTCACTCTTTTGCTCACACTTGTTCTCTCGCACATTTTCTTCCTCTTTCTCCTCCTTTTTCCTGTTTTGTGCTCTGTCTCCGTTGTCTTGTCTCTTGCTTTCTCTCACTCTTGCGCTCTCTCTCTCTCTAGCTCTCTCTCTTTCACTCTGTGTGCATGAGCGTGTGTTGGGCACTGTCTCTCTCTGTTTTTGATATTCAGATTTTCTGGACAGTTGCCCTGCGTTTCTGGAGTGGTTTTGAAGCTGAGCTGTGTTGGAAGTTTCTGTTGTAGTGTCGTGTCTGTGGAGATGGGATAAAATGGAGGCCGTTTCCATTGTGCTCCTTGCACTATTTATAGTGCTTGTCATCATGTGCTAGAGATGTCAACAAACTGCCTCTGTGTGTAAATCAGAAGGACACATGGTTAGCATCTAGTTTATCCTTAGAGGTGGATAAACGGACTCTTAAATGATACTCGTCTCAGGTTACCTCAGTGAACAGTTGACTCAAGTGGAAGTAAAGCTAGCAATCACTAACCAGTTTGTAAGGCACCGTAATACTTTATCTGGTCTAAGATGAAATGTTAAATATCTAAAGTGAGAAATACAGCAGAGCAGAGCAGGTCTTGAACCATCAGAGCAAAATGAAATTGAGAACAAAACGCTGTAATCACGAGGAAGCCAGCTGAGATAACGACACTGCTAATCCCACTTGTGTTATAGGCCCTTTTACCCCGTGCTCTGACCTTGTGTGTAGGGCACTTTGTTTTGCGCTCTGTTTTTAGCACTCATGCCTGACAGACTCTCAGGACATGAGAAATGTTTACTTGCGGCTTCCACTCTGGCGAGGTGCTTTCATCCCCCTCTGGTTCAAGAACTAACTCAGGAGAATGGCTCGGATGATTGAGAAGGGCTTTGCAGAAATGTAACTGGACTCCTGGGTTTGAAAGAGCACTCCCTGAACACATTTCTTGACTGAAACTTGACCACAGGTTTGAAATGTAATAAATGTGGCAAGTCAAATTTCCCTTAACCCACATGTAACTGATCTGCCAAGACAGACCCATATTTGGCTCCGTAGTTTTGGCCTGCAGCTAGACTTCTAATCCCAGTGTATCTAACAAGTAATGGAAGTTTATAACCTTGTAGCTGGTGCTGTATCACACCATTGCCCCAAATACAGGCGGGAAATTTGGTCTGACAAATGGGGATGGGAGCACACGTCAGAGGGCTAAAACCCACATGCAACAATTCAGACGTAAAAGTAGGTAAATGTGCCTACGGTTAGAGTTAGCATGCTGATATCATCAGATCGTATGCTTACTATGTCAGTATTGAAGCACAAAACAAATTATGCCCCTCTGACTGAAGTTGTCCAGATATCATGGAAGGTCTTACACACCTGAATTCAGTGTAATCTTGGTCATATGTGATGTTTTGATGGAGATGCTTCACAGTATTTCAGCATATTCCAACATAATCTGTGTCTTCACAGTCGACTTCCACGAACTTTTCAACTTTTCTGCTTCATGAAATTTGTTGAGATTTTATTCTCAACAACTTCAAAAAAAGGAGTAACTTTTTTTAAGTACATACTGTCATTGACAGTCTGATCTGCATGTTGCTGGAAATATACTAGTAAAAGACCTAGTAATGAAAGATATGGTGATAAGCCAAAAGAGGAAGGACTGTCAGCACATTACTACAGTGCAGTGAGTGTGTATAAGTAACATGACATAGCGTGATTAACTGAAACCAAGCAAAAAATTTGAGCTTTAAATGTATCCAACAACAAAATTTTACATATATTCTAAAAGAGAAGGGGAAACATATGTCTCCCAATTGTGGAGCAATGCATGGTCCTTCACAGATGGCAAGTGCATTTTCAGCTTTTAGGTTTGTAAGCCCACGTTAGAATACGTATGCAGACACTGGAAAATGTTAGACCATCATTGTAACAAAATTAACCTCATTGCATTTACACAGATCTGGCACGGCTGGATCCAAACACATTCTGATCACATGATTACGCTTTTCTTTTAAACATGAATGGACAACATCCAGAAACAGTTAATCTTTTAATGCGAAATTTAATTGTGCTCTAATGGCATTGTCATCTATAAAAATGTATAATTGGATGTTACAAGTCAAAAAATAGTTGGCAGTTCATGCCTGTATTTTGTCTGGATGTATGTCCATGTTCATAGATAACAGTACATCATATGCCAGACTATAAAGCTAAATGGGCCTGGGCAAGGGAAAATTCGCATAAATTTGACTTACTCACTGATCTAGTCCTTTAATAGTTGAGCTACGTATTGCAAAAAAAGTACCACATTAATGTAAACATGATCCACTCGCTGCTGGTTGAATAACTGTTTTGACTACTTGTGCTTTGATTAACGCAGAAATGTAAGCTTAAGATGTGACCAGCAGGTAATCAGAGCTGATGTCTTCTTGCTGTTGTGTTTCAGAGAAGACCCGTAAGGAGATGATGACTAAAGGCTCCAGTGGGATGGAGGTCATTCTCTCTTCTCTAGAGGTAAGTACCTTCTGCTGATTTCAAGGCTCTGAAATGTCTTTGTCTTACCGTGATTGGTTTCCTGTACTCTGAGAGCGTTGCAGGGCTCATGTTGTAACACATTTAATCTTGTGCAGAACACGCGAGACTTGCAGACGATTCTGAACATCCTGTGTATTCTGAATGAGCTGCTGACAGTGGGTGAGTTTCAGGGTCTGACTCTTTAACTCTGGGGAGGGGGGTGGAGTATTTTGGAGGAAATGGAAGTGAGCTATTTTTCTAAAAAGCACAAACCATGTGATTGGTCTGATTTTTTATTTTTTTTTAATGCCTATAATTGATAGCATGTAAAAACAGATTTTAGGATTTAACCCATGTAGGAGTAATGAGACAAGGAGAGATGAAGG
The DNA here is from genome assembly GCA_037577275.1 of Bryconaethiops microstoma. NCBI lineage: Eukaryota > Metazoa > Chordata > Actinopteri > Characiformes > Alestidae > Bryconaethiops > Bryconaethiops microstoma. Next base: position 2,667,799 of record JBBJLS010000016.1, read on the forward strand.
AATCAGCAGGCTGACCCTGGGCAGATAACTGAGATAGTGCTTTATCTTCTGAATGGTGTGTTTTGTGTTTGGTGTTGTAGGCGGCGGCCGCAGGGTTGGAGTGTTTGTATCTAAAGGGGGAACACCCGTCCTTCTGCAGCTACTCGTCCAATCTGGCAAAGAAACGTCTCCCAGTGAAGAGCTCATGCTCCAGTTACACTCTATACTGGCCAAAGTTGGGCCTAAAGGTAAAAAATACACTCCCATAGAACATGCTAATCTCTCTCCACCTCTTAGTTAATGATTCAGCTATGAATGCTCAGTTACTAATTAATCAGTTGATTTCTTTTTTTCATTTTATTTCTGTTTTATTCAGTTCTTTTGATGCCATTATGTCTTATCAAAGACAATATGGATTAATTTACTAGACGCAAATCAAATAAAATATTTATGAGCCAAGATGACATTAAATGATTATAAGGAAGTAAAACAAATAAATAAAGAAATAAATAACTTAGTAGTCATAACTGACTTTTTTGATGTCATTATGTGTTATGGATTATAAACGACATTATGGAATAATTTCTCAGATGCAGATTAAGCCCAGACTAGTGGTGATTTGTTACTGGTATTTCAGTTTAGTCCAAGACTAAGATTACTCTAACCCAGAAATAATAAAATCGGTCATGGTATCGGTGTCTGTATTAGTAATGTTGATGTTAGTATTATCATTAGTGCAGTGCTGTAGTTGAAAACGGCTACTAAACCGTAGTAGGTTTAAAAAAAAAAAAAAAGTAAAATCTATTATTATTATTATTATTATTATTAGAACATGTTATGAAATGCTCAATGATAGCATTATAGCAATTTTGTTGTTATTATTATTATTATTAGAACATGTTATGAAATGCTCAATGATAGCATTACAGCAATGTTGTTAATAATAATAATAATAATAATAATAATATAATAATAATATTATTATTATTATACATTCTTGCTCCCTACCAATACAGACAGGAAATTTGGAATAAAAGCACGTCTGAATGGGGCTCTGAACGTGACGGTGAATCTGTTGAAACAGAACCTGCAGAACCACAAACTCCTGCTGCCGTGTTTACAGGTGCTGCGCGTCTACTCCACCAACTGTGAGTACAACAATATATAAACACAGTCGGAAGACAAGCCAAGCCTGTGAAATGTAACAGATCAGTTTATTTATCGTCAGGTGATTCCTCACTCGAAACCTCCAAAGGAGTAACTCTACTTTAAACCTGTAGCGTTGGTTAACGGAACATGATTTTGGAGTTAATTTTGACCATTTCTACTGGTCCGTTCATCATGTAGTGGACCAATAAAAACGACAGCTCAAAATATGAAAAATAGAAAAGAAAGAGAAAAAACAAAAACGACAAACATTAAGTTACAAATTTGTTGTTCTGACAGTACTTTGCTTCTGCAACGTTTTTAATAGAATATGTAATATAACGTAAAACGTTTTAAACTTATGCTGTCATGATATTGGTGAATTACGCCAGACAGAGTAGTGAACTAAGCACTGATGGGCTTTTTTAGTACTTTTAAGATGTAGAACATTGCTACTTTCTGGATTTTCAAAAAATATAGAATAAGTATTAAAAGTAAATATGGTCAGCAACTTGGGAGAAGAAATCTAGTTATTATTTTTATGAGTTATTATTGTAACAGACAATATGCTGTTCTTTCATAAATTTATTACAAGAAACAGTATAAATACTTAAATGTAACTGACTGGTTTTGAAGTGTAATGCAACAGTACACACTGTAAGTGCAATTTACATTAGCTTCATCAGTCTCATCAAAAATAACTACCCCTTTATTACAGCAAAACAGATTTGTGGCATATTCTCTAGGAATGTTTGGAACTAACTTTTGTCCAAACACTCCCAGCACCTTTTCAACATGCAAACAGTTTTTTTTTTAAATTTCCTGTATTCTCATTTCAACTTCCAGCTTGTCCTATGCGAGCTCAGGGAGAGAAAGATCTGGAGACCAGGGAGGCCAAGACCCAATTCTCCCAACTTTTTGCTTTTCTTTGGACTGGATATAATTTTGGAGAACGCCTGGGATTTTTCTGCTGTTGAGGAATGAAATTTTGTCCAAAGATATTTAAACCAGAAGGAATTGTGTGATTTTGAAGAAATGAGTGATACATCAGTGTACGAAAGACAGACCTGATATGTCTCTTCAAAACTACTAGTTTGAGCCTTCATGGCTAAACGGTGTATTACTGCAGACAACCCCGTATTGGAAACCAGTCAGTTGCATTTGTTTTAAGTATTTTGTGTGATTTTAAATTTTGAAAGAGCAGTAAGGGTAGGGTAAGCCCAAACCTCTGACAAGTAGTGCAACTCTTTGTAAAATACTTATATATGTAGGGTCTCTTCATGTCACCGAAGGGCCGTGGTGGCTGCAGGTTATGATTAACACCAGACTCCGGTTGGTATCTTAAATGGTCTGGAATAAAATCGTGCAGCTATACCGTCCCTTTGTGCATAAGATTTGACACCCCTGCTGAAGGTTTTTAGCTTTAATTGTGAATAGTTAACATGTGATTGTGTTCTTAAGCTTGATTCTCTTTCTCATGTTTGCGTAGCGGTGAATGCTGTTTCGCTGGGGAAGAGTGGAGTTGTGGAGCTGCTGTTCAAAGTCGTCGGACCCTACAGCAAGAAGAACACCACACTGCTGAAGTATGTATGAGCCTTGGTCTTGTGGACTCATTCTTCTAAAGATAAACACACTGGCTTTTTCTACTTCTAAGAGGAAATCTAACCGCAATGCCCATTTTAGTACTGCTTCTCAAACACTGAATGTACTATTTTTTCAATTTAATTTCACAGGGTGGCCTTTGATACTTTGGCAACATTGTTGAAATCAAGTAGGTAGCCCTGGGAGACCTCTTTCTCATCTATTGAATTTTGGATCTCTGTAGCATATTATTAGTTTATCATGATGCTGACTGTGTAATCATGCTAAATAGTAGTGTGGAATATGCAAAGGGTGCTGTTTAAGCAATTTCCTCCAGGATCAATAAGGTTTTCTTATTCTTATTCTGATTCTGATATAGATAAAACATACATAGTCATATTAATTATGTAGAAGATGGGAAGGATGCTGTTTAGATTAAACTTTGTGTAATCATATGGTGCAGAGTAGTGAAGGTTTTAGATTCAGCATTAGTTTAATTCATAGATTAATACACCGTATAACACAATTATGAACACTGCAGTGATTAAATGTACAGATTGTTGTAGTTATTGTAGCTGTGTTTATATCTATATATGTGCGTATACACACATGTTAATTATAAAATGTAAACAGATGCTGTTTAAGACTAATTTATTACTTTAACTTGATGTATAGACCACTGGTTTTGCATGTGCACACTGTAACTGAGCACCACAGTGTAAGTTATTCTTTCCTTTTTTCCTCTTTGACTTTTAGAGATGAATGCCCGGCGAGCAGTGGACAGGGCGTATGTGCCTGGTCTGCTCTCCATCTACCAGGACTGGCACCGCAACGATACGCGCCACCGACACGTGCTCATTCGTAAGAGCCTTCTGGGATGCATCAAAAACATCATCAACATTAAGTTAGGCAGGAAGGCCTTCATTGACGCAGATGGGATGAGGATTCTCTATTGCACTTCGACTGTAAGACACTGAGATACTATTCTCATTGTTATAGGGTAGTATAATGTAGTGTAGAGACCTGATGCTGCTAAAAGTGTTTGTCAGTGTTCAAACAGGGTTTTGCAGACTTCGCACATTCCAAAGTCAAATTTTAATGTCCGAATTTCATTATTAGAACAAAGCCTAATTATGTAAATAATACCAAATTCTTTATAACATGTAATTCATAATATCGAAATAAACGATTAAATATGTGCTTTATAATAAAGAAGTAATAGTAACTGACAATCCTTCAAAACAGGCCTTTGAATCAGACCTTTAAAAGGAGGACCATGAACTTTCACTTAAGGAATTTTCTTTCTGTAGGGCAGTTTTTGTAGATGTCGGAAACTGTTTTCAGTCCTTTTTTCAGGAAAAATACTGTCTGGTGTTGTCAACAATGTGTGTGTGAGAGTTGTATATTATTGTGTATGTAGGGCCTATGCTACAGTTATTACGTAATTATTACTTAAGACCTTATTCAGTTTTGTAAAGCTGAGTTCTATTATTTTAGTCTTTTATGCTGCGCTGAGGAAAAATACATGAAAAAGAAAATAGAAAACATTTTTATTGAAACATATGGGTCTTATCAAAGCAACAAAAAATATACCAAGATCTTACTTTGACTGGTACTGCAATACCAATAGAGGGTAGTATGTTTATTTGTTTGATGTTTGTTTATTTGAGCCTTTTCATTCTACTAAGTATTCATTACTATGACGCAAGATGGTTAGTCAGCACATTAGGCTTGTTCTGTATAGCTGTATGCAGTAAACAAACAGAAGACAATTTAGTTAACAGTAATGATGTATGTGGTAATTCATCGTCAGCTAAAATTGAATGATTGTGACAGGCCAAGCCATAGAATCTAGAACAGTGAAAATGTTTTGGATAAAATCTGATATTCCTTCGTTTTTTAATGTACATGCTGGAATGCTGCTGAAATTGTGCTGAATATTTCTGTTGAGCAGGAGTGTTTGCCCGTTCGGACCCTGGATCCTTTAGTAAACACCTCGAGCCTGATCATGAGAAAATGTTTCCCAAAGAACCGCCTTCCTGTGCCCACTATTAAGAGTGTCTTTCACCACCCACTACCACACGTTCCTGCCAGCGGACCAGTAGCTCAACTCTACAGCCAGCCACCAGGGGGTAAAACACACACATCCTGTTTTGAGTTCAGCTTTTGTGATGTCACAGAAAACAGCACATTTCCATGTCTGTCTGGAGGACATGCCCCCAGGCTACAGGATAAGTATCAGTATGTGATAAATCTTTCACATTCCAGTGGATGACGTTGTGGATGAGAGTGATGACAATGATGACACCGAGATCGACACGGAGAACGATACAGAGAATGAGGAGGATGAGAAGGACCACAAAGGACAGGTGAGTTCCTCTCCTATGGCAAGTTTAGGAATGCAACCAAATACAACAAAAACCTCATAAATAAAAACTAAAAAATGAATTCCCTGTGATTTTCTAAAGAATGACGACATCGAGACTGATATCAACAAACTGCGGCCCGGACAGATTCTGACACGTCCGTTTGAGGAACTAAGAGCCTATGAGCGTTTTTTCAAGGAGTTCTCAGATGATTTTCAGGTGAAGAACTTCGGTTTCTAGTAAGTATATGGTAAGGATGTCCAGTTACAGTCCTGGAGAACCGGTGTCCAACTTGACAAGTTGAACTACCAAACTGTGTGAACCTCAGTCTGCCAGGACCGGAATTGGGCACCTCGATTTAGGGTAGCAAGACCATGTACACCTGTATGGCATCACTGGTCCTCGACTTCTGGGCTATGAAAAGTCCCTCCTTAAACTCTGAGCATGGCAGTATAAGGCTTGGTCTTACTGCTTTAATATCTTGGTGATGGATCAAACTACCCCCTGAGCTCTGTCTGTTCTGCCATGGTCTGAAGACTCACATTTTTAGGCAACACTTAGCCAATAAGATTTCTTCACTCTTTCACATTCATTGTGTGATTTTTCAAAAATAATCTCTCAAACTGCTCGACGTCTGTTTCAGGATTATGAGTTTGAGAGCAGTAAATCTACATCCCCCTCTGCTCCTGACCCCCCGAAGCCCCACCAATCAATCATCATACCCACAGCTCGCTCCACAGCTGGACCTTGGGCTGAAACTTCCAGAAACAAACACCCGCGGCCGGACAGAGGGCAATCACCGCGGCTTAAAGATGCTCCGGTGGACCTTGACACCATCTCTATTTCCAGAGTTCCCGAGAGTAAGCTAGAGCTGGAGCTGGTGCAGGGCCTGAGCCAGCTGCTTCAGGACGGCACGGAGTCAGTGAACGGGGGCTGTGGAGGGGAGGGTCCTCAGGAGGAGAGCGGAGAGCAGGCGGTGCTGGAGGTGCCAGACACGGCTGCCCTTCTGCCTCTCCATGACCCTGATCTGTATGTGGAGATGATTAAAGGGACCCGCTCTGTGCCAGGCTACACAGACGTGGCCTACCCAGATTATTACGGTCACGTAGCACCCAACTACCGGGAGCATATTCTAGAGAGAGTTTATGGGGTACAGAGGTGAGTAGACAACAACCTACTGAAAGCACCACTTTTGATGTTTTAAGGAATTAAATCCTTTCTTGAGCTTTTGCCATTCATTTTGGGGATTTTATTCTTTTTATTTTTGCCATCATTGAAAAAGAAAACTTCTATTCTAATTTCCCATTAGATATTAGGAATGATATGACACTTTTATTTGTTCAAAACTGTATAATTTTTGACATTCACCTTTTGAAGGTAGCCATGGTTTATTTTTGTTTGCAGTACTAAAATATGACTATATTCTCCAACAGAGCAAAGATCTTCCAGGATATTGAGAGACTCATTCATCCAGCAGACATCCTGGACAAAGTTGTATATGACCTAGACTTACCGAGGTTGATATTTCTTTAACAGCTTTTTCTAACCCATTTCATCCATTTAAAAAAGACTAAGCACTCTGTGTCATCATTAGTTGCATTAAAAACCCCTGTGTTAACTTTAAGCTGCCCAGTGATTGATGATGGAGAGTGTCTGAAGTTTAACTCGCAATTTGAATCTGGGAACCTGCGGAAAGCAATCCACATCAGAAAGTAAGCATGCGTTGCTTTATTAGAATTAATAGTAATTGATAATCAGTACATTTTATACTTCTTTATATTATGATTCCTATATCAGGGATGACATTTTAACGGCTGTAGTAATTGTGCTCCCTGATACAGAGCAGATATTTTCTTTAATGAATAATTGAAGAGCAAATTTCCAAGAATCACTCAGTCCAAAAGCATTTTTTTTCCCGGAAAATCGCGTTTTACTTGTTTTACCTATTGGAACGCAATTCTCACAGGAAATATTTTTTTTTAATTGAAATTTTACAGTTGCTTATCGTGCACATTTTAGTTTGGGAAAATTTGTTTTAAAAATATAATGAAAACAGTTTTTTAGTAAATCGGTATTCAATGTTACAAAATTATGTGCAAGTTTAATATTTATATCGTACTACATGACACAGCATAGAGTCAATGACAGCTAACTGCAGGACTGAGTGAGTTTTGGTCGGTTATACTATTGCACATAAAGAGGTAATGTGAAAATATGCCAATAGTAGTGTTTCCTAAAAAATCACAAAAAATGTACTGAGTTTTGGAAATTTGCTCTTCAATTGTAGCCAATTCTTTAAAAAAAAAATCAAGCATTAAAAATAATAGAATGGGGTTAAACTGAGCAGTATGCTGTAGAATGTTTGGTAACACTTTTGTATGATGCCTACGTAAGCCTTAAGCAATTTCCTCTGGAATCAGTAACGATTTCTGATTCTGAAATGGCACCAGGCATAAACTTACATACATGAATACATTCTCACACACACACACACACACACACACACACACACATACATACATACATATATACATATATAAGGGGGCAGTATGAAGTCACAAATTAGGTACGCATTTGCGCACTTGCGTCTATGTGTGCTTATGTTGCTGTAATGTATCCACATAAATTCTGCCCTTCAGTAAAGTGATACAGATTATTCTTTTTTGCTACTGAAGAAATTTATAGTCCAAGACTAAGATCCGTAGACAGTTAATATTTCCATATAAATATCCTCTGCAGGTTTGAGTATGACTTGGTGTTGAACTCAGACATCAACAGTAATCACTACCATCAGTGGTTCTACTTTGAGGTGAGCAGCATGCATGTGGGAGTGCCCTATCGTTTCAACATCATCAACTGTGAAAAATCCAACAGCCAGTTCAACTATGGTAATCCTCTTTTGCATTCTTAATTACTATTGCCATTCAGCAGTGAAGTATGGTGGTGGTAGCTTGGCAGGCACAGTAACTAGCTGAAAGTTACAGTTTGGCAGAATTAAAACAATTCTCCCATTATCTCAAATGAAGAGAGTGAACCAAGGCATTATGGTCTCTGAAGCTTTTCAAAATTCATGCTGAGCTTGTCTAGACTGAGAAACTGCATTTGCATGAAGTGGAAAATTGTGCAAATTCTTCTTTTTACAGCAATATAACTATAGGAGTCATGAAACCATGGGCTTGAACTCAGCTGTTAGCATTCTGCTACTGGTATTAAGATATTCATCAAGACCCCTAAGTCCAGTTTTTACTGATTGTTGTTTCTGTTTAACAATACTTCAACACAGTTTGTGTTTCATAGACCTCATGTAACATGTGGGTAAAGATGTGTCCCCTCTTGTGGCAGGCATGCAGGTGCTGATGTACTCTGTACAGGATGCCATCAGTGGCAGCCCTCGCTGGGTTCGTACAGGATCAGACATCTGCTACTACAAGTAAGTGGTGATTGTTTTGTATTGTTCATTTTGTTTTACAGTGTTTGTGTCATTCTTCATAATGCTGGGAAACATCTGAAGACACTGGCTACATGAAAATCAAGAATAAATCAAGAAATTTTAAAGAGTGCGCTAAAGACGTTTGTGAGATATATATA
>JBBJLS010000016.1:2691326-2713659 GCA_037577275.1 Bryconaethiops microstoma
GTGTGTTTGTGTGTGTGTGTGGGTGTGTGTGTGTGTGTGTGTGTGTGTGTGTGTGTGTGTGTGTGTGTGTCTGCAGTGGGCTGGCACCCCACCCTGTGTGAGTCCCTGCCTCACACCTGGTGAACCCGGCATAGGCTCCGGGTCCCCACAACCCTAGTGAGGATTAAGGGGTTACAAGAAAAGAAATGAATGAAGATTTGATAAGAATACATCTTTCCAAAGTGTGTATGTGATTTTTTTTTTTTTATTCAATCTATGAGTTTTTTGTTACCAGTTTTTTTGGGGGTGGCATGGGAAGGAAATACAACAACAAAAAACAAACAACCACCATTTTTTAGAGCCTTAAAGTGTTTAATAGATATAGTATCGTGTGTGATTTGGGCTAAAAACTCTGCCTTTTAGACATGTTAGCATTTTTTGGTCAACTGAGTGAACTCTTAAGTTCGCATCAGAATGAAAAAGTCCTGGATCTCAAAAATGATTATGTGATCACGCCCAGAAGTTTTGGTATTTAGAAAGAAACAGCTTTTTTCCAAAAATGTTATTTATTTATTGTTTTATAATATGTCCCTTGTTGTGGGATTTATAATAAAACTGTAATGTAATGATGCTGTATTCATTTTTGGATTTCTGTTAATATTTGTCATCAAATGTAACCAGAAGGTCTTCAGCCTTTGCAGTTATGGCCAGTCTTGTCCTGCAAAGGGTTCTATTCCACAACAAGGTTGAAACTTAATTGAAAAAGGAAGGAAAGGTAAAGTTTAATGCACTCTTAGCAAATGTATAAATAATTATATAAATCAACAGTTCAATATTTTGGCAAAGCAAGCTTTTAGCTGATTGTGTACTGTACATGTGTGTGTATCTGTGTGTCTGTGTGTGTGTGTGTGTGTGTACATTCAACTAAAACTCATTTCCTTTTTAGACACTGTGATCCCAACAAACTTCTGAACTAGTTTACACATTATTTCTCATTCATAATGGACAGTGTCTTCACTTTGTCCCTGCTCTGACTCCCTCACAAGCTGATATTTCCTCCTCTGAGCTTTCAGCTTCCTGCTCTACTGTCTGGCCGTCCTCCACCTCATCACCTGACGGCTTCAAATTTGACTCCTCTTCTACAATTCAGAGTAAAACTCTTTCTGTCCCCTGTGATTCCTGGTGCATGGGAACTGTGTAAAAACAGGAGATTTTCCACTACAAAGAACACTGAATAAAAGTTTGGTTTTAAGGGTTAAACTTATTGCACATTCATTTTCCACAAAATGAAAATTCTCATATTGAACATAAAATATGATTATTGGCAACAGAAACAAAATCTCTGCAAAAATTGATCACCCTTGTTGCCAAAAAAATTGGAAGATGCGATGTCTGATATTTTGAAGAGAAAGTCCATGTGCCCAGGAGGATAACTGAAAATAGCCCAAAACCCTGGATCGTTCTTGGAGATAAATAGAAAAACTTCAAAACAAATTGTACTATATATAAATACATATATTTGAGAGTGCCAAAAAAACACAGGGTCTGTACAATTTGCCATACAAAGCCTGTCGAATTTCTGCATTGCTTACATTCAGTCACATTGAATTTACCTTTCCACCTTAAATGGGGATGCAGTTACAGTAGTTGTCACACTGTCATAGCTGCACTAATTACTACAAAACATAATGTACTTAAAATGTGCTTAACCCTAATTTACTCCTGAAAATACACCAACCCCCTTCATTTGAATTCAGTGGCCATTAATTTGTGAACCAATCCATTCGTTTAACCTTAAAAGTGGATTTAAGGCATGAGTGTGAACCTCCTTAATCTTAAACATAAGGTTCTAGTATTTATGGGGCAAATTTGAAAAAGTAAAGGAAAAATTCAGTAGTTTTACCCCTTAATCATGTCAGACCATGTGTACTTTTTCCTTAAATTTTCCTTAATTTCCTGGAAATTAAGGTCAAAATTAAGGTAATTTAAAGGGGTAACATTAAGGGTTTGGTTTTGTAGTGAGTTTAAGGTGGAACTGGAAGATTCCAGATAACTATAGCCTCACTGAAGTGAGTAAAACCCGAGAGATATTAAAAATGATTACATAACCAGACCCTCCCCTCCAGCGACACATCAGAAATACCCCACACCAGCCCACCACAGTCTCTGTGTGCAGTTTTACACAGAGGTTACGCTCGTCTGAGTTTATTCACTGTTATCATTTGCACTTTTGTTGGTGTGCTGATTAATCAGTTAATAGTATAGAAGGATGAGCTTCTTTTTTAAGTTCTTTTCAAGCTGCTTTTTCCTAAGCCTCTCTTCGAATGAAGCCTTTTTTCACTGAAGTAACAAAACGTTTACTTGTTTTTAAACCACTCTGTCCACCTCGCCCCATTTTTGCAGTTTATCACCTGAAGCGGGCTGTCAGAGTCCATGTGGTCGGTCTGATGAATAGATGCTACATGCTAATAGCACTATTGCCCTCTAGGTGCCTTTTTCCTACACGAAAGCCCTGGAGTTTTAAAGCTCAGTCTTTATTTACTGCTCTACATCATTGAGACTGACCACAACCTCCTCGCTGCCCACAGCACTGCCCCTAGTGCACGGCTTCGAGACGGCCAGGTTCACAACCCAGGGAAGCGAGGAAAGGATTTATCAGCTCCCTGCTGAAATTTTGATGAGACTCTTCCCTTTTTTTCAAAGCAAAGCAGCTTTTATGGCCTCCTTCTCTGCGTCATTTGGGCTCTTTTGTCCTCACCCACAAACACCCTGACCCTGTTCACCTTCTGCGATCGTCAAACATTTTGTTTTACAGCCTAATCACACTCCTGAAGGACTTGAATCACGCTTCACTGTTTAGCATTTTAATGAGCACTAGGTGCTAATATGGTGCTGCTACTGAAATCTCATTGCTAGGCCTGCAAACTAAGAATAGAATATCTTTGCAGCTTTAAAACTGTGGAATAAACAGCAATCAGACATAACATTAAAACCACCTGCAGGTTCCCTGTGTGTTACCATCAGCCCTGACCTGCAAGGACACTGTGCTTTAAGCCTGTGGTATCTGGCATCAAGATGTTAGCAATGATCCTTTTAAGTCTGCAGTTGCGAGGTGGGGACTTCCTACTTCAGACTAGTTTGTCCGGCACATCCCACACATGCTTGATTGGACTGAACCCTGAGAAATTTGGACAGGCTAACACCTTGTCATGTTCCTCAAACCATTCCTGAACAATTTTGAAGTCCGGCAGGTCTGTCACAATGTGTCGGTAGGTGGTCTGTGTCAAAGTAACGTCCATATTAATGCCAAGACTCAAGGTTTCCCAGCAGAACATTGCCCTGAGCATCACACTGCCTCACCCGGTTTGCCTTCTTCCCATCCTTCCCTGAGTAGGCGATGCACCCACACTCAGCCTGTTCATTCTTTCATATCACATGATGGAAAGTGATATGACCAGGCCACCTTCTTCCATTGCTCTGTGGTCCAGTTCTGATGATCATATAGGAGCTTTATGCATGGGATGGCTTGACAGATCCACACACAGCAAGATGTATTGTACTGTGTGCCACGACACCTTCCGATCACAGCCGTCGCTTTCAGCAGTTTGTGCTACTCTAAGGAATTTGACCAGATGGGCCAGTCTTCGCTCTCCACAAGCACCAGTGAGCTTTGGGATCTTATGACTGTCATTCCTTGGACCACTTTTGGTAGCTTCTGACCTTTGTTTACCAGGGACACCTCACAAGACCTACCATTATGGAGATGCTCTGACCCAGTTGTCAAACGGACACAATTTCGGCCTTGTCAAAATGGCTCAGATCATCCATCGTTCTTGCTTTCAACACATCAACTTCTGTCTTGCTGTCTAATATAATGTTGTGGCTGATTGGAGTATGTTCTCCCCCACATAGGTACTCATGCGCACATAAACACACACACACACACACACACACACACACACACTTTAGGAGCTCCATAGAGAATTCTGCTCTACACTGAGTGAAAACAACAGGGATTACAGTGAGGGTCATTGGCTTTGTTTTTAAAAAGCATTTAGCCCCGTGGCAATTACTTAGGGCTTAATGTACAGTGTCAAAACAGCCTCATCGATCCGCTGATTGATCCCTCATTCCTTTTCCCCCCTTGTCTCCATGCTTCTATATTGTGTGTAGTAATTTATATAATTCAGTAACACTACATGCTGCATAGTTTTCATTTCAGGTAGGTTATTTCTGTTATTATTTACCACTATATAGCAGAAATATATATGCTAATAGTTTTTTTCACAGCTGACAGATTCCAGGAACTGAATCTAAGGTTTTATTTTTTTGTTGTTTTTTTTTGCTGATTACAGCATTTAACTGAAAGCCACATATGTGAATGTATTCTTTGAAGTGGTGTTGACAAAGACAAACAGCTGGGTTACTTCACTGTCTTTCAATCTACATCTTCTGTTTTGACATGCTTTCAGCCAGCAGTCAATAGCACGTAAAGATCAGAGCTGTAAATCAAGCTGTTATGCGGCCTTAGGTCAATAAGCTTCAAGCATGTCATTTAGACCTACAGTTCATACTATTATTGACTACTCCATAAACATTTTACTGTAACTCGCACAACACACACACACACACACGCACAAATTGATATGGTAGGACATGACACTTTTTTATTAAATACAATGTATCACAACTGCCTCAAGGTCATTGAGAGCATCTGATCATATGGATACATGTATTGTAACACTAATGCCATGGTTTTGTGTCAGTGGGTTTTTTGCTTTTGAGTTACTGTATATAATAGAAAGAGACCTGCTAAAATACAGAGACATGTAGCTCTCTCCACACACGTGTACCGTTAGAAACTCCTCTGTTATCTCCTTTAAACCAGTGTCTTGTCTTTCAAGCATTGCTTTCCACAAGGCCAGGACAGGTGAAGGCAATATGGCAGCAGTTTTCTCTAAGCTGCTGTCTCCTCTCAGGCCTGCTGCTTCACCAACACTCATGATGAGGAGGCAATCTGAAGATATGTCCTCAGGGTTGGAGACTACAAGGCCCACAGCTTGCTGCCAGATGGCCTGAGTCCAGACAGTGGAGTAGCTTATATGGACACTCGCAAAGGTCAGAGGAAAATGGCCTAAAGTCCAGAGTTGGTGGTTGGTTGATATGTACTCACAGTTTTCTGTTACAATATACAAGTAAATTTTTGAGTTTAACATAAGGCAAGATTGACTCCTTTAGCATACTAGCTTTATCATCATTCTTGTATTCTTTTATCTTCACAAATTGTCTGCTTCAGTCATCCTTTTCACCAAGCATATGCCCTATCCCAGCAGGCCTACGAGGCGAACCAGAAATGCTAACACGGCTAAGATTGGTCCAACCTTTTAAGCAAAAATATCTGATCAGTTCCGGGATTTTTAGCCAAAGGCTTTGACCGAAAATCCCAATAACTTTAGCAACATGCATTTTTGGTCAACTGAATGAAAGTGAATCCTCAACAGATACCATTATACAAAGGAGACCATGCTAACAAGAGCCTGCTAACATGACTCACTCATTGTCCTTCAAGCTCGCTTACAGTTTTCTCTCGTACCGTCCACCGTAGGAATACGACATACATTCATTCTGATAAATACATAAAATAATTTATAGACCAAAACAGACTCCAAAAAATACAAAAGTGCATGATTTTAAAAGAATGAATAAATGGAACAAAATTCTTAAACATCGAAAAGAACGACAAGGAAAAGCTCATTTACTTGTCTAAAGCGACTCACACCACAGTCTGGCTACAACTGCATATAAGTGTGTATTAACTGGAGTATTTGTGCAAATTTATAGCAATTATGTCCTTGCTCACTTGCTCATTCTGATATGTGGCAAAGCCCATCTAACACTATAGATTTGTCTATAAGTAAGCAGGGATGAAAAATGCCAAAAAGGGGAATTAGTGTGGCAATGTGTTCCAAACCTTTGTTCTTTTTTTCGGATTATTGTTTGAAAGTGCATTGCCGAAAGAAGACTTAGTGACCTGTGTCATGACGTAATATGTGAAATTGTTACATGGGTTGATTCTTTATGGGGAAATATGGGGAAATTATTTAATACGCCCACTTTCCATCATTTCTTTTCTTCATTTTGCCCTTTTTTCCTCTCCTTTCCTCTGCATTCTGTATGGGTCTTTGGGGAATAGGTGCTAATAGCAGACATTAGTACTGTAATGAAATATATATTACACCATAACAGCTGCGTAACCCCTGGCTTAAGCACTACATCACTGATTCAACTGAGTGGTAAATCAGGAGAGAGAGAGGAGGGGAGAGAGAGAGAAGGAGGCCATAATTTAGCCTACCCCATCATAATCAGCCACTCAGGGTAATTGGGCTCCTGTCCTAAATGCCCACTAACAGTATTGAAACATGGGTATGGCCTCGTCTCAAATGACTCAATATCCCTTTCAGTAGTGCACTATTGGGAACTTGACTGCCTTGAAGGCTCCTGGTGCTGTAAAGATGGGAGTGATTGGTCTCACCATTGGCCATGTGACATTTGGCAAAAGCTTCTGCTCCATAAATGTCTCTAAAAGGCGAAACCCTATTAGATCCATTCTTTCCTCCCAAATCAAGGCAAAAGTCTCATTGTGTATGAGGCCATAAGTCACCATGCTATTTTCACACTCTTCGCTTCATATTCATGTTAATGTATGCACATGGGCAGAAAAGGGCAAAGTAGGATGACATAGAGGAATAAAAGATTTTTGCAATTTTTGCACTCCTTCCTCACGGGTCACAATCATGGTACATGGCGTGTAGTTTTTTTTAAAAATCTTTTCTGTTCCTTTTCCAGGTCCGGAGGATGGAAACGGCTTTTCCTGAAGTCCTGGAGACGAGTATGCACTTCTTCTGAAGTTGAGACCAGACAATATTTACAGCGACACTGAACTCCTTGTGACTGTACAGCAAGTATCCGTTCCGTCCAAGCAGAGAAGTGATCCGATAGCAGGGAAAAAAAAAACTCCAGAAATGTCTTATTTCAGTGCCACATTTTCTGCACCTAATACTGACAGATGAGGCTCCTGCTGCCTAGCACACCACACATTTAGAATGACAGGAGCAGGACGAGACGGAGGGGGGAAAGAGGAGAGAAGAAAAGAAGGACAGGGCAATAGAGGCAGTCTTGGGATTCACACTCACGCACACACACACACACACACTCTTCCTCAGCCCAGGATGTCCAGATAGACGGGCGAGGCCTTGGCCAGGTTGAGCAGCAGGTTGTGGATCTCTTTGATGTTGAGGCGAGTGTGCGGCTCTCGCTGCCAACAGCCCAGCATCAGGTCGTACACCTCCTTCGGGCACGTGCGCGGCCGCTGTAGTACACGGCCCTGAGTGATACACTCAATCACCTGCGTGTGGGGCAGGGAGTGGGTGGGTGGGGTAGAAAGTAAAGAGGTGTGATGGTTACACATTTGATGCTAACTACCAAAAAGGATATGACTCAAAATCTTATCACAATGTAGCTTTATGTGTGATTCAACATTGATTGACTATTATATGTACTTCATATTCCTTAATATTGATCCTGAGTAGAATTTTGAAGCCTAAAGTAAACAACAGGCCTAATTCTGATGTAATATGCAAAAAGAACCAGCTCTGAAAAAAACTCCCACTAACTGGACACAGATTGTTTGGGTTCCATGAGCTGCTCTCTTTTGATTACATCACAGAGTTTTATCAGTATTGGCAAAAGCTGTACATATAATTGAAGAGCAAATTTCCAAAACTCACTCAGTCCTGCATAAAACACAGTACAATATTAGGAGAATTTCCAAAACTCCCTCAGTCCACTCGCACAGTCTCCAGTGCTACTTACTTACTGGTAGACAGAAGTATGTTTACAGTTTTTATGCGGTCAGCTGTCATTGAGTCTATGCTGTGTCATATAGTAGGACATAAATATTAAACTTGTACATCATTTTGTAACATTGAATACCGATTTACTTAAAAATTGTTTTCATTATATTTGTTAAACAAATTCGCCCAATCTAAAATGTGCAGGAGTTGCACTTTAGAAACAGGCATTGAAAAATTACAAGTAACTGTAACATTTCAATAAAAAAAAAATTTCCTGTAAGAATTGCTTTCCAATAGGTAAAACAAGTAAAATGCGATTTTCCCCCCCTCAAAAAAAGCTTTTGGACTGAGTGAGTTTTGGAAATTTGCTCTTCAATTAGGAACTTTTTTGGCCACAGCATTGGCCAGAAATGAAATCATGTCCAGTTCCACCCACCGGGAGGGTGAAGTTTAGAAAGTGCTTCCTCCTGCTTGGAGAGGAACGCTAACCAGACGCTCAGGCCAGGTAGTGCCACACTGAGTGATGGAGAGGGAGAGCCATCCTACTAACCCGGTGAGAGCAAAGCTACTTGTGCTCTCACAGATGGCTGTGGCATCAGTGGCACTCAAACTCATAGTCTTCCAGTGACTGGCTTCAGGCCTGTGCCAGCCTTCACCCTCCCGGTGTTGCTGGTTTCGTGTGATTGGGGGAGTTCTACCTAGTGGGTGTAATGAACAGGTCTGGTGGAAAAAATCTTCAGGCAAGAACAGACAATTATGCACCTTGTAACAAAAAGGATATAAAGTGTAAAAGAAGGTATGAAATCTCAAATGTAAATGTAAAACTATATCAGCCAGTGTTAGAGTAATGGAATTTTTAGACCTATAAAGTTCCCATATTGTCCACATTTTTTTCAAATCGGTCGGGCCCTAAAACGAACCCCGACAGCGATGCCCACATCACTGTAGTACTGACGACACTGATACACTTTCCATTCATCCAGTGCATTTGTGTGTGTACCTCATTGTTGGAGAGCTGATACCAGGGCTGTTTCCCGTAGGTGAATATTTCCCAGAGCACCACTCCCAGACTCCAGACGTCGCTCTCGGTGGTGAACTTCCTGTACATGATGCTTTCTGGGGGCATCCAACGGATCGGCAACATGGTGTGACCGCCCACCTTTAAATGGCACAAGATCAAACGTCAAAAATACAGAGTGCGCTCGCTGAGTGAATGAATGAGCGGATGGCATGATTGCCATAAAAATAACAAATTTTGTACCTCAGGATATTTACACTTGAAAAGGTGCCGATCTCTGGGCAACATAATAAAAGTCATATTGTTTAGAAACTTTATGATCTTTTGTCTGGCCATCGTGGAGCTTTAGTGAAGCACAGAGCAAGTCGAACAGCCTAATGAATGTACAGTGAAGGCCAAATAATGAATAAGGCATTTGTTTTGAAGTCATTTCCAGCAGTTTTTCCTTGTTCTTATCAACCAAAATATGGCCAAAAGGTGAGACTTTGAAGATAAAATTCCAGAGTATTTACAAAGTTGGAACAGAAGTAATCCTGTAACTTTCTAAACATTGTTGGCTCCAGGGGAGCTGGACTGACCTAAGCCTCAACCCCAAAACCCATCGCTTCATTTATTAGCTTTTCCATAATGCGCTTGCACTGAAATATTAATTACGTATTTGTAGTGCAGTATGTGGATTAGCCTCATATTAATTGTTTTAACTTACTGGACTCATCAAATATTAAGAACCAAAGCTTTTAGGCTTTTTCACCAGTCCCACAGAGACTAGAAGCTCGATTGAGTGGGAGAATCTCCAAAAAAGCAGTCTACTGTGGTCCTTCCTATGAGGAACCTCACTGTCTCTCTGCCTGATACGTGCCAAGGCTTTTAATGTTATGTACTGAATTATAGGCCTTTATGACACTATGGATTAGTACTGAGGTTTTGTAAAATGCTGCTTCCGATAAACTAATTGTCCACTTTATTAGAAACACCCACTTAATGTCAGCCATAGATGCACAACTACAAACCTTGCTGTTGAACAGATATCATCATTTTCAGGGGATGACCGTGACATGCTAGTGTCTATGGTGCTGGTATGAGTGCACCCAGCAGGAATGTCAGGGTTTTTATAAGTCAGTGTCTCCTCTAGGCTGAGAGGGGTCCACCACCCAAAAGATTTCAGCCAAGAGCAGATTTATGTTCAGAAAACAACCACTGATAAAGGGCTTGAGAACACATGACAGACATTCAGTGTTTGTGTTTCAGAAACAAATATGCATGCTTTTTAATACATTGCAGCTGATGGGAAAACTCCCGGTAGAATTTTCAGCCACGGCTCAGTTGGGATAACCAGCATAATGATACATATTTCAGTATATCGTATTCAATCAGATTTTTTTAAATTTTGGGCTCAAAAATTAGATTCGATTTGATTTTCAACATTGATTTGGATCAACTCTTAAACATATTTATTGATACTGTATCTTTGCACCCTCACTAACTCTACACCAGCGGAGTAGAGCTACAAGGTCGGACTTTGTTATGGAGATTATGGGCGATTACTTCATGCATTTAAAATGCTAATGTGTATAATAATGAATAATATAATAATATATTGCATTATGCAAATGGGTTCCTGCTAACAAGTCCCCATTAGCTTTCATTTACAGTTAGCCATGTTAGCTATTCTGGGCAGGTTCTCCTTCAGGATCAGAATCAGATCCCAGAGGAAATATAACAAAATATAACACAGTCAAAATGAAATACACCTCTCTAGAAGTGCAATGAAACTAATACCTCTTTGGCTATAAGTAACACTTTACCATCTCTATCTAGAAGGCTCAGGGTGAGGGAGTCTAATAAAGTGAGTGTATTTGTAAACTGTGTACACTGAATGTACTGAATGTGATTCATCAAATCAACAGTGTCTGTTCCATTTGTCTGGTGTACTCAGCGTGTATGTTCTCGAGAATCTTTGCCCTGCATTTACAAACCCACTGGTCAGCCTTTAACCCTTTATAAGGTTTATGAAGTTTGATAACCCCCGTGCTGAATGGTGCAAATAGCCGCGTCACAGTAGGCCAGGCTTTATACTCGTAATGTCAGTAAAAAGAACGTATAGAGCTTTCATGTCAGTGGTGGTGTTTTATGCAGCTTCATAAACTCACTTACAGAGATCTATGAAGTTTCATAAGGTCAGCGGTAGCAATCAACAAAGCTCTATAAAATGCCACTTGGTGCCAGATTTCTGTGTTACACAACCAGCTTTCACAACAATGCTCCGCCTCTCGGCCGCTGGCTTTCACTGCAGCTGTTTCTATGGAAACTGTCGTTCTATAGGGCTAATCAATTCTGTGCCGGAGAGTGTAATACACACACACACACACACACACACACACACACACACACACACACACTCTCTCTCTCTTCTGACTTGCATTACAATCGCAAAAGGGGCCGGGTTCTGCACTTGACTCATGAGTTGGAGTGTTTGATCACGTGACGGGTTCTCAGAAATGCCTGAACATCAGTAAACTAACCCGGCAAGACATTTCAGGAAATCTAACTCACTCTTCTGCTACTTTAAAGAGCCTATATTCTCAATTTTTGCCTCTTTGTTTTTAATTTGTGTGTTTTTATGCACCAAAAACATTTTTGCAACATCTCTTCTCTTTATCCCCACAATAAGACAGCATGTTTTCTTATATATATATATATATGCTAGTTTGTATTGGATCTCTTTGAAAAAGTAGTGCAAGCTAAAACGATCAGAACAAACTCAAAGTTCTCTTTTGTAACGTGTGAATCCTTTCGAAGGCTTCAATGATATATTCGCCTCCTGACAGCCATGACCAGCACAACATTGAATAGTTTTCCCTCATCTTCCACTCTTAACTGTGCCACATGCTGCCAGTAGTAACAAAAGTCTGCATTAATCCCACATGAATCGGTAGTTAAGAAGGCTAAACTGCTGTAGGATAGATATATAGTCACACGGAAACAGGTTCATGGCTGTGACATCACAACAATGACCAAGT
Source organism: Bryconaethiops microstoma (assembly GCA_037577275.1). Taxonomy (NCBI): domain Eukaryota; kingdom Metazoa; phylum Chordata; class Actinopteri; order Characiformes; family Alestidae; genus Bryconaethiops; species Bryconaethiops microstoma. The sequence goes on from JBBJLS010000016.1 coordinate 2,703,197, forward strand.
GAAAACAAAATGGACTTTTTACAGCTTTTGTGCTATATATAGTCTGTGTGGACTGAAGAGTATACAGTGCATCTGAAAACTTTAACAGCGTATAGAACACTTCCATTAAAAACCTTGGTTTTTCATGATATTGGCCTTTTAAATGCGCCTTGAGTTGGATCAACTGAGAATTACACTGAATACTAGGATAACATAACGACATGAATAACAGAACACTTTCCATCTCTTTCGCTCTCCCCTCTCTTTCCTTTTCACTCTCTTCCCTTTCTAGTGCCTCCACTTCTCAACAGTGCCCCCCCAACTCCCTCTGTACTTTGGATGGCGGATGGGGAGGTGAATGCTAATCACAGTTCTTTAATGACTTTTTCAGTTTCTGTCTGTCGGTGCCGGCACTCTTGTCCTTTTCTTTCTCCGTCGCCATGGAAACCCCCCTTTCCTGTTCCCACCCCACTCCCTTCTCCTTAATCTGAGAGAGACTTACTGACAGTGAATGTGGGGCCACACAGACACACACACACACACACACACACACACACACACACACACACTCATGCTCACACACATAAACACTGCTGACATCACAGTGGGGACTGGGTACAGTCGAGTTGCTTCTCTAGTTGTTTCGCCTGCTCAGTAAATGTGGGAACAGAATATGGCGGGCATATTGATCTGAACTTATTTTCAGTGTCTCGATCTTATGTTCCAAGGCTCGTTCTCTGTGTAAAGCCTAGAGCTTCTGTGGCTTCCTCCTGTAAGCTCATAATCTACAGATGTGACCTGAGTCAGCGGTGAGAGCCAACAAGATTCAGATTTCTCATTTCCTTCACCATGACCTCTGCTTTGGTCTGGTACCATAATGGCCCTCCATTCTTCAGCTTTAGTCCTATGGTTCCCATCCCTGGTCCTGCAAACTGTGTTACTTATCTATAGTATTAATACCCAGCATTGTGTTTATAGTATACTGTATTTCATATTCACTTTTTCTGCAGATTTTGTAATATTTTATATTTTATATTGTTCCTGTTCCTGTGTGTCTCTGCAGTCATAACATGAGCAGTTTCCTCTGAGATCAGTAAAGTTTTCTGATTCTGTTTCTGAAATCATGCAGTGTTTTCCACGACAAAATCTGCACAATACCAACTCCTACCAGCTCGCCATTGCTATTAACAGTGTCAGCACTTTGGGGGAAAACAAAGCAATGCTAGCAAATCCTGACTGTAATAGTTAATTAGACTTTGTCTGGGAAATAATAAGAAGGAATAAAGTCTCATTCTATGGCAGAAGACGAGGGAGAGTGAACCGTTAATTGCTTTCACGTTAAGTGTCTCTGCCATTTGTACTGTTAACTACAGTACTGTGTATTGGCACCCCTGCAAATTGTTTAAAGCCTTTTTTTTAGCGTGTGATCGTGTCTTTCTCCTAGCGAAGTTAACATTAGAACAAATGCAAACAAGCAAGAAAGCAGTAAAAGTAGTTGATATTGTGTGAGCTGGTGAGGAGAACACAGGTTCAGTTCCAGATTCCTCCTCAGTTCCTGGATTTGTGAAATTCCATCAGCAGCTCCGGATTTAATTTAATGAAGGATTGATTGAGTCAAACCAGGTTTCTGATGGAAGCTACAAGTAATACTGGACTTCCTCAAGGAACACACTGATATACTGTACATAACATCACTATTTACTATATAATATTTTTTGTAAAGTAAAGTGGCCCTTTATAGTCACATGTGTACGCACCAAAGCACACAGTGTGAAATTCTATCTCTACATTTAACCCATTCTCCAAGTGAAGCAGGGGTCTGCCACCAACGGGGGGGCGAACACGGAGCAGTGTGTGGGGACGGTACCTTGCTCAAGGGAACCTCAGTGATGACACTAGCAGTCCTAGGATTCAAACCCACGACCATCTGATCACAGGGGCAGTCCCCTAACCACTAGGCCACCCAGCAGTTGTTCTTTTTAGTTTTATTTAGTAATGTTAAGTTGAAAAAAAATATTCTTTGTTCATCTAAACAGTTTTTAAAAATAATTTTTGCAGGTGCATTTTGCATTTTGCATGTCCACAAGCAGTTCAAGTGTAAAACTTTTCCCACTGCCTTGACAGTATTGTGAAAGAATCTCATCAATACTGCTCGATTTGAAGTGATTAGAGGACTATTTCAAGCACAAAAGGGAGAGATGAATAGAGTCAGGAAGTGGCATGCGGCGAAGGAGAGAGCCTCACCCGGTAGTAATCTGTGCTGTAGACGTCGCGCGACATGCCGAAGTCTCCGATTTTCACCAGGAGGTTCTCGCCCACCAGGCAGTTTCGCGTGGCCAGATCTCGGTGCACAAAGTGCTGCGAGGCCAGATAGACCATGCCTGCTGCGATCTGCTGAGCAATGTGCAGCATCTGAGACTGAGTCAGCTCAGCCTGCTGCTGCACCTGACCATCTGCCATCAGCACTGCATCAGGACCATGAGCCCTGGAGAGAGAGAGAGGAGAGTGAGAGGGAGTGACAGAGACAGAGAGAGGGAGAGAGAGAGACAGAGAGAGATAGAGAGGGAGAGAGAGAGAGAGAGAGACAGAGGGAGAGAGAAAGGGAGAGAGAGGGAGAAAGAGGGGGGGGAGAGAGAGACAGAGGGAGAGAGAGAAAGAAAGAGAGAGCAACAGGCAGAGAAAGCAAGAAAGAGATACAGAGAAATAGAGAGAAAAAGAGAGTGTGTGTGTGACAGAGAGAGATATTGTGAAGAGAGCGAGAAAGACAGTGAAAACAGAAAGAGAAAGAGAATACAGAAACAGAGTAAGGGAAAAAAGAGAGTATGTGTGTGTGAAAGAAAGAGATCCATACATGGGGAGACAGCAAGAAAGAAAGACACAGAGTAAGGGAGAAAGAGAGAGTGTGTGAGTGTGACAGAGAGAGAGACAGAGTGTGAGAGAGTGTGTGAGAGAGAGACAGAGACAGAGAAGAGATAACAAGCTTAATTAAGCTTCAGTTAATGAGGTATGCTTACAATGCTTATCTCAACCGAACAAAAAGGGGGGGGGGTATAAGGGTGGGTGGGATCCTGTACGGTACACGTTTGAAAATGTTGACTCTACCCCTATCATTTAACGGATCATCAGTCACAAAAAAGTGACTAAGCAGTCTCTATCTCACACCCACCTGAGGAACTTGTTGAGGTCTCCATGCTTCATGTACTCAAACACCATGATGAGGGGGTCACTCTCCACACACACACCGTAGAAGGTGACGATGTGTTCGTGCTGCAGGTTGGTCAACAGCTCGGCCTCGCGATGGAAGTCTTTACGCGCGTTCTCGCTGGCCTCCTTTAGGGTCTACACACACACACACACACACACACACACACACATGCATTTACTTTAAGACATCAACATACATACCTGGAGACTGACTAGGTGGGGAAAGTACATGTTATCCATCGACACAGTAACCTAGGACTGGCATTATAATAGTACTGGGTGATAAAGCACTACTAAAGATGATCAAAATCAAATGTTTTTTGAACATAATAATATATTATTACTCATAATATATTAATAATGCATATGTGAGATATTTTGAGTAAAATAAATATGCTGTTGTTTTCCTCAACAGTGTAATGGAGACTAACGTGAATTCTACTGCTACATCAGTACACTAGATGCCAATATGCACCTTTTTTAGTGAATAACTAGAGAAGAAGTCTAGTCATTCACTCACAACTGCACAAGCACACAGAACAGCTAACAGAGCTAGCTAGTGAGTTCTCTTCAAGGTTTAAATGATAAAAGCTTTAAGGAGATTATTTAAAAAAGCTTTGGCAGTGTCAAATGGTTCAGTTACTTAAATCTGAGTTTTTTTTTTATTTAGCCATTTCTTTATGACTCAAAAATCAGACTTCTAAGAGTGTGATGCATAATGTCTTTGATAATTACACACTCTGATAAGACTTTTGACCATATCGCCCAGCCCTACATAATAGTAAAGTAAGTTAGGTAAAAAATGTGCACTTACACCCACCACTCATACATGATTACTGAGAATGTAAGGTAGAATTAGTAAGAATGTAAGGTAAGAAAAAAAGCTTAATGCATTCTAAGTGGTTATTTTACCTTTACAGCCACAAGAATTTTCTCCTGCTCAGGTGAGAGGTTATAACATTCAGCCAGGAACACTTTCCCGAAGGCTCCTTCGCCCAGTTCCCTCTTTAGAACGATGTTGTGCCTCTTAATGTGCTGGACAACTGAAAGTATACATGCACACATCTTTAAGGCGAAGCCAAAGCAACCATTTTGACTTATTTTCATCTGAACCATGAAAAGTGAGAATTAGCTGTAATATTCACCAAATTCCAGCGCTGTCTGACAACTGTGTCAGTGTCGTGGACACACGTATGAGAGACAATAACAGATCTGGACCAACATTCAACAGCATCTTAGCTGGGTCTAAAGAAGATCCTCCATTCCACATGTACTCACCTTGATTCGGGTTAGACTTAGAAATCAATATTAATACTATATAAGTGCTTACAATTAATAAGCTAAATATAATTCATACACATGTGCTATACTGTGAAATGCAATGAAACCATCGTTACATGATATAAATTTTTGCCCACTACCATAATGAGGTGCATATAAATGTGCAGTTCTCGGTTTGGGAACGAAAAATGCCACTTAGTGCTAACTGAACTCAGATGTCCCCTAACGGAGTGAGGACAGCGTGGAGATAAGAGGAGATTAATCAACCGTTTATTGTGCTGTGCTAGGGAGAGAGCGAGAGATAGAGAGATAAAGAGAGAGAGAGAGAGAGAGAAAGAGAGCGAGATAGTGGGAGAGAGGCAGAGAGAACACAGCGCTCTGAGATTTATCCCTGATGTGATTAAGAAATGCTTTTGAAGAAAAACTAGCCAGTCAGCCGATTACATTAGCGAGGCCTAGATGATGAGGCTGCATCGATCTCCAGTAACTCACTGCATACCATAACCCAATATTAAAAGGAACCAGAGTGGCGAAGAAAGTACAGAAAGACCGAGAGGTGGAGGAAGAGAGAGGCTAGTAGAGAGGGATATGAAATATGAGGACATAAAGAGGGTGTGTGTTTGTGTGTTTGTGTGTGTGTGTCTGCACATGCGTTTATCTGTGTATATTTTTTGATCGCTATATATATGCAGACATGAACAGAACACAGAGACATAACGCAGATTAAGAGGGACAGACAGAGCGGCCTGTGTGGAGATGGACAGATGGACGGCGAGGCAGACTGACAGACTCACAAGAGAGGGGTTATTCCAACGTACTGATATCTAAACCCCCCCCCCCCCCCCCCTTTGCATTTGTCAGGCATGTGTAGGCCTGCTATCAAAATTACTGAATTAAATGCACTTTTTATTTATAAATCTAAATAATGCTGTCTGTGAGACAATTTCCAACCTAAAAAGACAAACTCAGTTTAATGGTGCATGACTTGGTAACCATTCTATAATCCATCCGGCCATGTGTTTAAACACAGACACTCTTAGCGAAAAAAAAATTCCACCACCTGGTCAGGAATGGAGGACCTGCGATGCCAGCTGCTCACAACTGGCTCGTGTTAGAGCTTTTGTTGTTGATTCACAACAGTATAAAACAGGTGTGACGTTCCAGTGCTTTGAATTGCGCACACAGACGAAAAGCATAAAAAGTTCAAATACCCATCGACACTCACAGGTGTCCGACTTTAGCAGGCTGCTGGTGCTGCGGAAGTACTGCGGGTTCTCGATGACTGGGATTTTGGTCATACCAATGATGACGGCATCCGTGTTCATGTCCGAGGACGACGGCGTGTTGGAGCCGTTGGACACGTGGTGGAGAGGGCTCGCCGAGTCGTCATCGTTGCTAATGACCGAAGAAGGACCTGAGGGGGAGAGCGAGTGAGGAAGAAAGAGAACAGATAATGGTTTAAAGAGGCTCTTAAATGAGCTTTTTTTTTTATCATCCTCTTATGATACAGCTGTTTACCATTCACTGAACAGAACAGGACAGGCCCTGGGGTAGCTCTCCTGCTGCTTAAGTTTTCACAGTGAATAGAGATAGGGCTGCTAATCACTCTGAATACTAGTCATTATGAACGTTAGTCATTGTGAGTGCTAGTCATTATGATTACCAGACACTGAGTAGGCTTCTGTCATTTTCTTTTAAGTTTTTCTTTAGAAATAGATCAAGGAAGTCTACGGACCGTTTCTGCTTACATGCTTGAAAAACATTTAAAAAAAAATAAATAAATAAAATAAAACAAATGTGACCTGTAGGCATGAGCTCATTGTGTACAACTAGCTGCTTCTGACTTTATTACACATTCAGTGCTCACACAGAACTTAGAGCCTACAGTGTTCTCATATCTGACATCCTGTGTAAGTAACTGGAGGTCCACTGGTGGTCTTGTTCCAACATTTTTAACATCAGTCAATGCTTATCCACTGTTTCCTCCTCAGATTCTTAGAGACTTTTTCTGCCACTGTTGCCTTTGGCTTGCATGTTGTGGGTCTGAACACACATTTCCATAAAGCTGCTTTGGGACACTTGAACACTGGGATTTGTTCCATTTAGAAAAAGGAGGCTATCTGAAAAGAAGGAGAGAGGCAGTCTGGGTCCATATGCGACGTCCCAAGACACACAAATTGCTTGGCCGATAGCATCTTTTAGAACAAAAAGAGAGATCTTTCTTTTTTCTTCATCTCAGTGACCTAATGAACCTTCCTGGAATGGTCTTTTAATGCCTTGCACATTGCCTAGCCCATCTGATAAGTCTTGTTTTCAGCACTAGTTCAAAACATAGTCAAACAGTAGCAGCCGAAAAGGCTCGTCCCACATGATGGTTAAAATCACTGTTTTGCAAACATCACGAAGGGAAGGGAAAAAAACATGTGCAGACAGTGGAAATATCTTCAGTAACCAAAATCCCACAAACAGAATCTGTCCTCTGTCTGTTGTACTGGATGGAAGGGATGAGTTATGGCAGTAATCAGTCAGGGGAGTCCAGCTGGAGCACACTGGTCTCAAAGCCGACCTAATTTCACAGAGAGTGTCGCCAGTGCTTTTCGATTCTGCACCGAGACAAACAATTCAATACTCCAGCTTTCTACACTTTCAGTTAAATAGTCTGACGCTGTATTCTGCCCATAAAAGAATCAAACTGACTCGTTTCACAGGACCGCCCATTTGGAAATCCAAAGCGAGGCTGAGGTGGGAAAATTCTGAACTCAGACTGTACGGATGAAAGACGGTGAAAGAATGGTGGAGTCACTTAAAAAACAAAGTATTTCTATGTTAGTATAATGCTATAAATATTAGGGATATGCATGGATATTCGAGTACTTGGTTGATCTTTTCAGGGGCCACTATTTGGGTATTCCTTTTATCATGGGAACACAGAGGACATATACTGGCCAACCACTCCGAAAATCCGGATTTGATCTTTTAATACAATGCTCTCGCTCAAATTTAAGTAAATATATTAAATTATCATCTACCAGTATGAAACAAGAGGATGTCGCCATGGATGTGTTGTTAGGGAGATGAAAGACAGCAGGACTTACTGAAAATTATACTGAAAAAGTTGAAAAAGACCTGATGTCAGCAAAATTTTCTCCTCCATCCACTGGGAGGGACAAAGTCTTCAGGATCACATCGGCACCTACTATAAGCTTGCAAGCTTAGCTTATTAGCTTATTTGAGGCAGCCCTCTATTACGTATCAAATTTAAAAACCCGCATTTTTTGAGACCAATCCCTAATATTTTTAGCATTATACTGACATGGAAATGCCTGCATACAATGTCATTCTAGAATTTTCCAACCCTCTTTGGATATCAAGTTGGAGGTCCTGTAAAATGAGAGTATTGTGCATAATTTTTGGAGAGACATTTCTATTAGCAAACCTAAAGCATCTAGAATACGGTTTCAAATAAAATTAAATTCATTCATGTTCATTCTGAACATTTTTTCATGTGGGTTTCAAAGACGAGGCCTTGTTATGACAGACAACACAGCCTATTTTCTGTTCATTTTAAACACAGTGTAATTAATGTTATGACATACTGTATGTGCTCGAGCCATTAATCTTCACTTCAGAAGATTCGGGAGTCCAAGAGCACACAATTAGAACTTTCTCATACTCTCTGCGTGGGTTGGATGATAAACAGTGCTTTAAATTGTGAGTCACAGTATAGTTTTGTAGAACAATTCATACTAAAATCTAAATTCTGGTATTGTGTTGCTAGATTTTTATCACCCTTTTTATGAAGGCACACTATAATTGAGATCTTCAGTGCTGGAGGAAATGAGACTGACAAACTGACTGTAAACCATTCCCACATTTTCTAGGACTGTCCAAACATGCAGAATCGCTGGAGAGAAATACATAAAGCAATACAGATACCACTTGATTATTTAAGCTACATCCCTCCAGAAACAAAAGGTATAGAAACTTTACTTCTATTTTTACCACTAATGTTGTCTCAAAGCAGCTTTACAGAATCCAGGTCCGAGCTGGCAAAACCAAAAGATGGATGGATGATCAAAAACATCTGAATAGATGTATTAATGGAGAGCTATAGGACAGAAAAAGGTTACCTTCTCTATCAACTTAAATATGGACATTTTTGTTCAGCACTGGGAGAAATGGGTTACAGTGAGTGAAACCTACGAGACCTGATTTTGTTGAAATATTGAATTATACAGATAATTTTTATTTTTCCCTCTCCAAAGTATTTTGTATTATATACAGATATGTATGTATATAGACACATACTTATTTTTCTTTTATTTACTTTGAAAGTCTGTTGATGTGATATTTCGTCACATGGACGCAACTGCTGTTTTATTTGCAATTTAATTGACAAAAAAGAAGTAAAAAAAAAAAAAATACTGGTATAGATCTCTGAAGAATGTGTCCCGTTGGATTCCCAGTATCCTCTCAGATTCAGATTCAGATTTTATTTGTCACATACACCATCATACATGGTACGACATGCAGTGAAATCTCACATTCTGCATTTGGATATTTATGAAAGAGGTGAAATTTAGTGGGCGTTGGTCCTCGGTCATTTTTAGGAAAGGCGGCTACCATACAACAACACTGCAGTCTGACTGTGTGAGTCATTCATTCATGGTTAAAGGGAAAGGAAAGGGTGATGTTGCAACATTTTCAGTATTTCTCTGTAACAGATCTTTGTTTCTATGACTGGAACTGGTCATGACTGGAGGAGTAAAATAATTCTTTCAGCTGTTCTTGGAACAGAGGAACAAAAACAATACAGCGACTGTCTTTCACACACAGTTTAGTAATACTACACTTGTGAGGTCCCACACTGAGTTGGGTACAACAATCCTAAACCCAAGCCTCACACGAACCACAACCACTTAGAAGAAAAAGAAGCGTTTCAGCTGTTTTGATTTGTGTAAACATCTGCTTCTATCTATGTAAGTGTGCGCAAAATGAATTAATGTTATTGGTTATTAATTTTTATTAATAAATGATTATGTCCTGTTGGGATAATCATCAGGAAATGTTAATGCACAGAGATATGAGGTACGAGTTTTTCTCACGAACGGCAACCAGATGTCTCACCTCAAAATATTCATTTTTTCATCACTCAAGGGACATTTTATCCCCACAAAAAAGAAAACATACACACATACACACACACACACACACACACACACACACACACACACACACACACGCACCAAGCACACAGACATTACGGGCAGTGACCTGAAAGTCCAAAAGTCCTCTCAAAACTACAGCCATGAAAAAGAATTAGAGAGGCCAATTTAGCAGTCAAAGCAACAGAATACTGACTGCAGTGATGCTTTCATGAAGATGCATTCATTTTTACTTTAATTTTATTTAGCTCTCACCCAAAAAGAAAAAAGTGAAACAACAGCGGAAGTTCTGTGGACACAAACCTAACACTAATCTCCAAACATGGCACTGAAACGTTGGTAACACTTCTCTTCAAGCCCAAAACAACACTGACCATCATGTCAGCCCCTCTTTAAGGATGTGATGACAGTGACAGTAACAAGAAAACATTCCTTAGGCTCCAGTCAGCGATAATCCTGAGAGCTTGTTTTTCCTGAGCTTCCCTCGGGACCATCCTGTCATCAGGTAACAACACAAAATCCCCATAAACACAGACTGTCTGCAGTCCTGGCAGCATCAGGATCCATTCTGCTTTGAAATGTATGTGTTCTGATGTAAAACCAGAGATAACACATAAACACTTTAGACATGATCTCACATACTGTAAGACTGACCCATAAGATATCTTGACACACAGAAATATGAAAACTGCAAGAAAGACATTGCTCAGAAAACACTGAAAACCTTCTCAGTCTCTGAACACACAACAAGAAAGGCCAGAGCCGGCTTTTCCTACTGAGGCGGCTCAGGTCTTTCAACGTATGTAGGAAAATGCTGAGCATGTTCTATCACTC
>JBBJLS010000016.1:2735155-2756489 GCA_037577275.1 Bryconaethiops microstoma
AGATGATCAGGCGGTGATCAGTATACTGGTGGTGCTGAATGCTGAGTTGTTGGAATTCCTTTATCTAGGCTCCTTGTGTCGTTGATACTTGACATTTTTCCACAATTTAATCTAATCAAAATGCCAGACAGTTTAAGAAGCTGTACTGTACATATGAGGGTAGACACAGTAATAAATAGTAACTTTGGGTAGACAAAATATCTGTTAACATTGTTTTATTTGGTCATTATTTCCCAAATAACATATTCAGACTCAACTCTGTCCTTTGCGTTACATCAACATAGTCACAGCCTTTCAGATAGACAAGCTGTTATAGCATGATGGGGGGAATTTATCGAGGTGTTTGTGGACAAATATCTCCTCTTCCAGCATACAGGACTGTTTATTGAGGTGGCTTATGGACTATGTTCTCATATTCAAGAGCATTCATTGACATTATTATGGACTGATATCTCCCATTCTAATATATACTAGTGTTTATTGAGGTGGTTTATGGATTAATATCTCATATTCTAGCATAAAGGAGTGTTTATTGAGGTGTTTTTGGACAACAATCTGTTGTTCTAACATATAGTAGAATTTATTTGGGTGTTTATTGACATATATCTCCTATTCTAGTGTAGAGGAGCCTTTATTTGGGGTATTTATAGATTAATATCTCCTATTTTAGCGTATAGGAGTGTCTAGTGTTGTGACTGAGCCCCCAAAAGCCTTTATTTGGCCCTTTATATTGTTATTTATGCAACTTTACATCCATAATTCAGCTACGACATAATGATAATGTACTCAGGCCAGTGGCCTACATTACATTCTTGACTGAGACACAGCAAAACCACACCACATTGTCCCTATTGTTTATTATTATTAATAATAAAAGTTTTGTTAATAACATTTTCAGTGCTACAGGCTGTAGGTGGTTATTAATGCCCAACTCTGGAGATGGCCATGTTTCTGCATTGTGCTCTCGCTGTATCTCTGTAGATGTTTAGCTTGGGTTCTGTCATTAGCTATGCAAATAACCTCTCTATCTCCGGCTGGCAGATACAGCACGGGCTAGCCGAAATAATTACGCGCTGCTCCTTCGAAGTGTCAGTCCGCTGTCCCCGCTGAAGGTTTTGCGGGACAGAGGAGGTTCTTCTGTAAGGCAGAGTGAGTCCCGCTGCCGTCTTTTACAATGTGGAATTACAGAAAGCTGTGTTTTAACATGTCACATCACAGCCGAGTGGATGTGGCAACTAGCAGCTCTATTGTCTATCAAGGCTGGGCGGACTGTGCATATGTGTGTGTGTGTGTGTGTGTGTGTATTTATCACTTTGTGTCCTCATAACAATTGAAATACTGGGAAAGTGAGGACCTTCCGCATGGTTTTCAACTAACAGAGCTGGGAACTCTGTATAAGTGGGGACATTTCAAATGGTTTTCAACACAAATGCAACTAAAAGAGCAGAAAGAATACCTTTCGGTTACTGAGGTTCAGGTCAAGGTTATATTCTGTGGTCTTACTGAGACACTTTGTTACACAATCAAATGAATATCCTCATAAATACAGTAATACCAGGGTGAGTGCATGTATGTAATACTGGCATACACTACTACAGAAGTCAATGGAAAATCTTCATGAATGAAGTAATACTGGTGTCTATAGATGTTATATGGACTCAGTATTACATAAGTCAATGGAATGTCCTTACAAATGAAGTAATAACAATGTGTGTGTGTGTGTGTGTGTGTGTGTGTGTGTGTGTGTGTGTGTGTGTAAATATGTAATACTGACTTGTAGTATTACACAGGTCACTGGAATGTTGTCATAAATACAAGTCAGTGGCATGACTAGATTAATAGAGTAATACCAACCTCTATCTGTGCATGTAATACTGACATAGACTATTAAACAGTGGAGTGTCCTCATAATAATACCAACTGGTGTGTAATACTGACATTGTATTACAGTGGAAGTGGAATGTCTTCAGAAATATAGTAATACCAACATATATGTGTGTGCATGTGCGCAATACTGACATCCAGAGTGTCCTCACAAGTATAATAATACCAACTGGTGTGTAATACTGACATAATATTACAGAGGTCAGTGGAATGTTTTCAGAAAAAGCGTAATACCAACATGTATGTGTGTATGTGTGTAATACTGACATCCAGTATTACACAAATCAAACGAAAGTCCTCACAAATGCAGTAATACCAGCGTGTGAGAGTGAGAGAGATGTTTTGGGCCCTGTGTTTGACATTTTACAGTTCTTTTACTGTACAATCCATTTGAATCTTCGCTCTCGGGCCTTAGATGTGGGTGCCGGAACGTCACGTTTTTTCTTTTTCCTGTCTTTTTTCACACTCTCCTTGGAGGACAAACTCTATTGATTTCCGGCGTTTCTTTTCACTCGTGTGCTGAAACATGACGGCGAGGCTTCAACATTCGACCAGCCTGTAATTCACACAGCGAGCGCCGCACACCCGCTCTCATCCCGCACCCCCGCTCCTTTTAGGAAAAGAAATCAAAGTGACTCTCCTCCTCTGTCTCTCTCTCTCTCTCTATCTCTCTCGCTCCACCATCTTAACGGCCCCCGAATCCCAACCGCGATTCTTCGTTCTTTCTTTATTTCTTCCTTTCTTTTTTTCCCTCTCAATTTTAATGAATCTGAACAATACCTTCTTAAAAAGGTTAGCCAGGAAACAGCTGGAAAACAGGTTAGGCCTTCGGGGGATTGCAAATTCGAGGAGGATGATGTGAATTAGGTGTTTCTTTTTATAACTTATTTTTCTTTTAAAAGAAAACTGAAAATAAAGGTGTGAAAAAACACTAGAAGAAGGAGAAATGCCCCCAGACGATTCGGCACACTGATGGGAGCCCTCGCGAGGTTAAATGGAAATGAAGACAAACAAATCAGTCATGTTGATGGAGAGGAGCCATGTAAGTAAGTAAATAAATAAATAAATAAATAAATAAATAAATAAACAACCAACACTTTCTTCTTTGTAAACTACCTCCCTTGATCTTTTTCTTGCTTATTTTCTTTATCGCTCTTATGAAGGATTCTAATTTTTGTCTTTTTTGTTTTTAAAGGCAGCAACTGCTTTTTACATTGTATAAACACTGTGTTTGTATGTGTGTGTGTGTGTGTGTGTGTGTGTGTATTTTGAGGTTGCCTATATACAATATTATATTCCATATGCAATCATCTATAGGTAATAATCATAACAATATGTCTCATATGCGTTGCATGTATGCAATAACATACCCTATGTCTAATAAGGCCCATAAGTATCTATGCCACACTAAAGCCCACTTTGATTCACCTCACCTTAAACAACCTGAACCAGAAAACTGACAAAGTGGCTCTACAGTGCTGCTGCATAAATGAGTCCTTTTAACACTATTACCCTGGCCATTCCATCAGAACTGATATCTCCTGTTCTTATAGAATATCTCCTATCTAACATACAGAAGTGTTTACTGACATCCTTCATGACTAAGTATCTCCTATTGTGCCATATAGTAGCATTCATTTATGTACTTTATGGACTATTATCTCGTTTTATATTGAAAATAAGCCTTTATTAAGGTCGTATATAGAATAATGTCTTCTATTCTGGTCTATGGAACTGTTTATTGAGGCCCTTCATGGACTAATCTCTCCTTGCATTCATTAAGAATGTTACGGATTGATATCTCCTATACTTTAGTATGTAGGAATATCTACTGAGGTTGTATATAGACTAATGTCTCTATTCTTGACTGTGGAAGTGTTCATTGAGGATGTTTATGGACTGTACCATTTACTATTATACTATTCTAGTATACAGGAGTGTTTATTAAGGTTGTGTCTTGGTCTAGCGTAGAGGATTGTTTATTGAGGTGGTTTATGGACTAATATCTCCTACTCAAATGTATAGCAGTGTTTATTGAGATCATCGTGGACTAATATCTCCTATTCTAGTGTACAAGAGAACTTATTGAGATTGTTATCGAGAAATATCTCCAATTTTTTTTGTATAGAAGTGTTAATTGAGATTATTTATTGAACAATATCTCTTATGCAGGGGGGCTTTGAGTTACGAAGGGGATCCGTTCCTAGGACAGTGATATAACCCAAATTTTGGCGTAAGTCAATAACCTATCCTAACACAGTTGTAAAATCTAGAACATAAAAACACAACTAAGTCACAGAAAAAGGAAAAGGACATAAATATATTGTTCTTGTACGCTGCACTGCAGTAACAGAAAAAAATGACAAAAGTTAGTGTAAAAAAAAATCTTTCAGAAGCCATGATAAAGGCAAAATAGTTGCGAAACAACGCAACACAAATGTAACAGTTGTACTTAGATAAGCGTACTCGCTCACGCATACATTGTGTTACCGCGTATTCTGCAAATTCTGTGCATTCTGCGCATTCTGCATATTATTCTGCCGCATGCCACGAAACTAGTTCGCACACGTGAGCGTTGTAAGCTTGAAATGTCATATGTAGAGACCCTCGTAACTCGAGGACCCCCTGTACTAGTGCTTAGGAGCATTTGCTGAGAGTGTTTATAGACTTCTAGTCTGTAGGAGTGTCTATCGAGCTCTTTTATGGACTCATACTGTATCTCCTGTTCTTGTGTATAAGAGCATTTATTGAGGTGTTTACAGACTAATGTCTCCTATTCTCCTGTGTAGTAAGGTGTATTGAAGTTTATGGACAAATATCTCCTATTCTAACATACAGCAGTGTTCATTGAACTCATTTATGGAATAATATCTATTGTTCTAGTGTATAAGAACATTAATTGAGATCGTTTATGAACTAATGTCTCCTATTCCATTGTATAGAAATGTTTATAGAGGTGTTTTGTGGGCTAATATCTCTTATTTTAGTATGTAGGAGTGTTTACTGAGGTAGTTTATGCTTTATTATATTATAGACTATAGAAGCTATGTATTTCATTTATGAATGTGAGTAATAATCACTAGTCACAGTCCAACAGTGGAAGCAGTTTGAGCGCAGGGGTGTGTTCTGTTTTGGACCGTGTGACACTGTGGGGTCGTCCCCCGAGTGGAGATGGATGAGATTAATGCTGCCTGTCACACCTGCCTGCTTTTGTTCCTGCCAGATGCAGAGAGGTTGTGAAGAAAGAACCAAGTACCCTATCAATCTCACTCATCAATCTCTCTACCGCCTGACACGGCCATCGCCATGCTAACAGGTCACGCTGTCCACTTAGACTTCCTACTAGAGAGGAAAAAAAAAAACCCCACACAATCAGGACTGGAATGCAGGGGTCCCTATTTTTTGACTAGCAATAATACTTCTAGAATACTTTTTACTAATTTACTACATTAATTTACTTCTACTTGTGTAAAGCTTTATTTATTTATTTACTCATTTATCCATACTGTGCAAACTTGAAGGGACGAATTTCATTACTGGTAAAGATTTTCTATTGTTACCTTTATCTGACAAACTGCAAAGAAACTACTGCAAAGGAACAAACATTTTGGAAATCTCCTTTGAAAAGGTTATGAAAGATTTTTCTGAGAAGCTTTTGGACCTAAAACTAAACCCATTCATGGTGGAGGGATACATGCAGGGCATCGTGAGGCAAAATATAAGAAAAGAAGAACATATTCGCTATTTAACCGTTATCAACATCCATATAAACACAGGAGACGTCTGGTTCCATTCACCTCCACTGTAAAGAAATCTCTCTACAATGAACCGTTTCACACCAAACTCAGCCTGAATGGTGCGTTTACATCTCAAAAACTGAATTATGAGGGAACTGAAATGAGTATTTCTGAAATTAGTGAAATTTTGGACTGAAATGAGTGTTTCTGAAAGCAAAACGTATCATTCTTATGTCCAGACCGTCCTTCAAATAAGACCTCCAAGCACATCCAATTGAATATTGTATTAAACGTAATACAAGATTACAAGATAAAACATAATACAAGCATTCTGGCACTTCAAAAATATTGTTGAGGTTAGGTCAAGTTTTGTGTCAAACCAACATTTGGAGAAACTCCATACCTTTATATTCTGAAGGGTTGACTATCGCAATGCTTAAAGACCATTAGACAGAAACAGCTTATTCAAAATGCTGCTGCTAGAGTTCTAACGAAAACCAAGAAAAGACCATTACTCCAAACCTCAGGGCCGCATACTGACCTCCAATCACATACAGAATTAAGTTTGAAGTTTTGCTAATTGTTTACTAATCACTCAGTGATTTGGGCCCTAAACATACCACTGAAACCTTTGATGGATTTCAGCCTGGAAGATGTCTTAGATCAGCTGGAACTGGTTATCTTTATCTGTCTTATCTATATGTGCAAAAGTATTGGGTCGCCTAACAGTTACACCAACAGGGACTTTAATGGCACTGCATTCAAACCCATAGACTTTAATATGGAGTTGGTCCCCCTTTGCAGCTATAACAGCTTCCACTCTTTTTGGGAGGCTTTCCACAAGATTTTGGCGTTTCTGTGGGAATTTGTGGCCCAATTATTCTGTAGAGCATTTATGAGGTCAGACACTGATGTTGGGTGAGAAGTCCTGGCTCCGTTCCAGTTCATCCCAAAGGTGCTGGATGGGGTTGAGGTCAGGACTCTGTGCGGCCAGTCAAGTTCTTCCACACTGAACTCATCCAGCACGTCTTTATGGAGCTGGAATAGAAAAGGTTCTTCCCTAAAATGGGTTCACAAAGTTGGAAGCATGTCGATGTCCAAAATGTCTCGGTCTGCAGAAGCATTAAGATTGACCTTCACTGGAAGTAAGGGGCCCAACCCCTGAAAAACAGGTGTGTCCCAATACTTTTGTTCCTAATGTGTATCTCATTTCTACATATGGGGCAAATTTCTTTATCACTGTGGAGAGGTACTATAATTGTTGCACAGTATGAGTGATGCATGCTGGGTATTGGAGTTAAAAATAAAGATGGACAAAAAGACAAAAAGGATACAGGAAAGTCCGAGGGGCCCAGTGCACTATGTAATATTACACAACATGACCAGTAACATTAAAAGCCCCTCTAACAAGGTTAGGCAGGACAATACAACTAGTAATCGACACTATCGAATTCTGAACAAGTTTGATACTTTTATTAAGCTAAGAATCCAAACAGGTAAAAGGCAACAAGGAGAAATCAACATATACAAAAATAATAAGGGCAGCTGGACATTGTGCCACACACTGATCCTGAACCTAACCTTATAAACCGTAAGGCTGCAGACTCCGAGTTCAAGCAAACAGTCTGCACTGTACGCAGGAAATAGATTTACACAGTAAATATGAGAGAAAAAAAAAAAAAAATATTGAGAGTGTGAGTCTAAGCATTCGCCTTTAACACTGCATACATAAGACAAGGATTAAAAAAAAAATAATTAAAAAAAAAAATTCAGCAGACCTATCAGCAGCTTATACACTTGAAATTGCAGTTTTTCCAACTCAGCAGTTGTTTACCTGCTGAGGTACAGGCAAGTATTTAAAAGTGAATCACAGATTTTATTCAAATTTCTGCATAATAAAATGGTTCAAATATGAACAGTCATTCAGAGTGGGTTGATAGGAAACACTCTATTTGAGATAAACGTAGAGTAAGAATTCACTGTGGTGGTGAAAGGAACCAGAGTTCCAAAGCATTGAATGCCTTTAAAAGCTATAAGATTGAAATCTCTTACAAAAATGACTTATGAACACCTGACACCTTCCAAAAGTTTAGAGCGAAGATATTTGTAAAAGCCATTCACAGCAGTTACATACAAAACATTTTTACTACTATTTTACCTTATCGACTTTACCTGAAAATCTCAAGACATGTAGATGATCTTGTGGTTTTGGATAGTAAATAAAATGGCTTTGTTTTTATGATAGACTTCATGACTCCTGACTCGTACCACCAACACTGTACAGACTGTTTCTCTACAACGGACCGTTTCACTTCAGACCACTCTGATTGAATTATGCAGAATCATTGAAAAATCAGTGGAATTCCTATTGGATTGTTTAAGATGTAAGTGCACTGCCCCTTTTAAAATGACAGATCACAGATGTTTACAGACCCTAATGAATCTTGTTGCTTGAGACTGTGCTGTGATTATATATTCAAATGTACTGATCACTTTAATTAGCGGTGACTATAAGTGACTATAAAAAAGTTCCCCACACTTGTAAATTTTAATAATGCTATCTTAAAATGCCATTTTAAAAATGCCAGCTTGCAAAATGCACTGGTAGTTAAAGTAGCTCCCAGTTAAAGCTACCTTACTAAAGCCCACCTTAAAGAGAGCTTTATTTAACTAATTAGCTTTCATTCATCAATAACAAAAGATAGCTTTCCTAGGCACAGAATTCCAGTGAAAAAGCCCCTAGTGTGTGTTAAGTCCTGTCCGTCGACCTCCTCTGTAGTTCACAGTACTCTCTGTCTGTCAGAGGATCAGTCCTCAGAAGTACGTTTTTTCCTGATGGCTCTAACTGTACACTCATAACACAGCACATGTCCACCAGCTCCCTCTGACAGTTCTGTAGTCCAGCATTCAACACGCCACGCTTTGCTGGGTCCTTCTTTAGCGTCCTGGATTCTGCTGCTGAGATGCCAATCAGATTACTCAACAAAGTGTCACACAGATCCACATCCAGGTATCCGGTGCCATCTGATATAGTGGCCCTCAGTTTCCATTCCCCATCACTAACGCGCAGGTTTCCAAGCAGGGTGACAATAAAGGCCTGCAGTCGCACAACTTGAACAGAAGAGGGAGGCCAAATGCCATCCTGCAAAATGCACAGGTAGTTGAGGATTGATGTATCAGTTTTAGCTTTATCGCTGGGTTTATTTGTAGTAAGCGGTGTCCTGTTGTGCTTGCTGCTTAAGACAGGCTCAAATCTGGCCATCTTTGCTTCGGGGGAGGAGGAGAAGGAGCCAGCCGAAGCATCAGCGTAAGCCATTTGATTTGAGGATCCTCTATGCTGACCCCTGCTTTCATCACCAGAGGTGTGACTAAGGTGGCTTTGTCCTCCAGCTGTGGGCTGGTTGGCGTTGCTTTCTGGCTTAAATGAGTCTGAGCTTGGAACCGCCTCTTGTTCTGTCCTGCCATATTCCCCAGCTCCATTACTATCTGAGACATCTGGATCTGTTGGGGTCATCAAGTCATCCAGTTCTTCCATTGGGATGTCATCAAAGTCTTCTGGGGCATTGTCAGAGTTTGCTGGAACGTTGTCAAAGTGCTCTGGAACGTCGTCAAAGTTATCTGGAATGTTGTCAAAGTGCTCTGGAACGTCGTCAAAGTTATCTGGAATGTCAAAGTTATCTGGAATGTCACCAAAGTTATCTGGAATGTCATCAAAGTTATCTGGAATGTCATCAAAGTTATCTGGAATGTCATCAGAGTTCTCATCTGTAAGATCAACCACATTACAGCTACTAGAATCAGGTGTCACTTGAAGGAATGGCTCTAACTGACGGCTATAAGCGTGGTGAGTTCTGACAGATGTTTGTGAGGTTAGACTGCCACCATTAGTGTCGTAACCACTGTCCAGAGTGTTCCCTCCTAACTGAGGCTCTTCTACAGCCTCTACACCAGCAAGGAGATCCTGATCATCTGGTTCTGCTGCTTGTGCTTGGTCTTCCTCAGGCAACCCTAGGGCCCTGCAGAGCACCCTGGACTGAGAATGCCTCATCACCAGCTGCTCCACTTCTCCACCTAGAACTCTCACATTCTCCGCTTTCAGCAGCAGGACCCCCAGACGCACCATCACCTTTCCCACCAGCTGGAGCTTGGTGCCTGGAGGCAAAGTGGCATTAAGGGCTGGGACAGGCTGGTATTCCATGCCCTCCAGACTCTGCACCCCATCAGTGAGCTGCACCATTAACATGCGCGTAGGCTTAGCTTCCCACGGCTTCTGGGTGGCCTGTGTCACGGCAGTGACCTGCTCGTTGGTACAGTTGGTACCACGGACTCTCTGCAGTTGAGAGTAGGCTGGCTGACTTACGTCCAGCAGGGAGTCCAGTTGGAGGCAGTAGCTACCATTCAGCTCCATCTTCTCAGCCTCAGAAACACCAGCAGGTAGGATGGGATGGGCAAGGTCACGCAGGTCAGTGAGTAGCCACTGTTCCAGGACTTGATGGTTGAGTTGGGTTTGAGGCATGACCGCATCTCCCGCCTCCTCCAAAACCCATTCCACACAAGCATCCAGCCATGTTTGGGGTACCTGGATCTGCCATGTGGAGCGCAGCCAAGCCTGCGTAACCTGGGCGACACCTGCTGCTGGCATCCTCTCACTGCCCACAGAACCAGCTCTGTCCACATACACTAAATCAAAAAAATACAAGTAAAAGTCATAGTCTGTTCAAGTAGTACAGTGGTAAATTACAATGATAGCCATATATTGATCTGGCAGGCTATTCTAACCTAGAATCAATGCTACAATGCATACTGCATCACTGTCAATAGTCCAACACCAAAAACTATATCCAGATAACATGTCTTGTGGTAAGAAACCGGCCAGGTGTGAGTGGCGTATGTGTGCATAATAATAGGCTACAGTCTGTAGTGTATTCTTTAGTGGACATGCAAAGTGTCTGGTGAGTTAGGGTTACAATGTTTTATGGTGAGTGTGTACGAATTCAAGGGGAAATGCCAATGATTCTTCAACTTTTTTGCATAACTGAATGGTAATTGAATTGTTTGCCCACTACTATGCCTTATAATGTCCTGCAAGTGCTTCTCTTCTAGTAATAGATTATAAAATGTGTTTAGGCCAACGTCTTATTTCAAAACGAATAAGATCTCAAGCTTTAGGCAGAATAACTTTCTGTGAGGTAGATTTAGAAGGATGCCTGCCCACCTTCACTATTTTAAACATTTCTTTCCTATACTGACACATTTCACACCAAACCACTTTGCATGACTTTATGTTCATCTTAACATTCAATTACACAGAAATGTTGAACAATCTGTGGAAGTCTCCTTGTTCACTATAGGACAAAAGTATTGAGATACACCTGTTTTCCAAGGTTTGGGCTAGGCCCCTTCCTTCCAGTGAAGAGCAATCTTAATGCTTCAGCAGACCAAGACATTTTGGACAAAGTCATGCTTCCAACTTTGTGCTTCCATTTTGGGGAAATTCCATTTTCCATTTCTTTTCCAGCATGACTGTGTTCCAAGTTCATAAAGACATGGTTGGATGAGTTCAGTGTGGAAGAACTTGACTGGCCTGCACAGAGCCCTGACTTCAACCCCATCCAACACCTTTGGGATAAACTGGAATGGAGATTGTGAGCCAGGCCTTCTCGTCCAGCTTCAGTAGGCTGACCTCATAAATGCTCTACTGAATGAATGGACACAAATTCTTACAGAAACATTGCAAAATCTTGTGGAAAGCCTTCCAAAAAGAGTGGAAGCTGTTATAGCTGCTAAGGGGAGACCAACTCCATATTAATGACTATGGATTTGAAAGCAAATTCCCTGTTGGTGTAAAGGTCAGGTGTCCCAATACTTTTGTCCATATAGTGTAGAGCCTGAAAAACACTTTTGGGTGTTCCTTGCATTTGTAGCCTACCTAATAAATAGTTCCTACCCTAAAATCATCTTTTCTGTAAATACAGCTAGCATCTGCTGGAGAACCACACACAGGATTATTAGTGGATATTTAGACATGACTCACTTTGGCTATAGAGCAGATGAAAACATACTCACAATACAGATAACGGTAGATAAACTTCAACAGAGATGTTGCGGACTCACAAACAGCTATAACATTTAAAAGTTTAACACAATTTCTTAACTCCTTGTTAAAATCTGTAAAATTAAACTTTTATGCAACAAGACTACAGAGCTAGCTACCAAGCAGCATCACCGCAGTCGTACCAACCCTGAAAAGAGGAATTTCGGATTGACAGCTGATTTATTCAATCATTGCTGAGTATCCCGCCTTTTGTTCAACTTTGACCAATGAAAGTGTAGCTCGCTTTGGAGGGACGAGCTCCGATTGGCCAAAGGTGAAGCGACTTTTTCCGTTCTCAAGTTTTTGTGCCTCGTCGTTTGTGAGGGGACGAGCTCGGAGCAGGTTGGTTTCCATGTTTCTCGGTTTGTTTGTTATAAAATGCTGTTTGTGTTTGTTTTCAACGCCTTTAAAATAGCTAAAACCATATTTATCCCCTGCATATCTGAATCTGCACCTTCTTAACGAACAAATACTCGAGATCTGTGCTAATGTTGCTGTAGCTGAGGGGCTAGCAGTCGAGCTGTGCTAACGTTTTTATTTTAATTTGAGTTTTTATTTTTCCTCGTTTTTGCTTGGTCTAAACTCATCAACTGTGATTCAGATTAGCAGTAGTAGAGTCTAAATACAGAATACGGCTCTAAATTGTTGAAATTAGAGCTAGGTCTTTCAGTAACTACCTTTTTAGTCAAGTTATAAACACCGACCAGCAAGAGGAAGTTAGCGTAGCTTAGCTAACCCGAGCCATCTATTGTTAATGAGGCAGGCGTCTCGGCACTTGCTTAAATCAGCTAGAAATTTGGCTTTTATATTTTAATTTCAAGTCTGTCTACTCTTCGTCGGCATAAATAACACGTGATTGAGGTATTTCATCGTCTCTTGTGTTTATTTTTCCTCTCTGAATGTTAGCATAGCAACTCGAGTGGTGAAAGGAACCTGCCCTCCCCTCATGTCCATTTGGTTTCTGTGAAAATGAGGCTGGTTTCAAATCCTACCTCTTACATTGAACACATTGAGTTGATCACGATAATCTAATGATAATACAGTTTTCCGTCTATTTTTATTCTAGAAACTAGGATTTTAGGTCCTGACTTCCTTGTTCAGGGGTTTCTTGCTGTGTGATAAGACAGGATAATATAACCCTTAAGTAGTCCCACAATTAGAAAGTTTGCATTGTTACGGCGTAAAGTAGACAAGAGCAGCAAAACAATATAGTAAGAACACAATAGTATAGTATAAAAGGTCCACTATGTGTATACGTGTATATATGAACACTGGATATATACAGGTATGCCTTGTTTTGTTTTGAAGGTGGATGTCATATTTTTCATCTCTCATATTTCACAAATGTACCTAGGCCGTTTGGCTCGTGATCGAGTGTGATTAGAAGTTGTTTAGTTTGTATAGGTACATATGGTTTAGTAGAAATCAGGAGTGACTTCACATCTCACCCAATCAATGAGATCTGAGTAAGCTGATCAGAGATCTGCTCCAGTCAGTAAAGTAATCAAGAATATGAGACAAATTGCATCCTATATTAGCTTTTCTACTCTGAGGACATTTATAAATACATGCCCAGGTGTCTGATTTTTTTTTTGTATTTTTTATGTATTTATTTTACTTACAGTGGTTGTGGGTGTAATCAAAGCTAGACCTCGGCAACCTAATTTGGCTTTAAAATCTTAGGTAAGTTTTTAAAACTGATAGTATGATCTATTCTTATTCTTATTAGGATTTTTTTTAATCATGCCTACTGTTTTGCCTTTTCGTCTTGTTCATGTTCCTTCAGGTTTAAAGAGGACAGTTGCTGCAGGCAGTTTAGTTAGATGATGGACATAGAAAATGACCAGCAGGAAGAGGAGACCTCTTTCAGCTCAGAGAGTAATGGTAAGATAGTGGGCCGACTTGGATCAAAACCTTGCTATCAGTAAGATTAAATCCAGCTGGTGCCCAGGTGGTTAGGGATTTTCCCCTGTGATCAGAATGTTGTGGGTTTGATTTCCAGTACTGCTTGGGGCACCACTGAGGTACCCTTGAGCAAGAGACCGTCACACACTGCAAAATTATCATCAGTGCTTGTGTTTGTACACTCAGGTAAGCGCCCTGCACAGGATGGTGATGATGAACCAACCTATAAGCGCTCCCGAAAATCTGAGGACATGGTGGAGCTACGCGTGTTGCTACAGAGCAAAGTGAGTGCTTTCAAATTGGCCTACAGCAGGAAGTGTCTGAATGAATTAAATTATTTTGCAACATCAATGTGTTTTATGTTTGTCTCATCAATGTAGAATGCAGGAGCAGTGATTGGAAAAGGAGGCAAGAACATTAAAGCTCTGCGCACTGATGTGAGTACACAGCTTTGTTTTTGAGCCTAGTAAACGCACATTCACATATACTCACACCTGCATACATGTAAAGGGGCTGAAATTGGTGTTGGGCAGATCACATATTTTTGTGCAATAGGAGCATGTTACTGTAGTTTGAAAACAAACACAACTATTATTCAGCTTTGCCACAACTTTCTGTAACTTAATGAACCGATCAGATGTTCAGTAAATTATAATCCCTGCAGTCATGGGAAAAGATATATTATATTATATTATGTTCCAGAATGTGCTCAGTAAATTCTAGAGTAATTAGCCACAAGCATTGATTGAACAAAAGTGTTATGCAGGCAAAAATACACATTCATTGATCTTTCTTATTCTCCTGTCCTCCATTCTCATCCAACGTTATGAGATGATAAAATCGCAGTGAAATTTTTTACAATTAAAAATGTACTCCTCTTCCACTCCCTCTCCCCTTTTCCTTGTTTTTATTTATTTATTTTTGGCCAATTCCCATATTCTGGATCGACTTGTCCCGCCCACCTGCGTTGCTGCCTGACCTCCTGACTCCCTGGTTGGCCCCGCCCATAATCGTGCCCTCCCTATTGGGCGCCTTACTTCATTGACATCTGTGTGCTTGATTGCTCTGGGTGGTTGGCCCCGCCCCTGCAGTACAATGCCACTGTGTCAGTCCCAGACAGCAGTGGGCCCGAGCGGTACGTGCCACTCAGATACTCCAACCTCCAAGTACTGTCAGCACTGTTACTGCCAATACCAGTACTGTTAATGATGTCGTTCATGTACCACAATACTCCCTACTGCCATAAATGACCACTCATGAATATGGTTGAAATACTGTCTTAAATGTCAGTTTTAAGTGCTGTAATGTTATGTAAAGTGCCTGTGCTGCCATCTCAGTCATTTAATGACTCCCTCCCTTTCAAAGGTGCTATCTCTCTTCGTCCTCACCCAAAGCGAACATTAGCATTTAAAAAATTAGTTCATGTGACTTACTTGAGCTTTTTTTGAAGCATATTTGCACAGTTGATCAGTGTCTTATACTTCTGTGAAAACATTTCTTGCTAACTAAAGATCAGTACATGAGGGTGAGGGGGCAGTACAAAATCAGTTAATTCCTTTTCTCCTGTTCTGTTTGTATTGTGATGTGTTCTTATGTATTTGGCCTATTTAAAAAAAAAAAACAAAAACAAAAATTGTCCGGTTGCTACCAGTGATCCCTGCCGTGCATTTCCTCTCCTCAGCATTCTCTGTTTGTCTGAAATCTGTCCATCTTTCCTCTAATGGTGAAGGACTTCTTGCTTCACTTACTCATTTCACACTTTAGGCCCCCCTGCAATTAGTTCCCTTCTTATTTTCATCCTCTGTCATCAGAGCTAATGTGTGCTATAGCTCTTGAGCACTCCTTTACTACAGTGTGCATCCTCTTCTCCATCCTGCCTTTTCAGGAACCGGATGGAATTTATTTTTCTTTTCTCTTTTGCTGCGCCTCATCACTCCTTTTCTGTGCAATCAAACGCATGAGGGAGTGCATGACCACTTACCTAGCCTGTGGATAATTCATTCATACACAGCACAGCAGACAGACTCTGACACACTCTAACATTTGCTTTTTTTTTCTCATCATTCCCTGTGTGACACAATACATTCACACACCTGAAGGATCCTCAGTATCAGTGCAGACATCCCAACTGTGGCTGAGATACTGCTGAAAATCATCCCCACATTAGAAGAGGTAAGCTCCTCTTGTTTATTGTTTAAAATAAATAGGAATTTTTGACTGACCTGTTTAACACTTTACTGTGTTTTTGTTTGTGCAGTACCAGCATCATAAAGGGGTTGACTTTGACTGCGAGTTGAGGCTGCTGATCCATCAGAGTTTGGCTGGCAGCATCATTGGGGTAAAAGGGGCCAAAATCAAAGAGTTGCGCGAAGTGAGTTTGCTATGTCTTTTTTAGTAAAGTGATTTATGTGCTTTTGTTGGGTTGGTTAAAACTTCTACAGACAATAGTTTAAAAATTAGAACGAATGACTGAAATGCATTATAATGTGAATTGCTATGTGTAATGTGTTGCAATGTAAATTATTTATTATTGCAGAACACCCAGACTACCATTAAGCTGTTCCAGGAGTGCTGCCCTCAGTCAACTGACCGTGTAGTTCTGGTGGGGGGCAAGGCAGAAAGGGTGGTTGAGTGTATTAAGACCATGCTGGAGCTCATTGTTGATGTAAGATATAACATTGTGTGTTCATCCTGTCTGCTGGCTTTCAAAGGTGTAGTGAATTCCTATGTATTCACGCGCTTGCTTGTTTTTCCTCCCTAGGCACCCATTAAAGGTCGTGCCCAGCAATACGACCCCAACTTCTATGATGAAACTTATGATTACGGTGGGTACACTGTAATGTATGAGGAGCGAGGTCGTCGTCCAATGGGAGGCTACCCCTCGCGGGATCGTGGGGGTGGATTTGATCGCATGCCTCCCCGCGGTGTGCGAGGTGGTCACCACATGCCACCCAGGAGAGATTATGATGACATGAGCCCACGCAGAGGCCCACCTCCTCCTCGAGGAGGAGGCAGAGATAGAGGCGGTCGCCCTCCGCGGAACATGCCTATGGGACCTCCTCATCACCGAAGAGGGTGAGCAGTTTGAATGGTTCGAAATGTACTCTTACCGTTCATACACGGTTACTGTTGATGTTTGGTTCCATTGAATTCCTTTTGAGTTTTATTTGGCATTTTTTAAGAAAGTGATTTTATTGTAGGAGAGAATTTAAATGTCAGCTCTGTTCAACTCCCCAGGTTTCCAACAAAGAATAAGACATTATTAAAAATTAACGAAAAACATCAGTGAGAGTCTGAGAAAATTATTACTTGGAATTCCATTCTTTAAAAAAAATGGTTGTCATGACGCACAACTAGACAGATCTTATTGTAAGAAGACACTAATTTATCAATCACAAACTTAAACAAAACTTAAGCTTTCAGGATACTTTTTGATGTCGTTATATGTAAATCTACACTGAATAAATCACTACTGTGTGTATATTTCTGTATAATGGTCCTTTCAACACAGTGCATTTATAAAATTAAAAGAGTGATTAACTATAAAATGTGCGGTATGTCTATGCATTGGTGCTGCATGATGAGGCCTGACTGTGCATGGTTGCTATTTTTATGTTCACAGTGACGACCAATATTACAGCTCCCACCGCAGCCACTCGGACGACAGACAGTAAGTTTCTTCCCATAGTGCAGCAACCCATCCTGTAGTTTTTTGCAGTTA
Organism: Bryconaethiops microstoma; assembly: GCA_037577275.1. Classification (NCBI taxonomy): domain Eukaryota; kingdom Metazoa; phylum Chordata; class Actinopteri; order Characiformes; family Alestidae; genus Bryconaethiops; species Bryconaethiops microstoma. The sequence goes on from JBBJLS010000016.1 coordinate 2,752,497, forward strand.
TAGAGTTAGGAAACCTTTCCAGAGCTGCATTCACTCTTTCCTGCCTTATCACGTCTCATGTTGCATTTATCTAGTGTGAAACCTCGTTACATAATTCTTTTGTTCCTTTTTCTGCATGGTTGTTTTGCAGCAAGCATAATTCAGACCTGACTTTAAAAGTAGATGTGAGATGTATATGTAGACCCCTTTTTTTTGTTTCAGGATTTAACTTTTTTTTTTTTTTCCTTCTTCTTCTTTCTTTCAATTTGCCTGAAGGGACAGGAGAGTAAGACCCCGGGACCGTTATGGCAGCAGCATGGTGAGCGCACTCTGACGTCACTGAAAAGGTTTTTAGAAATGTTTCAGGCTTTAATGAATTGTAGTAGGTCAGAGAACTTATCCTAAACCAGTTAGTGAAGCTATGAAAACTCGAGCGGTGGCATCCATAGAAAATGTGTATGCGCAGATGGTTGGACTGAGACAGACAGCAGCTTCCCACTGTTACCTGGCAACAGATATTTGAATTGCTGGTCGCTATAGAAACCGGAGAGCAATTGTAACTGTAGGCAGTTATTGGTTTCTTGTTGGTTGGCTATAAATGCTTGAGTTTGGGGTTTTGACAATTTTCTCTCTCTCTCTCTCTCTCTCTCTCTCTCCCCCCTCCCTCCCTCTCCCTCCCCCTCCCATACCACAACCCCCCCCCCCCCCCACACACACACTCTAGAACGATGGTGGATATGGTAAGTGTTGGAATATTTATGCAGAAAAGTAACAATTTTACTGTAGTAGATTCATCTGTAAATTTACCTGAGCGTATATTTATTGTCCATCTTGTGTTTTTGTTCTATGTTTGCCAAATTAACATTAGACAACAACTCATGGGATGGCTATCAGTCTGGTAAATATCTTGATTTCTTATAAACTAGTGATCTGAAAGTATGGCTTCCAGCAATATCAGCTTCTGATGATACATCTCACTCTTGTCTGTCTGCTTATTGTTTAGGTGGAAGGGGTAACTATGATGACATGGGAGACCCTGTCATCACAACACAAGTGACAATTCCCAAAGATGTGAGTGTTTATGTACTTCAAGGAGGGGTTCAAATATAAATCAACGGTTCACCTGGTTCAAATCGCCTGTTATTTGCAAGTGTAGTGAGTGTGTTTTGAGGAGACGAACTACCACCGGCCCTCCAGGCCTGGAGTTGAGCTATCAATATAGTTCAAATAGTGCATTTATACAACACCCAAAAGTACAGGAGCTCTGAGAGCAGGAATAGATAGAAAACCCACGTGCTAACCTGGCTTATACCTTTTTTTATTCTTTTTTTTTTTTCCCCCCCAGTTGGCGGGGTCAATCATTGGAAAAGGTGGCCAGAGGATTAAGCAGATCCGCCATGAATCTGGAGCTTCAATCAAAATTGATGAGCCAATCCAGGGCTCTGAAGATCGCATCATCACCATCACAGGCACCCAGGACCAGATTCAAAATGCACAATATCTGTTACAGAACAGGCAAGTCCTGAAGAGCCGGCTTTTCTGTACTTACTTTTCTCTGCTTTACTTTATTCTACCTACTGTATGATCTGGTGACTGGTATTAAGTTTTTTTGTTTTTGTTTTTTTTTTTCATTTCAGTGTATGCTTTAACATTCACACTGGGTGGATATATTGGTTAAATAATTAACCCTGCATATGTAACCATGTGAATGTAGTTGGGTAAATGAGTTACTGCAAGATGCCTGTTCAGATATTTGTGCACCTGCTCTCTTCCTTGGGGCTGATTTAGTTCTAATTTAGTTTTTCCATTTGTTTTCAGGTCAGGCTACATTCTTCTGATTGAGTTTCATTTTTGCTTCATTCTATAGCAGTTTAGCCCCACCTGTTCACTCAAACTCTTAAGACTTGTGAATGAGCTGCACAACAGGGCAAGAGGTCATTTACATAAGTCAGTTGTAAAAGTACAGAAACAGGCTGAATAATTCTAAGTTTGAAAAATAGTGACAATGAATGTAATTATGATTTTCAGTTATATTTTTGGCACACAAATGTCATGGAAAAAATAAAACGGAAGGAAAATGATTCACACCTTGGTGAATCCTTGTCTTTAGTAGTTTGACCAATAATTCCACACCAACACTGTCTGCCTGGTTGGTTTATGATATCGTTTATAAATTAGTGGTGTTACGTTATGGTCCTGGAGGGCCTGGGAGCGGCACACTTTGGTCTTTTGCCTGCTCAAACACACCAGTCTGGTAACGTAACTAGTGAGTTGCATGAGATGTGTTTCAAGCAGGGGAATCATCAAAACTGTGCTGGATCAGGGTAAATTTAGTTCAAATGTACCCCCAGGCACAACAAGCTTTGGTTCTTATGGGATTCCCGCACTGGTCTATTTAGATTTAAAATGTATTAAAATTAGCTGCTATTGCTGTTACAGTGCTAACGGTGCTCCTTCTTCCCTGCAGTGCTCTCCACCTCCTGGGACAGCACCACGACTAAACCGGCCCATCCTCACTTCTTTCAGGACCTCCAGTCCATTGCAGCTCCACTCCACCTCTTCGTTCCCAGTAGTGCTGCTTGACTCCAAGCACGCATAACCTGTCTGTGAAAACCTCCCTAGATCACGTTTATATGCTTCAGAAATTTATATTTTGTGTGATGAAGACCTGTGTTTGGTCTTTTAAACCCTGGATGGGGAAGCTTATTCAGATGATCTCCCAATGTCTTATCTTTAAGAGATTTCTTTGCTTGGCAGTTTATTTCTGATTTTGTCACAAGCATCACACTTTCCGAGCTTCACAGAAATGTCTGACAGCAATGTAAGGTTCCGCTTTAGCAGGATGCTTGTTTTGAAGGTCCCTTTTTTCTTTTTCTTTTTTTCTTTCTTACTTACTGTTTTCAATTGGTAATGCCGTGAGCATTTTCTTTGTTTTTCCTGAACCAACCATCCAGATCAGTCCAGAACGTGCACAGATACCTGGAGTTTTTTTAATGATTTTTTAAAATTAAAATAACTGCTTACTTTTCACTTTTACTGAGTTGAAAAAAAACTATATTGGGCTGTATGGAGAAATCATATGTAAATATCCAGTGATTTATATGAAAGGGGAGGGAGGATCAGTATATTCACCAGAGTTTCCTGTACCCGTTGTGTAAGTGTGTTGGTCTCTCCTCTGCCATAGAATTCCAGGCTTCCGTTGGAGCTGAGAGAAATGATCTCAATGTTTTGTGGTTGTGTATCTTTTTTTTTTTTTTTTTCCCCCTCTAGTCTTTCGCTGGGTTTTTTTTAAACCCAGTATTTATTCGATTTTCTCTACCTCTGGAATTTTTGTAGGTCTGCCACTCTGAATGAGACCCACAGTCATTGTCTTTAGTTTTTTCTCTTTTTTTTTTTTTTGTAGGAGAAAGTGGAAATGTTAAACTTTAGATTGTATTGTGTCAGGGCAGAGCAGTTATTTTGACTTTCCTCCCTCTTGTTTTTTCATGTTTTTTATTTTTATTTTTTTTTACAAACATTGTCTTTGATCTTTTCTCTCCCAGACACATTTGTAGGATTTTGACATTTGTCTGAAATATGCCAGTTTTTATGAATAGTGTGTTGCCTCCGTACGCTCGTCTTTTTAAAAATAAATTAATAGTCTTTAAAGGGGTATTTCAGCACTTTTTCTGTAGTTGGTATGAAAGCGAAGATCACAGTAGTTTGATGTGAAATTTTCTGTTCTCGTCACATTACAGAGTCAGAACTTCACTCTGGTGGTGATGGGAACCAGGCATCGGAAGCATTTATAGCCTCAGAAGCTCCATCATAGTTATTCAAATATATAATGAACACAGACATCTTACTGTAGTTTTGAGATATTGTGTTGGGTTAGAACAGGAGTGTCAAAGCTCCGGTCCTGGAGGGCCGGTGTTCAGCACAGTTTGATGGTTCTCCTCCTCAAACACATTCACTAAACCTGGCAATTAACTGGTGAGGTGAACCAGGTGTTTCTGAGCAGGGAAATCACCAAAA
>JBBJLS010000016.1:2776609-2811892 GCA_037577275.1 Bryconaethiops microstoma
TTTTGGGTTTTTTTTTTGTTGAGTTTTTAAAGCACCCAAACCTTTGCAAACAACTTATATGTCTGCATACAGAATACTGTTCACAGTTTTGTTTGATATTCTGATTTCTGTCTCCTGCTAACATGTGGGTCACACTGGGAAATGTACAGGATCACCCTTCTGTCTCTCATCTCAACAGCATTATGTTCAGCTTTCATGACTGTCATTTCTGTTGTAACCTTGCCTCTGAAGTATGCTAGCTTTTGTGATACTTTTCCATCTGTTCAGCCTGTTCTTCCTGTCTCTGTTTCTCTCTTTTCCTTTTCTTCATTCTCTCATCAGCCTGGGATCGCTCTCCATCTTCCTGTGTGTCTCCCTCAGCCATCATTTTGCTGCCTCTTTCAAGTTTCCTCAAAGGAAAGGAGCACATCAACCCTGTGACAATACACCTTATTATTATTATACTGCCTTGTACCCCTCAGCATAGTCCGCACCCCATAAGTAGATTAATTTCCCTGATTGCTATACAAACAGTTCTCTTTGACCCTCAGGGACTCCGGGTTTTAGGGTGCTTTAAGTTGTCTCTGACAGAAGCCCATTGCATACTCTTTCTTGTAAAATTTACTGCCTTGTGGTGCTTGCTTGTACTCAACCAATTACTTATCCTGTCTTGGTTAGTATTTCTTCTGTCTATGTCAGATGTCAAGGTGCTTGAGGGAGGTGGAGCACTTGCTTTAATCACAATCCCGCAGACACTTTTAATTAGATTTTGACTCTTTTTCCAGATTTTGAGGATTAGTTCAGTCAAAATCTTATTCACACATTTTTGCTCTTTTTTGGCTTTTAAAATGTTGTTAGTCTGCCTAGACACTTATGTTGCCTGAAGTTTGCTTCTCTAGTTGTTCACATAGGCTAACATAGCCTACAAGTAATGATAGCTTCTGCCACACAAGCAAGCACTGCATAAACTGCATGTCCAAATGATCACACAATCAAGCTTAAACAATGATGTAAAAATGGACAGACATCCAGAAAACAATGATTACCACTGTTGTTCTGAGCTGATATATAGTTGGTTGATTTGTATAGAATTATACAAATATAATGTGTGACTTTCAATGCTGCTTGCTTTAGGATGGGATTGTTCTGGCTTTACACAGCGATGTTGCCTTGAAAATAATGCATCATCCAGAAGCTGTAGAAATCCTGAAGTCTTGATAAGCATGGAATCTGCAGGTGTGCCCTACATGAAGACCTTCTGTCATTCTCCTTCCTCCACCACCTCCACCATCATTAGACTTGCAGACGTGTATTCATGAGCTCTAGATGGTGCCAGCACAAGAGTCACTCTGTGTCCAGCATGGTAAGAAACTGTCACATTCATAGGTTGCTCCTTATATCAAACTGAAACAGTGTTCCATTCAGAAACAGCATTTAAGGCACTGGTTTCAGTGACGGATGTGTTATGTTAAATTTTTCTTTTCTCTTTTGGATTCCTCACAATCCATCAGTCCAGGACTCATGGGACATTTCTGACAGGATTTCTCTCTGTGGTTGTTCTTCCATACCCCATGTAGACTGACTCTGGCAATATTTTATTCATCCTGTCTTCATGTGTCCATTCTGTTGTTTTAAGCTTTGATTGTAACTCATTTATTACGACAGCTCTTTAATTATGCCCCTGCAATGGTAGTGCATCTCGAACATGACGGAATAGAAATAAAATGTCTTCATACATGCATCATTTCCTGATTTGTAGTCACATGACCTGCCTCGAGCAAATTGAAATGTCACATCCTGCCATCTTGGTTTTTTATAGACTGCTCTGGGAGCCCTACAGATGCACTCATATACATGTTCAGGCCTGCCATTTAAATAGAGATTGCCCCTGGGTTCAAATATCTTCTCCTTTTTTTCCTTGAGAAAGCTCAGCATTCTTCTATTTTTAAGGGTCCTAAACAGTTCTGCTTTGTCTTCTTCTTGCTCTGTGTATCTCTCATGCACCTCTATTTTTTCTCAGGTAAATTGGAATTTCTGCATGACTTGTACATTACCCAGATAGAACTGTTTACAACTGTGGTTATAGGAATCAGATGTTTAAAGTCTACAAAACATTGGTCTTCAAGGGCAGTCTTGGCTCTTCAGGGATCCATCAATATCCATTTTGAGTAAGACTGGAGCAAAAACTGTCACGCGGGAACCGCGTCGAGGAAGAAGGTAAGAGGCACCACTGCAGACTTCCATGGCGTAAGCTTTTATTAAAGAAAGCAACGAACAAAAAGGTGGCACAAGGGCCAGTCAAACGGGCACGAGTACAAAAGATGGTGAAATGAGGAGTCGAGGGGGTCTAAGGAACAGTATGGTCCCATGACGCAAACTAAGGAGGGGTGAACTTAAATATACTGGAGGGAGCGTCATGGGCCAATGAACGGAGGTACTCTGATAGGTGAACATCTAGCCTGCCGAACCTAATTAATCTAATGCCGGCTAGATGAGGCTGCACCTGAAAGTCTGGTGCAGAGTCCGCTGGCGCCCTCCAGCGGGGGCCGACCTGAACCATGACATATATCGTGAAAAATAACTTTTATAAATTTTTTATCTTTGTTTTTTTCACTCCCCCAGTACATACAGCCCATTTATAGAAATTAACCAATAGAAACAGCCTATTTTGACTTCATCATGGTTGTGATGTCACAGCCTGTTTTTCATGTGTTATCCCTGTATCACTGCAGCCTTCTGCAGCATCCGCACATCACAAACATCCCTGAAGATTTCAGTCTGAACAGTTTGTTGAGTATATTTCAGCTTGGCTTGCTTCATGGACAAGACACAATACAGGGCAGCGAATCAGGACACAGGTTATTAACATATATCACTCTTAAAGCCAAAGTAGGAAAAGCAGTGAGGTTGGAAAATGGTCGTGTAAGAATTAAGTATGACTTTCTGGTGCATAAAACCAATCTGAAGTTATAAGTGACAGAATCTGAGCACTTTACTGATTAAGTAAACCCACAGTAATGCCCGGAGGCTGATGGCTCAGAAAGATTTAGGGAAACATTCTCAAATTGCTATACATGAGCCAAAGCAAGGGCACAAAAACAGAAGTTTGAGATGAGGTGAATATGGGAGATCTTTAAGAATTACTTTGCATAACCTGTGTTTGTTTGTTTTTTCCACTGATAATGAATAACAGGCCAGGCACCTTAAGTATGAAACAGAAAGGTACAATTGGATTTTCGAAACTGAATAAAATGGTAAAGTGGTAATTCACCAAAAATCCCATTTCATCAAATGTAGTTGATAAGCCAAGACATGATACAAATCCAGAATTTGGCGTCCCTTAAGACTTTGCACCGTTTCTTTAATTTGTCTGTGCACTTTGAAGGTAGGGTTATCCGACAGTGTCAAGCAGATGCTTCTCACTGACTTGAGCTGAACTTGTACTAGATGTGCCCCAGGGCAGATTAGATGTGGAAGTTTATGTATTGATATAGGGATTCGCTTTGTACTTGGCTAGATCTCAACTAATCCGAAATGTACCTTGCCAGGCCAGGAATCCCACAGTGATATCCCACTGGTGTTTTTCTGAGGATAATGCTCTCAGTCTAAGCTGCGTGGAAGTCTGTATTGATTTTTTTGTGGGGCTTCAGGCTGCTGCGTAGACATCCATTTATCGATCCTCTGTGTCATATTACACAACATAAGAGGGTAATGGAACAAATTCTCCTGACAGTTCCATTTTTTCAGCTCCTCCAGAGCACATGTTCAGTCCAGGCTAATCCAGCACATATACATCTTACCTCTTATCAGTATGGCACACATGGACGGTCCAATACATAGATTCAACCTATTTAAGTCACATAAAACATATATCACTCTCCAGTAATTCAGAATGTATTTTCCAATCCGTGTGTTACCCTCTGTTGAGTGCAGATGTTCAAGCTTCAATGTCTAATTCATTAGAGAAATACACCTACCATGTACAATTGCATGCAATGGTATGTAAAAGGTATATAAATACAATAGTATGTAATGATTTACAGAACTCTACACAATAGTATAGAGTATGGTTCAGCACACTCTTGTCGGTGCTGCTGTTTTAATGCCTTTAGCTGGACAAATCTAATGTGCTTTCACTTGGATCAAGGCTTGTGTCCTCAGAGACCACTAGATCTCCTATGGTTTCTCTGTGAAAATTCTTGGAGTGCTGTCTAATTTAATCTAATTGGGCTTGACTGACATAAACATGTAACTGTATCCCCAAAAAAAAAAAAACGTGACTGGCAGCTCTAATGTTCCACCTTCTGTTTGGCTGTTTAGTGCTTACCCTGCAAATTGTTCCCTTCATCTAACCCAGCTGAAACCATTTAAGCAAGTCTATTTGGGAATACTTAACAGCACGTCATGGTTTAATGCAATCGAGGCAGAATGCTAAGTGGTAATGGATAAACTTTCATTACTTGTCAGTTACATTAGCCATGTAGTTCCAGGGCAGGAGCGCTGTTAGTTCCAGGAGCGAACCTTATACCTCAAGCAAATCTGGGCTGACTGACTGCATTTGCGTAAATTCAATTTTTCTAACATATTATTGTTTTAACCGTTATGTTACACAGAGTTGTACAATCTCAGGCCCCCCCCTAAAAAATCACACTTATTGAGTGTGTGCTGCCTTGCATTGCCGTATTGATCTCCGGCGCTCTCTCATTTTGCTCATTCTTCCCATAAATGTCCCTGAGCTACCAGTAAATGACACTCACCCCTATCATTTAGGCATCCATCTCTTTCTTTCTCTCTCTCTCTCTCTCTCTCTCTCTCAGACGAAATTTGGGGTCAGCAGTTTGTTCAGCCCTTATCAGATTCCATCATGGTGTAATTTATTGACTTGCTTCCTTCTTCACCATACCTGAATAAAAATCTCCCTTTTCCTCAGTCCTTTTGTCTCCCCTCTCGTTCTCCCAGCCTCCCTCCTTTTCTGCCTTCCCTCTTGTTGGTGTGCAAACGCTTCACGTTTTCATCTTTTTCTCTCCGCAGAAGAAACTTGTTTTGACATTCCACACCTCCACACCAGCAGCCTGTAAACACCTTTGGAAATGTGGCGTGGAAAATCAAGCATTTTACAAGTGAGAGCAATGGCAGCTGTCTTTGTTTTATGTCCACATGCACAGTAGAGCTGCACATGAGACGTTACCGCAGCACCAGGATGTGCAACACTGAAATAGCAGAAGGCTGCAATATGCAAATAAGTCCACAAACCAGTCAGTTTGTTTCAGAGGGGTTTCTGTAGCAAACTACAGCTAAGAATTACTTCTTAACATGTTTACGCACCTGATTCGTCTTGAAAGTCAGTTTGAATTGGAAATCATTTTTCTCACATACCTATTTCCCAGTTGAAGTACCGTATCATGGAGGGTCTCTGAGCTAGCTGAGCATTTTTCGCTCAGTGATAGGTGGAGGTGAAACCATGTTATTGATCAATATTATTTTGACACTAGTGCACAATAACCTCATCAAAACTTATTACACTTCTATCAAAAAGTATGGAAAACAGCAATTTTGTGTTTTAAATTTTATGCTATGATGAAATTGCTCAACAAGACCAGGAACTAAACAGTCAAATTGATTTCTTATTGACTTTAAGCATGTCACATTTTCACCAGTCTGATTCTAATATATTGGCATATCACAATTTTTATAGGAATGTAATCATTCGTCCATATTGTGCAGCCCTAACGTGCATTTTTTTCTCTTTTCTTTTTTCCCCTTATCTTTCCTTCCGCTCTCTTTCTCTGCTCCTGTCTTTCTCACTAACACACACACTAACACACACACACTCACGCACACACACTAGTGTCTGGTTACAGTGTGTTCCGAGTATAAGCAAGATTGCATTTCTGATTAAATCTCTTTAATTAATAACTGAAATGCCATCGAGAGAACACTCCACAGTGTGCCCAACAAGAACACCCCTGAAACCATGACACTGCTTTGACAGCTAAACACACACACACACACACACATAAACACACACACAGTACACTGTACGCACTCATACTGCACATACATAGAGGTGACACAAGAGAAAGACAAAAAAGCACATTTCCATCAGTCATCACCTTGATTAAGTGATTAATTTAGCTATTATGGTATACTTGATCGTGGTGTGATACACAAGCACACACACAAGGAGCAAGACTTCTTATGTGCTATTGTGACTACAGAGTTCCATTCCTAATTCCTAGTTTTCTCTCTTTTGATAGATGTGCAAAATCAAGTCAGATTAAAACTGTCTCCAGCAGCAATATATTTTTCAAAGGGACCAGATTTCGGTACAGGTAGGACAAGCTCTCTTGACAGACTCTTTCATAGCTAGGGAAATTGTATTATTAATGCTACATTTGATAAAAACAACATTTGGTTACATATTGTTGGAGAAACCTTGCAGTTTTTCACCATTGCCACATGCTCTTTTCATGGTGAAGGGTCGTATAGATCCGAATACAATATATGGACAAAAGTATTGGGGCTAGGCCCCTTACTTCCAGTGAAGGGCAATCTTAATGCTTCAGAATACCAAAACATTTTGGACAACGCTATTTTGTGGACCCAGTTTGGGGAAGAACCTTTTCTATTCCAGCATGACTGTGTCCCAGTGCACAAAGCGAGCTCCATAAAGACATGGCTGGATGAGTTCAGTGTGGAAGAACTTGACTGGCCACACAGAGGCCTGACCTCAACCCCATCCAACACCTTCAGTATGAACTGGAACGGGGATTGCGAGCCAGGCCTTCTCGTCCAACATCAGTGCCCAAACTCATAAATGCTCTACAGAATGAATGGGCACAAATTCCCAGAGAAATGCCAAAATCTTGTGGAAAGCCTTCCAAGAAGAGTGGAAACTGTTATAGCTGCAAAGGGGGATACAACTCCATATTAAAGTGTGCTGTGTTTGAATGCAATGTCCCTGTTGGTGTAATCGTCAGGTGTCCCAGTACTTTTGTCCATATAGTGTAGGTCCAAAATTATATATCATTACATTAATATACATGTGATTTAAACACAAGCTACTGAATTGTCACGGGATGCCCACCCATCACACAATGCTACTCTACATGGGCGTCTGTTAGTTGACATAGTAGAATTGGCAGTTAGTTCAAATATGTTGAGCTGCCTAATGCAGAAGTTCGAAAAGTTGCAACGGTGCTTCATCGCATGCTAGTTATCATCCTTCCAACTTTATAGCACTGTGTTGGGAGTAAGAGAAAAAACTAGATAAAAATCCCTCTATGAAGTTATGTCTTTATGTCCAGTTTGTCACTTTGTTAAGAGTATAAAAAAGAAAAGTGCATGTGATTTTTTGCTGATTACAGCGGTCGTGTCGCTAAAGAGGTGATTGAAGCCAGTTCAAAGATCCAGAGGGACCCTCCAGCTGTTCACAGGCCAGAGTTGAACTTTCTCATTCAAGTTTTGTCTGCAGCTCTGCATGTTTTGGCTCCATTCTCTGATTGATATTTCCATTTGTTTGACTGTTTCTCAGACTGTGTTGACCATTGTTGTTGTTGTCTCTCTGTCTGATTGTTGTGTTGTGCTTGTTACAGGTCTCAGTTGGGTCAAAGCAGGAGCTACAACTCCCTCAGCCATAAACAACTCATAATGAACATGGAGCCTCTACTGCCAGCACTGAGCTCAACCAAGGAACACAGAGACATCTCAGCAGATAACGGTAACACACACACTCACTCACTCACTCGCACTCTCACACACACAAATACACACACACACATACTCACTCACATATGCACACACACATACACACACTCGCTTACATACACACACACAAATATGAACACACACTCACTCACCACACAAACATGTACACACACTCACTCACTCACACAGACACACACAAACACACACATACACACACACACACACGTACACACACACACACACACACACACACATAAACATTTTCAGTTTGGTATTGCTGTTTTTCAATAAAATGAATATTGTATTAATAAAAAACGATAATATTGTGTATGTTAATATTGATAGTATTCATACTGCTGTACAACCTCATAGATTATAATGCGGTTGATGATTAGTTGGAAGCTAAAAAGAATGAATCGTATGATTCCAAAGTTAGTTGTGGAGAAGGTTATGAGCAAATTTGAAAAGTATTTGAAAAAAACATGTATATTATTACAGTAAGTTATCATTTAATAACTTTTGAAAATCCTGAATAGAACATACAGAAATACTCTCTGATGTACAGTATTTCAGTCTGTTGAATTAAGTAAACTAATTATTTATATGACAAGCAATTCCAAACTTTTGTAAGATACATACACATGCTCTCCCTTCCAAAATACTCTCACACACTCACACACAGTGTTGACAGGTGTGAGGTTCTTTGCTCTCAGGGGCTTAGTGGAAATTGAGCAGCTGATGCTTCAGTCTCTGTGGAGACTCCAATCAGAGGGTTAAAAATACCCACTCGATTATCTCAGCGGACGGCCCGTTAGCTCTGATTAATAGAGCTGTGCTCAGGCTTGTAGTGGGTGTGCGTATCAAGCTACATGCTAATTTAGAGCTGTTTAAGCTGGATGCTCCTGCAAGAGGGCAACTGGCAACATCAGCATTGTGCAGCGAAATACAGTGTATTCTAAATCCAAGTCTGGAATGCAGACATTAAAGCAAAAAAAACTTTAACAATGAACAAAAAACTCCATTCTTCAGCTCAGACTGCTACAGTTGTTTTTATAGACAATAGTACATATTCATCCAGTATGTGGATAACAGCATGTCATACCGTGTTAGATCCCACAGTAGCATATCTGTTTGAGATTACTGAATTCTTAGCAGGCTGGGGGAACATTGACATTTTTTTCCCACAATAATAACAGGAAGACTTACAAGCTTCCAAAGTAACAAACTTCAGACAGCAAATATGCCTTGGCTGGCTGAAATCAAAGTTGTGGGTCAAACCATTTCTTTTCAGATTTATTTAGAATTTTTTTAAACAGGCCAGGGCAGTTGTCCAGGTCCAGATGCCAAATGAGTATGAAGATTATGAAGAAGAACCACTGAAATAAACCAGAACCTATCCTGCTATGGGCTGGGCCAAGTTGTACAGTAGTATGCAATGTTTTGGAGTAGGTGTGAAGCAGGATCTCCATGCAGACACGGATTTATTAACCTAAAATGGGAAATGAGATGCTAAACCAAAAATAACTACGAATAAATGAAACGAAATAAAACAAGACACATCAGATCGAAATAGAACAGAGATTAACGAAGACGGGCCAGGGCTGAACAGAGACATGCAGAGAACAGAAACCAAGCAAAACATGATCATGAGTAAAAACCACACAGACACACACAACCAAGTAATGTTAAACAAAGACCAAGAGCGAAAACGAGTTACAAAACACTGCCAGGAAAAGACAGAGAACCGACCAACACAGACTGAAACACAGGGGTATATATACTAACTAGCCAATGGGAATCACCTGGCCTGGGGAGGACACAGGCGGGAACACTAAAGAGGAGAGGGGTCTAGGGTGGCGACTGATATAAAAACAACAACAAACTTACATGGTAGACAGACACATGGTAGGGGTAAACAACAACATAGACACGAAAACAAGAGAAAGACAGAAGAACATTACAAAGGCTAAGAAACAGGGCGAAGACGGAAAGATTGTTAAAACAATACTGTAAGTTACGTTTTTGGTTTTTTTTTTCCAAAGGTTTGTGGCACGCAAAGTCCAAGTCAGGGAGAGAGAACAGCATAAAGTCTATGGAGCATTAATGTGTGGTGTGAAGGAATAAGCTTTCAGATGGGGTTTCTTTAGAGACTGGCTAAGTACAGAATTCTTCATATTTTTTCATATTCTGTACTTAACAATAAATACTTGCTGCTCTCTCTAAATGGAATCTTTGCTTAGTTTTTAAGAGTTATTATTCAAACAGTTATGCTGTTCGATATCATTCCTAAAAACCCTTTTATCTCTGAAAAGGCATTTTTATTGGCAATCAAACAAACATCCCTAACGTTTAAGCAGTTTTGAACCACTTCTATGGGTCCATACATTCAGAAATTCTCACATAATTTAAAGAAAATGAAGTGGGAGAGAAATATGGCAGCTACACTATGTTGATTTATAAAATGTCACACTCCCATCACTACATCCACATACCCATACAGACTTTTTAAAGGCCTGCATTGTTGGTTGTGGTTTAGACATATGCCTTCAGCACTTCTGCAAGAATTTATGTCCTTTTGAAAAATGCTATTTAATCCAGGCTCACCTCCAAAGACCTGTCTTGTCACTTTATCCAAGTGTGTGTGTGTGTGTTCCCAACTTGAAAGGACACAGGGGATGTTGAGGGATATTAAGGCCACCTGCAATGTGTATTGCTTACAGGCTCCGATGGATTAGATCACATTCCCTGCAGGCCTTTGAAACATGGATATCAGTGTAAATGCTACTTGTCAGGTTGAGCCATTTAAATATAAAACTGATACTGGTCGTTTAATTTATGGGGACCTTGTGGTGCTGTGCACTTTGCCAGCACACTGTATATAGAGGAACAGCAGGTTTATTTAGCTATTTTAGTCTTGTGGAAAAGGGCTTTGTAATCAGTATTTCAATACAGATTCTTGAACAGTACTTTTTTATATGTAGGAGAGAGTGCATAAATGATAAAGTATTCATCACTATTATATTTTTCCCATTAAGAATAAGACTAAAATACTAGCATTTGTGCACTGGCATACCAGTTTCAGTGATATTTTTTTATTAACTGACATTCTCGAATATCAGTTACTTTAGCTGACTAGTGAATGATAAGGAGATGTGAAATATGTGATATGGAACAAAACAGATACTGTAAGTTTAGGCATATCAAGATACTGAAACTGAGATTGTCATTGCTAATACTGTGAAAGCTTTTGACAGTGGCACTACAAGCCTTTGATATTTTTGATCTCCTCTGGAATGGCTCATCAGAAGTCTGAACTAATCACATCAATCAGTCTCCAGTCGACTGCTTATACCTACATGTACAAAAGGCTTGAACAGCGGGGTAGCCAGACTGATATTGCACACAGCAAAACAAAGTGCAGTCTCACAACCTTCAAGAAGGTTGTGTTAGGCTCAGGTTTTGTTCCAGCCAACACAATATTCTGCTTTCATTCTTGGCAGCAAAGTATACATGAGCAGTGGAGGTTGTGCCTTTAAAGTCCTTTTCTGTACCTGCCCTGCAGGATAATGACTCATATTGGCTTACCTAAGTTCCCTTTGGCAGCATTTGTGTGTCTGTTCAATGAATCGCTAAAGCCACGACCAATAAGCTAATAAGCTCTGGGTCTTTACATCATAAATCAATGACTCAACACTGTGTTATTTATAGCTTTTGATCAAATAGTTCATTTTTGGCCCGCCACTTTGAAATATATTTGAGTGCTTTCTACTATTTGACGTTTTGACGTGTGTGTGTGTGTGTGTGTGTGTGTGTGTGTGTGTGTGTGTGTGTGTGTGTGTGTGTGTGATGTCTAGCAGCAATCCTCTCAAGTGTTTCTTGTCTTCATAATTGTCTGCTGAGATTTACGCAGCCATGTGCCATGGCTAATGTCGTAAAAATAGCCCATCCTGTATTTGGGATGATCCAGTCCCTAATGCCCTGTCTTTGTTAACACTGCTGACATCTCAGCCATCCTGTGAAGAGAGGGGGGCCGGCCGGACCCTGGTGTATGGGCATGTGTGGATGTGTGTGTGTGTGTGTGTGTGTGTGTGTGTGTATGACAGTGCTAAACTCTGTTGGAAAGCTAGAGCGTGGGAGCCAGTGTTAAACTGGACTGGGGATCAAGAGAAGGTTATTGTGAGACTGGGATAGGATCGGCACTTTGGGGAGGAGAAACTATAAGGAGGTCATGGACGTTCTGGGAGAGCACAGGGAGGTTCTAGAGGTGGACCTGGAGGGTGAAGTGGATGTGGACGAGGTACTGAAGGACTTGGAGGAGCGGCCAGATCCCATGCGCTGCCAGGTGAAGATCACCACTCGGCAGAGCCTGCAGCTTCGCTTGGCCAATCACACGGATCGGGACGTTTACGTAAGGCTGCTGGGCCACGGTGAACGCATCTCTGGAAGCGGTATGGAAGCGCCTGTTCTGCTCAGATGACGATGATCATTATGATATCTCCATCTGTGGGGCAATCTGTGGTAATATTGCTGACTTCACATGCTTGTCTGAAGGTCCAGCTGCACAACTGACAATTGTGTTTACACCTATAACTACAAAGTCTTTCCATTCAAGTGCTTTGTAGTCATAAGCATGGCTAGTTAGTTAGCTGGCCCTATCTACTGGCAAAGTGTGTGGCCAGTTGGTAGCCACTTAAAGCTGCATTTAGCAAAAGAATAAAATAAAGAGCACTGAACCTGTCCTTCCCACCACTATGAAGAAAGGGAAAAGAGTAATATCAGGTCAGAATTTTGGGAACCAGTAATTGTTTCCCGCTTGTTACGGTTTGCAAGGATGTTCAGGTGCTATGTTTAGGTCAGGTACGTGTTCAAACCATATTTCTGATAGTATAAGAGCAATATGACGAGGGAGACCTCAAGACTGACTTTGCTCCATCACCTCTGCAGCGATGAACAAGACACACGTAACATGACCGACTGTAAAACCTATCGGAGCTACATTTACAGAATGTCTTGATGTTACGAGTAACACATGTGGGATTGCTGAGTTTGTCCAAGGAAAAGTTCCAATGAACAATGGTTACACAAGTGCTTTGCACATGTTTTGCCATGACCCCAACCTCACTGCCATGTTAAATAATACTGCATGAGTGGGCGAGGGAATGACGCCAGTGTCAACTCTTATATTCTTTTTCTGTAAAGGCAAT
Source organism: Bryconaethiops microstoma (assembly GCA_037577275.1). Lineage (NCBI taxonomy): Eukaryota > Metazoa > Chordata > Actinopteri > Characiformes > Alestidae > Bryconaethiops > Bryconaethiops microstoma. Next base: position 2,789,500 of record JBBJLS010000016.1, read on the forward strand.
GGAGTGACGTCGACGTCTTTTTTTCTTTTCTTTTCTGGTCCATACACATCCTTACAGAAGTCACCCACACACTTGGGCTTTGTTGATCCCGCTTGTTGCCATGGCAACCATCCCCGATGGCCTGTCGCCGGTGCCCACTCCCTCCTCCTTCTGCACTAAACGGCTCTCTGTACGTGTCACTATGGCGACAGGTTTCTGCTGGAGATACTTTCGTCTGCGCTGCTATTTGCTGCCATGTAATGGCAGATATGACGTGAATTATCCAATTTATTGGGATTAAAATTGCATTTTCAGTCTTGTTAGCTATCGGATAGAGCTGACAAACTTGAATTCAATATGATCTTTAATGACTGGCTTATTACAGTCGGTTAAGCTTAGGAGCCATAATTCCTCCATTCACAGGGGATGACAAATTACTGAATCTTTTATGCACTCAGAATTCCAAAGCTTTTAGGCCCTTGTGGAAAATTGACTTCCCTATTTTGCTGTTTTATCTCAACTGTACATGAGTGTGTGTGAGTAGTAGTTTAGAGTAGTGCTCACTTCAGTGACTTGTCTTTATCCACACTACCCAGGCAGCTGGGTCTATTTTTACACTGGGCTTACCCAAAGAGAACAAGCTAAAGCCATGCCTCTCATCTACTTTATGGGAACACTCCCACACACTTGCATGTATGTACACACACATATACGCACCTTTCCACAGGGCCATACTGGTATATGAAGGATAGTTTCATGAATGGCTGTGAACGATGCACTACCGTACAGGTTATTACAGGTAATAGATCTATTACAGTAATTACCTGATTAAATAGCAATCAATATTATAGGCTGAGCACATTCCATTGCTATTTAAATACTTTATTCAAATCGTCTTAATTCATTTTAGCATTTGCAACATGCATCCTGATATTACGCAGTTTGTTTGGTGTCTGAAGTGTGTTTTTTTTTAGCTAAACCGCAATGAATTAGCATCATTGCTTAGCATCAAGCAAGGTGCGTGAATAAATCATCATACATTTGCCTTAAACTGTGTTGAGTATTTAAGTAATCACAATTAGACTTGCTTATAAGATTTCTATCCTTTTTTCCTTTTTCTGAAAAAACTTTGCAGCATCCATCAAGATCCCTGAATTGTATGTACAGTAAATCCCCGACATTCGTGGCGGTTACGTTCCAAGAGCACCCGCAAATTGTGAAAAACCACTAAATTTGTGAGATGGTTAAGAAAATACTTAAAAATGTCTATTTTTATAGTGTAAACCCTAAATATGCCCCCAAATATGCTCCCAAAACACTTTTATTTCATTTTAAACTCAGCGTAATACATCACCCTTAAAGAAAATGTAAAGGTAAACCCGTATCTGTACTGTACAGTTGGACACTGAACTCCCACAGTTCTAGAATGTAAATACCGATGTTACCCCTGTATAGACTGTACTGTAATTCATGCAAGTGTGTTTTCTTTGGTATGCGCCGTCGTTTTCTTTGGTATAATCAGGTAAATACAGTAATAAATAAATTTAATTTACAGTAATAAAAATACAGGGCTTTAAGAAGAACAAAACAAGAACGCTCAGCGAAACACTCGAGATGCTCCATGTGGGAAACTGTTCTGATGCGGGATTGCTGGACTGCAGCAGCCAGAGATTCGTCACAGGACAGCAGCCAATCAGCAGCAAGGAGAAATGAATAACGTTCTCGGATTGGCCACTTTCAAACCTCACGCCTCTGAGTACAGGGGTATTTCACCATCGCAAGACATATATTTTATATGGAAATGTAGCTGAATTACATTAATATTCATATTACAAAAAAATTTGTAAATTATATTTTTCTTAATAATTTAGCAAAAAAATGTGGAGGATATCTACGGTTTCCGCGAATTTGCGGGGGTTTCCACGAACAATAATTAGTTAGGTTCTAAGTAAAAATCTGCAAATGACTGAAGCCGCGAATTCTGAACCGCGAGTTAAGAGTTTACTGTATTCTTATTTGAGGCTAGCGTGTGATGATTCACAAATGCAGTTTACACAATACTAATTGTTGTATAGTAGATGCTACAGTAGGCTAAACAGTAAACTTCGGACCACTAACACACAGCTTATTTCAGCAACACACCTTCAGTACCTGCGATAGACGTCCATTGAGTTTAAATGGTTTATGGTAGTTGGGTAAAGTTCAGTGCCCTAAGACTTCAATTGATTTGTTTCTCTCTCTGTAGGCCTCCTGGCTTTGAAAGATTCAGTTCACCTGTCCCCGCTGAAGCCGTCCATCACACCAGAGGAAGTGGAGCTGGAGGAACAGGACGACCACACCCATGAGCTGGGAGAGGAGGAGTCAGACTATACTGGAACCGGAGTGGAGATGGAGATGAGAGAGCAGGCGATGGAGGAGGACGGGGAAACAGGTTCTCTCACCATCTCTGACTTGGCCTACAGTCCGTGTGCCAGTATGCTCCCCACGCCAGTGGAGGAGGGGCAAGGCGGCGTGGACTTCCTGTTCCAAAGCCCTGGCCGCTTGCTGAAAGAACTGCACGCTGACCCCGAGATGCAGGCGGAGCTCCAGGCCGAGAGGGAGCGGGAGCAGGCCAGAGAGGCCCTCCGACTGTCGCTGTGCAACCCATCCAGCGGGCAGCAGCAACTCCGCGCCTGCATCCGCAGCGCCGCCCGCCTGGTTGCCGTGGCTACGGTCATCCTCCTGATCTTACTACCCCTGCTGCTGGTTTTGCTGGAGTCCGACCTGGACGTCTCCTTCCTGCAGGACATCCGCCAGACGCCCGAGTTTGAGCAGTTCCATTACGAATACTACTGCCCCCTGCGCAGGTGGTTCCTCTGCAAGCTGGAGCTTCTGATGGAGCAGCTGTGGGGAGACTGAGACTAATGGCTAATGGCCCTCCATCAGCAGGGATGAACTAATGGGACATGGGGAGGGGGGGTGAACTGAAGAGGAAGGAAGGTTTGCACTCATCCATCACGCTATTTGTTTCGATTCACACCTCAAGACTGGATTCACCCACAGTTCTAACCGGATGTAAAGCCATGAATGGTTGAATATTAGAGTAACTGCAAGTGCTGAGTTGTAACTGTGACATTAGTTTTGAGTTGCGGTGTTGTAGTGGTAGCAGCGTAGAATAGATCGCTCGTAGCAGAAATCTGCAGGAAAGCTTCAGCCGTCCTAGTCTTTTTAAAACAAATGGGAAGAGAGTAAGTAGTGTATTATATTAATGAAAGACTGTCTAGTTCTTATAAACCTAGTGACCAGTAGCTATTTCCATATTATGAAGAACTGGAGAACCATGGTGTAAGCTGCACTCTCACACTTTCTGTTCAGTTACTTGTGCTGCATTTCATGACAAATGTCATATCCCTACATCTATTCCATTTTTAGGTTCGCTTTCACTATCACATCTTACAGTAGCCCACAGGCTCATTCAGAGAAAAGAATGTGGCTCACAAGACTGAGACAAACCTTCCCTTCCTCCATAAAGCCACAGCCTTTAGACTCATCTGTGCATTTAAAACAAGAGAGCGAGGGCAAGTGAGAGGTTAACTGAAACTTAAGATCTCTTTTTAAAATTTTATACATTTTTACGTAAAAGCTTACTATTACTAAGTTCTCTTATTTCAACAGATTTATTCTGGCCGGGTGTTTGGAGAAAAGCGAAATATTTTTATCGACTATTACACTTACTTGACCTCGGCGGGTCTTGATGTGGGGTTTCTTATACGGAATAGCACAATATTTCAGACAAAAGACTTCTTTTTAAGATTACCTGATGTCATATGCAGATATTGCTAGGAGAAGAATGAGAGGACGTATGTGCAGTCGAACGAATATAAGGTCAAAGCCTTGTAGTTTAAAGATGAATCACTATACATTATGCTTAAATGAAACACACTTTCCCTCGTCTTTCCTGCGTAGGCAAATGTAAAAAATCTGTGAAAATATTTCATTGCAAAATAATGCAATGATCGGCACAGGACCATGTAGTAGGATTCTTTAAAAATCTTAAAAAGAGATTACATTGTACAGAAATGATCTAGAATATTTTGACGTTCTTAATGTAAAGTGATTCACTGTAGAGGAAGTGGTAGTACAAGGGCTAAAGGCAGGTGAAAAAAAATACATTATACTGAGAGAGAAGACTTTAAAACCACTGTACGTGTGATTTCATATATCTCTTAACAATACAACATTGAAAGGCATTCTCAGGAACGTACGAGACTTACCGAAGGATCTGCAAACAGAGTCGTGTATATTTTATTGCAGCAAATGTAAATGTGCGCGTATGCGTCGTGTTGAGTGGAGTGTCTTATTCACGCACAGCTCATCAGGCCACCTGACTTCATCATGCTGTCACAAAATACATAACCCACGATCTATATCAGAATAACCTCATAAACATAAGTCAGCCATGGCGGATTCATTCCGTATATATTAATGTCATTTAGATTTATATTGCCTTTAACTCCTACACAATGTCACGAGTCGAGGCTGAACGTGCATACGCGAGTCTGACACTGCTGTAAATGTATGTGTGCATTTCCTCTGCTGAGTTCCGCAGTAAGCGCATGCCCTCTTTTGTAAATACTGTGAAGAAATCATACCATACTCATATCAAAACGTGTTAGTCTGTGAACTTGTGTATTCGTCCACTTAAGCATTTGCATGTCATTTGTACATGAGCAGCGGAAGTAAACGTCGTTGTACAGTGCCGGTGACTGATGGCCTTTTAAACTCACTGGGATAAGGCTTTTGCTCTTATTCTAGTTCAGCTCAGATAGATGTCACTTCCCTGACTTCAGGGTGGAGTGACATTTGTCAGTAGACTTAGAAAAAGTGGTAATAGCCAGTAATATGAATGAATCTAAGTAAGAATAAGTTCAGGTAAGATGCTGCTGAAAGTCTCATCCAGTCATTATCCTTGTGATTTCTTTCAATCCGCTTCTCATCCTTGTAAAAAGCAGTAGTAGCAGTAGTAATGTAGACTGTAGATTATCTTATGCTAGCGCTTCTGTGTGTATTATCATGACCAGCAAACCAGAAAATGTAGGGCTAAATTCAATCAAACTGCTCTTGGAACCGCCTGATTTTTTTTTGGTGTGTGTGTGTGTGTGTGTGTGTGTGTGTGTGTGTGTGTGGCATCATGCAGAGTTTATACTGTAGCTAAAACTTAGCAGAAAGATGTTACTGATGTAAAGTTAATTCTACAATATTAGCCTATATAATAAACAATCAGTTATCCTATTTTACGTGCAAGTGCTTCACTGACCGTAGTCAGAAGAAATTCCATGGCGGTTTATAGCAAGTTGATTGTCTTTGGCTGTCAATGTTGTAGCTTCTTGTCATTGTAGTGTGGCAAAGTACAAGCTGTTATGCCCAATTGAAAAAAAAAAGTTATTCACCTGATTTTCTTGCATTATTTATTGTCTTTAAAGCCTTGCCTTCTGTTGCATGATGACACGCCCACAAATCGGTGTCATGCTGTAAAGCCGTGGGGTGTCATATTTATTTGTCCTTTTGTTAATTGATCTGAATGAACTAAGTTGGGTTATTATTTCACTCTGAATTGAGAAATCACAACCAACAGTGCTAATGCCATGGCTAACATCGGGGTGCGAAATACAGCGGGGTCTTGGGGGTCTTGGGGGTCCGAGATTCTTGTGTCTTGACATTGTAAATCTAAGAAAATCTTATTTATCATTTGTGATTCCCACAAAATTGTCTTTGAAAAGCTTGCTATGTCCAATGTTCAAAATATGCAAAGAATTCAACGAGAAATTTAAGAGCAAAGCAAATGCGTGAACTGCCAGTGGAAGTTAATGGGCAGAGTTAATTGCAGCGAGTGGCTGTTTCAATGAGCGAAATGAGTATTTGCTTGAGTTAAAAAATGAACTCTAGTGAAATTTTCAAGGCCAGTGAGAAGACAAAACTCGTCTAGAGCACTGGAATGGCCAGAAACGCCACTGCTTGGTGATGTATGTGCAAAGCATGTATTGCCTAGCTGACTGCCTTGGCCTGGATCCATGAAGTCTTGTGTATTAACCCTGGAGCACTGGACCCTCGACTGCCACAGGGTATTTTGCACACTGGCTGCCATGGTCATTTGCACATTTGTCTTGTGAAAACCAGTTTTGGTGACAGTACTGTCCACTTGAGCTGGACATTCTCAATTTGAGTCAAAAACACGTTAAAAGTATAAAAAGTATACTTTTTCTTGTTTAGCTAGCAAGTTGCATATTACAGGCTCACAGCTGTTCACATGTCTTGTCACAGCATCAAAGCAGGAACTTGGGTACAAAGCCGTTCCCCTTCAGGGACAGTTCTGGACCTTCGCTTCTCATCGCCATAAAACATTCCACTCTTATTACCACCTAGAAATATGAATTAATCAAAATATTTTCTCATTTTTCACATGTAATGGATGATTCTAACTGTAGCTTTAAGTTACAGTGTCTCTAGCTTGAATGTTGGTTTAAAGCTAAAAGTGGAAAGTTTTGGTTCCATTGTAGGCGAAATTTTATAAGCTATAAGATCTCTTTGACAAATGTTTCCGAATGCTCTGAGATATTTGTCAAAATGAATGTATTCTTTTGAATTTTGACAGTTCTGACAGAATTCAGATGCATGATTTTGTCTCTGGGAAAAATCTGAAAGTGTTGAATCAGATTCTTATTTCTTTCTGGATGTGTAATGGAGGTTTTGGGTCACAGTGTCCTAATGAAGCTTGTACAGAGTAACTGGCTTGGTAAGAAAAAAAACCAACATATTTCCCTTTAGCAGTTCATGTTCCATGTGACGAAAATATGCAACTTTGGAAAACATCTGGAAAATGCTGGTATATGCAATTCAAGTATCTCTCAGATGGATTGTGTGCAATGCTGTCTTCTGTTTGCATGGCTAACAAAATGTTTTACATGTTTTTTTTTTCTTTAAAAAAAAAAAGTCTATTTTAGTTCTACAGTGCAACTCTGGGAGTACCAAGATAAAAAAATAAATCCCGGTTTGTGGACTGGGACTCAAAGCCTTATAAAATTTGTAAAGTGAATTTTGATTGTTTATATGTTAAAATTATGGATTGTTTTATATGTTAGTACTGCCACAATAAAATTCCCAAATTAAAACACAGAAGTCCTTCTGCCTAAACATTCATTCTTGTTTTTGCATTTGTTTGCAGTCAGTGTAGTGGGTAAAACACAATATGGCCACTCTTCCTCATTACAGTTCAGGTGTTTCAGTCACATCTGTTACTAGCAGGTATGTAATATTGGGCACATACCTATGCAGTCTCCTTATATAAACTGTAGGTTGTACTAAAGAGCATGGCAGTTGAAATTTCAGCACTGCTAGGTCTGCCCTGGTTTTAGCTCCAAAAGCAATAACAGCCCAGCCATGAAGACCAAACAAACTCGCAGAGCAGGGTTGCCAAATACTGAAGCATTTAGCATTAAAAATGGCCTATCTTTTGTTGCATCACTCACTGCAGAGTTCCGATATGCCTGTAGAAGAAACAAACAAAAGAACTGTGCTGGGAGCTCCATGGGACCTGTACACAGGCCTAACATAACTATGTGCAGTGCCAAGTGTCGGCTGGAGTGGTGTAAAGAGCGTGGCCGCTGGACTCGGGAGCAGTATAAACATGCTTTCTGGACTACAGAGTCTGATGGAGGAATTGATATGCATAATGCACAAATGGAAATGGAAATGACCAAGAACACAATGAAATCCGTACAGTGCATAAATGTAAAATAAAGAGTACATTTTATTTTTTCAACATACGTGTGTCAAACATATACACAAGACATGAATTAAAGAAAGTAAACACAATTTGTTAATGTAACCTGTAAGAGAACATTAACAGTGGACTATAGTGTGATAAGACCGATTATAAGGAAGGAAAGAAACATAACAAAAGATAGATAAGATAAGAAAGAACTTTATTTATCCCGAGGGAAACTCTTTCATCATAATCATGCTCAATGCAACAAGAGGAATAAAGATAAGCCAATACTTCAAAAAAGAACTGTAGTAATATGAAAAAACTGGAATACATTTTTTTTGCCAGCTGCCTTTTAATTTGCATCAAATTTTCATGATGAATGGACCAGCAGAAAGAATCCAAAAATCACATAAAATCTTGTTCCATTAATATACGCTGAACGTTAAGACCATATTTTTCATTCTGTATTAATTTTCTGAAGAAATGAGGACCTATTGTGACGAAAAATAAGTGACGGCTATACAGTTGAAATTTTATGGTGAAAAAGCCACATACTGTGTTTGTTGACTATTGGTTAAACAAATCACAAGAAACAAATGAAAATTCTTTGGTTGACTAAAGAACAAGTTTCCAAGTTTGTTAGATCTAGCTTGAAAAATGTATGCATAGAAGAAGATACTTTTTAATGGCTGCCCATGGGAAATGGGAAAACATTTTCAGAAAATGACTAAAGTTCTTCTGAGATAAATAAAGGATGAAAAGGGAGGCATGAGAGTGGGGCAGCAAAAAAGTCAGCAAGAAAAACAAAGCTGAAGCAGCATTAGGTGGCTCTTTAAAGGTGGTAGTTTAAAATGGAAAAAGTTTCTTGAGAAGCTGAATTAGCCCAGGGAAAAGATTCATGAAAAATTGAAAAAGCACTTCAGCAGCATTCCAAAATTGGCAACTTTGATGGTGGATGATGATAAAGCTGCAGGATGTTGCTGCAATTCAATAGACCTGCATTTTATTATACTTGATTGGAGAAATGGCAGTAAGAGCCTTTTATCCAAACAACAGTATCTTAAACTGAGAAAATAATTACGTCCTAAGATCAGTGGCACTTTGCAAATGTACATTTAGGGCGCGTTATTTCCCCCAAAAGAACAATTCCATCTCGATACCTCTCTGACTCTAACTGAAGGAAGTAGAGCCCTGTATGACTAAAGCCTTTTATGGAACCAGAGTAGTTTATAAAATTATTAAGTTAATATTAAGACTGCTTTGGTTGTTATAAAATTCTAGCCTGGCAGCTACATTGTATAAATAAATTAAGAAAAAATATGGTCAGATTATCTGTCAGAAGGAAAAGCATTATCTTATTCATGAGGACACGGAAACGGCATACAAGGAAATAAAAGCATACAAAATAAACCCGAAATACATACGAAGCCAGGCTATGGCACCCTGCAGCTATCGACACAAGTAATGAAAGTGGTCCTGCAGCACTTATAATAAAACCATATTAAATCTGAGCCTTTTTCCTCAGACTGATTAAGAACCTCTATTGAGCCGCGATTCCAGTGAGCCACAAAAATTCTTTTAGACTTAATCTGACACTGGAAAAACAGTTTTAAATGTTATGTTCTGCATAACATGAAGCTAATTAATGTAGCACTTCACACTGGTTTGAATTTACGAACAAGGGTCTTACATGCAAATAAACTGCTAAAACCTTTGCATTTGTCTATACACCATTCAGCCATAACATTAAAACCTGGCTGATATTGTGTAGGACCTCTCATGGCCACAAAACAAACTCTTTGAACATTTTTGGAGATCTTGTGGAGTCCATGCTTCAATGGTATCCGACACCAAGATCATTCAAACGCTGTACATTGCGAAATAGGGGCTCCATCGATCAGACTAGTTTGTACGGCACTCGCCAAAGATGCAAAGATTCTCAGATCTCTTTGTCATGCTCCTCAAATCATTCCTGAACAATTTTTGCAGCATGGCAAAATGCATTATCCTGTCAAAAGAGGCCACTGTCATTAGGGAATACCAACAGGGTTGCCATTGCAGCAATGTTTAGGTAGGTGGTACATGTCAAAGCACTTGTCCACGTGATGTAAAAGAAAATGTGATACATCAGACCGGGACATCTTCTTTGATTACTCCACAGTCCAGTTCTGATGTTCGTTGTAGACTTTCGGCAGTCAATAGGGGTCAGCATGGGCACTCTGACCTGTCTATGGCTACAGAGAAGTGTAATAATCAAGCTGTGAAGCATGTGTTTCTGACAGCTTTCTATAATAGAGTGAACTTTTTCATCAGTTCGTGTTTCAGTGGCTCTTTTGTGGGTTCGGACCAGACTTGCTATCCTTTGGCCCCCATGTGTGTCAACAAGCCTTGGGCACTCATGACCCTGTTACTGGTTCACCGGTTGTCATTCTTTGGACCACTTTTGGTAAATACTGACCACTGCATCCCAGGAAGACTTCACAAGACCTCTCCAAGCCATCACTATCTGGCCTCTGTCAGTTGCTCAGATCCTTACATTTGCCCATTTATCCTGCTTCAAACACATCAACTTCAAGAACTGACTGTTCACTTGCCTATTATATCCCACTCTATCACAGGTGCCATTATAACAACATAATCAATGTTATTCACCTCACCTGTCTGTGGTTTTAATGCTGTGACTGACTAGTATATGTGAATACAGAAAAAATGAAGTTGGGAAATAAAAATAAATCATGCATTCCAAGCAATAATAATAATAATAATAATAATAATAATAATAATCACAGTTATAAATACAATATACCTCAGTTATAGAGGAAGATTGTATTACAATTTAAAGTTACTCTGCCAGAGGACCATTTAGACGAGAGACTTAATAAAAACTGAAAGTATAAAGCTTCACTCACTACCTGCCTGACGATACGATCAGTGAACACACATTCATCGTACTCCACCGGGGCGAAACACTTCCCTATAGAGTGCACTTCTTATGTAATAAGTAAACAGTGCACTATGCATATATATTAAAGGATAATATGACAGAGCATCACAATGCTATGCAGAGGTAGACAATCCAAACATGCATAAAAGTGTATTAAGGCCTCAACACACAGCCCGTTAATCAAGCATTCTGAGGATGAGCCAGGAAAACAGCCCAAAAGATAGAATGTTCGGCCATTAAGATTGAAGTCCAGCAGTTTTATTGCTAACTGGTGTATTTTAAGAAAAAGAAACAAGAATTGGCAGACACGCTACAAATTCTCTTTTAGTCTCTTTAGTCCTACATTATTTATATTATTTAAAACTTTGTGAGCTTCTGCTGTTTAACAGTCACATCTAACAATTCACATTCACTGTATCAGTAAAGTGGTGTTTAACAAACTACTGAGGGCCATATATAATAATATTGGCTGATATTACTGGATGGTCAGAGTGTTTTCTCTGTAAAGTCTACATCAGAATTTGTCACAGTTGGGCCCAAGAGACAGCACACTTGGAAAGGAACATTTCTTGAACAGATAGAAGTGGTGAATAGCTCATTCACAGCGATCAGGTACTTCATTTTGTTTGGTCATAGGCTTATACAATGGTCTTAAATCACAGCTGTATGCTGACATACAGATCAGCATGAGCTTCTCTGGTTGTGTGTTTTTCAGGATGAAGAACGCATACATTACACCATGCAACAGTTTAAGCTGGCAATCTTTTTGCTGGGACTCGCAGAGAGTTTGGCCACTGATGCTGGTTCCTTGTGTTCGGTGGCATGTTTGATCACTTGTCTGTGAAGAAGATAGAAAAGCTTTATAATGTGGAGCAGCTACTGGCAACATCAAACATGTCACAATAGTGCTGGCATTCTGGGTCTCTGAAGTACATTCAGACGCAACTAAAATAATGTGCTATTAAAAACACATTCAAAAAACATTCAAAAAAGTCTGTCAAAATCTTTAATATGTGCATATTTCATATAGTAATATAAGCTTGCGTTATGCTCACTTGGACTGCACTATGAGTCACCATTTGCTCCTCATGGGCTCTGCGGTTAGATGCCATTTGAACAGATCTGCTGCCCCCAAGTGCTAAGTAGGTGGAACACAGTGCTTTGATCTGGTGTGTGAAGTTTGGGCTTTGAAGTTTATTTTTAGTTTGTTTAAATGTTCAACATTTTTTGAAGTCATTTGAAGTCAGTGAGTAATTTAATATTTTTGGGAGGCTGTTAAGTCTAGCTTGTGGTAGAGCTTTGCTTAATCTGAATGAAACTGTTTCAGAATCAAAATCAGAAAACTTCATTGATCCCAGAGGAAATTGCTTTACCATGTTTGTTCCATAGTGTGAATGACTCACCGTGCTAAATGGAGCACAGCCTCGACGATGTTTGAGCCATCCTTTGCACTTGTCTCGCAAAACAGTGAACTGTAGGTCTGTCAAGAACAAAGCACAAGGGGTTCATACAGTAATGTGCCACAAATTAAGACCAGAAATGCCTGCAATTTGATTCAGATGTTCATTTCCAAGATGCAAAATTAGTTCCACTTATTTCTGTCACATATGGACACACGACTCAAGAAAGCAGCACTCAGAACTCCCTGAAAGTCCCATTACTAAAGTCATAGTTATCATGATGTTATTTTATTTTAATTGTTTCTGACTGGTTGCTCAGTGAAACGAGTAGTGATTCTGTGGAACGTGTGGATCCTGAACCTTCAACTGAAATCAAATTTGTATTTCATAGGTAGATTAAGGTATTAGGGCTGGACACGTTAACGCGTTATCACATTAACGCATTAATGCCGACAATTCTTTTATTGCACGTCAACGCGGGTTATTTTAAAAATCCTTTTATTTTGAAAATTAATTGCTTTTCTGTGCTCTGGGTGCGAGCAACACGCAGCGCTCTAAGTCTTGGCTGTTTTTTGCAGGGGGTCAGGCATCCCATTACTTTTGTCCATATTATATGGAGAAAAAGTAATGGGACGCCTGACCATTGCACCAACAGGGACTTTAATGACACTGCATTCAGATACATAGACTTTATGTGGAGTTGGTCCCTATTTGCAACTGCTATAATGCTCTGGACTAACAAACTAGATAAAATGTGAATGCTCTGCAGTGACAAATAGCTTTGGTTTTATATTTGATCTGATTACATTAATGTTTAAGTTGAGATTTACAGAAATATAACTGTGTAACTGTGTTAAAGGGAACACTGCTGGTCAAAAGCTCTTTATTTGTTTACAGTACTGTAACATCCCCAGTCAGTGGCCACTAGAGACCGCTGCTGCCTGTGTGAAGAAAAGGGGCTGTTATGTTGACTGGGGGTGTGGTCTCATCCCTGGCAGATGGAATCAATGAGCGGTCTCAGGTGCCAGGGAAGAGACCAATGATTTCCTTGTGTTTTGAGTTTTGTCTCTGTTTCAGTTGTGGGTTCTCCATCATGCTTTATGTGGGTTTCTTTCATGAACGGGCACAGCCTGATGGTTGTAACAAGTATTTACAAACCAAATGTTATTTTACTTTTGTTCATATAGCAGTACTTTAAAAATAAGAGTGCGCAATACACTACTTTTAAATTAATTATTTAATTTTGCGTACAGTAATGCAATTAATCGCTGAAAACCATGCGATTAGTCATGATTAACAAATTTTATCATTGCCCAGCATTAGAAATGATATATTATTGTGATTTCAATTTGTTTAAAAAAAAAACCTGATGTGGGATCAGTCTGAAATCCATATTAAAACCTAGTGATGAATGTAAAACAAACAATGTAAATGTAATTAAATATATAACTGTAGATAATTATATAATTAGGTATTATCTTTAACATAGTATAGCAAAATGGCATGTCTAGACTTCAGGGTTAGTTCACCAGTTCACCAGTTCACTGCGGTGTAACCACTACCCACAGAGACCGAAGCAAGGAATGTTACAATGTTCAATGCTCTCACCATGGCTAACTTCTCTCCATAGCTGGTTGGAATGCAGGTGATGCCGTCCTGAAGAGCCTGGTTTCTCAGATCTGTCTTATTCCCCACCAGCATAATGGGGATGTCATCCTTGGAAACATCCTGGAGGGAAGAAAAGCCAATGTCAACATCTCTCAGAATGTTGTGTAACATGTAGATGAGAAGAAAATGAGAAGTCTAAATGAAATTCAACTTGTAGCACACTACACCCACGTATCCAATCCCTAATTACTGACTTGAAATCATAAGCTGTATTTAATATAAAAGTAGGAAATACCTCAATAATGTCGACCCATTCCCGCACATTCAGGAAGCTCCTTTCACAGGTAACGTCGTAAAGCAGGAGGACCCCGTCCGCTCGTCTGAAGTAGGATTTAGCTATGCTTCTGAACCTGCCAAAGGAGGATCCATTTTAATTCACATTCCTACAACACCCATTAAACCAACACAGAAACCAGAAGACACCCAGTAAAAAACCCTCTGTACACAAATAACACAGCCTGCCTTTAGTTTACACATAGTGCTGAATCACTTTTAATGTCTGCTGAAGAAACTAAGTTGGGATTTATGACGTTTAAGGTTTCAGACAGTGGAAAGGTTTAGCACTGGAAGTACTGTTTAGGGTACGGAAAGGCTTTATGATGCTAGCATTAGAAAATGCTAGTAGTGCTATTAGTGCTTAATTATTATATACTTAACATGTCTCAGCATTAGAATTACACAGGTCAAAAAAATTTTTTTTGTAATCATCAGAAAGCACAACACACTTTTCTAAACATTTTTTTCATGCCGATTTCAGATCTGCTTTCATCTTTTTTCAGTCACATCAACTCTTTGAATTATGAGTAATATTGATATTGCAATAGACTTGCATGTGGTTTTTATTAAACCGCAGGCACCAATCAAGTAACTTTCAATATTTTCAGTGTGAAGTCAGACAGACTCACACTGTGGCATAGATATAATGATCAGTCTCAGTCAGACTCCACTGTTTCTTCAAAAATACTTAGTATATGATTATTATATGATAATTATACCACTATCATGCAATATGTAACCAGCTTCATCACAAAAACTACGTGCGGGAAAAACTACACACAGATTTAAAATCAGCATGAAAAACACTACAAAACCCACATAAACTTATTTCTGATGATTTTAACCTGTTGACCTGTGTTATTATTAAATAAAACGATTTTGAAATCAGATAATAAAACATTTTAGGGCATGTGAGCTCTAAATGTAGCAAGCTTTTAAATAGATTTGGTTTATTTATGAGAAAGTATTACTATAATCTGTATAATCTACAATAAACTAGAATCAGTGCTATGGGCTGAAAGTCCTGCTTTAAAACTATGATTTAAAACAAATTATTCAGTTTTTAAACCTGTTTATCTGGGCAGTAAAACACTGTAAAACATTAGAATAAACATGAACAATCAAAAATACTGTAGCGGATCATCAGAATGATGTGAATATAAATGTTGTGAAGATGTTGATAAGAAGAACACAGGTTTGGTTCCTGTTCTCCAGCCGTCGCACGAATCTGTTCACTTCGATCAGCAGCTCCTGATTCAGTTTAATGAAGGACTGATCAGACAAACCAGATAAATACTGTAAATAATGGCCTTTCTCCATAAGAGCCCAGGAGAACACACACACACACACACACACACACACACACACACACGCACACACATACACATACACATGCACACTCACACACTTTTTAACAAATACACTATTGGTCAAAACCTTTTTCTATAAAAGCATTTCTCAGCAAAAAATGTTGCAGAAGTTCTGTAGAAACCCCATTTATAGTTTGTTCCATTTGAGTTCCTTTATTATCCAGAAAATATGCAATTTTGTTCATTACTACCGACCTGATGTAATTATAATGTGGATCTCCAAACAAGTGTTAGATATTTAACAAGTTACTAAGTGCTGAAAGAGTTAATGAGTGCATTTCAAGTTAAAGGAAAGTCTAGAATTTCACTCTGCATCGCCGCATACAACCAGTTAATAGGAGTCAGACCTGCACTGTTACAGATTGGTTCTTCTTATAATGGAAACTTGTTTTATTTGATCTATTTTAATTTATAGTTGTTTACTCAACAACTTTCCGATATTTAACAAGAATAAAAATCTGCAGTTTGTGAAATAGATGGATGAGTTGTAAGAACCTGTGGTCTGTAAAAACCTTTGACTGATAGTGTAAATACCTACTGCCCAGATGTTCTCAGACGTCTTATGCTGATCTGTAAGCCCTAAAATAGCAGTGCGATGCTTTACAATAATTCATGAGTTTTTTGTTAATTACTGTGATGTTTTAAGATTAAGGTGCCACTCAAAAGTTTGGAAGTATGAATAAAACATTTTCAGCTATCACCAAACCATATTTACAGACATTTACATATAAAATGATAAATAGGCTCAGTTTTAACAGCTGCTCCATTTCACTACATTGCCCTAAATGTATGCTGATCATTTTTATCAAGTTACTCTTTGCGAATGTTAAGAAAAGACTAATTTCATTATGATGAGGACAGAACGCTTACCGCAGGCAGTTTCCTGTGTGGCGTCCTGAGGAGAAGTCGCTTGTGCGCTGTTCACGCCACGGAAAAATTCGGGTCCGGACGCTCAAAAGCTTCAAAAAGGAACTAAAAAACCTATTAAAAAGAAAAGAAAAGAAAAAAAGGTTAGCCTGAAGTCTTTAAACGGAAACTGAGTGTTTTACACCTGTTCATCCAGAGCAGATGCGAAGCGCCAGATACAGCGAGACTACAAAACTCCGCCCACTTTTCAGCCAGCTAATCTGCAGCTCTGCAGTCTTTAGCCATACTGTGTTATTTCTTGAAAAAAATATATAGCCCCACCCACTTATTTAACTAAAACAAACCTCTGAGGCCACAGGATTCCGCCCACTCATTAACATCTTAAATGAACCTGAGGCTACACAACTCCGCCCACTCATTTAGCTCTCAAATGACCCTGTTATATGGCACAGCCCCACCCACTTTTGTAGCTATGAGACGGCGAGCCTAGACAGCTCCGCCTACTTATGTAGAAACGAGTCTGCAAGGCCACACAGCTCCACCCACTTTTGCAGCTATGAGACGGCGAACCTAGACAGCTCCGCCTACTTATGTAGAAACGAGTCTGCAAGGCCACACAGCTCCACCCACTTTTGTAGAAATTACTATGCAAGGCTAAACAGCTCCGCCTACTTTTGTACCAAAGGCTCTGTAAGACTACACAGCTCTGGCCACTATTGTGGAAATGTGTCTGCAAGGCTACACAACTCCGCCTAGTTTTGTAGAAATGAGCCTGTAAGGCTCTACCCACTTTCCTTAGCAATAAGATGCTTGATCTGTCAGACTGTCCTTACAGGCTCATTGCTAGTTTGTAAGACCATCTTTAATTACTCATTAACCGTTAAATAGGCCACGCCCATTCATTTGACCATTAAATTAGCCCCACCCACTTATGTGCTCTCTCTCAGACCCTTTCGTGATTAACAAGTAGCTAACAAAACCCAGAAGCTCAGCAGAAACTGAAATGTCAGTCGGTCGGCCTGAGGGTTTTTTTTTCTTTTTTCCTTTGAAAAACCCACAAAACCAAAGATAACAAAAGCGCTGGCAGTTGCAGGCTGGACTCAAGAGGTGCAACTTCTCACTGCGGCCTCCAAGAGTGTCGAGCCTCCAAAAAAACAGCTAGTTTTGTTTGCCTGTTACTTTCTCTTTCTTTGTCATATATACACGGCCAGTCTGAAGTCTTGGCCCACATTGAGATTTTCTTAATTTGCATGTTAATCAATATTTACTTAAAACACTCAAGATTCCTTTCTAACAAATACATTTATGGTTTGTTCACCATTCGAGTGCCTTCATTAGCCAGGAAATGCCATTTTTCACTCCTGACCTAAAAAAAGTCAACTATTATGATTATAATGTGGTTGACCAGAGCAGTGTTAGATATTCAGTGAGCTATCAAGTGATGGAACTGGTAACGAGTGCATTTAAAGTTAAAGGACCATCTAGAGTTTGACTCTGCATCACCAACAACCAGTTAATGAGAGTCACACATGCTCTGTTACAGATTTCATCTTGTAAAGGAAAATTTGTCTTATTTGACATATTTTCGTTTAGAGTTGATCACAACTTTCCAATATTTAACAAGAAAAGAACAGCGGTTTGTGAAGTAAATGGGTAAGTGGTAAAAACCTGTAGTTTGCTAAACTGGTAGTGTATTTGTAGCATTTCTGGTTTGCATATTTGTATGTTGTTATTTATGGCATTATACATACATGATCATATGTTAAACATACATTAAAATGCATTAAGAGTAAAATAATAATCAGTAATTTGGCAACTTCCTTTTTGAAACTGCTGTGACCTCGTCACTCCCCACCCGCTGCTTATGCGTCCACACCACAGACTTCACGCTCGTCCTCAGACAGATCTCTCGTTGATGTAGCTGAATTTTGAGCCAGGTACGTGCCCAGCTCTAGGATTATTTATTTCTTCATATGTTAATCAGTAGGGATTATTGATGACCATTTGAATGGTCTTGGTTAGTTGTGTGTTTTGTACTTGGTTAGTTGTGTGTTTTATACTGTAGTTAGTCTACTCACACACAGTGTCTGATCTCCAAGTGGACATTTACTCAATACAGAAAGCGAACCAGGCTATTAAAGGTTCCACAGTTGGATGAAAGTTCTACTTTAATAATGCCAAATTTTTCAAATTTCTCTGTAATTCAGTCATTCCAAAATAAAAAGTTACAACAGTGATTGTGAATGGAACCACACATCTCCAACACAAATACAGACGTTTAATTCTCCATTGACCCCAGTGAAGCTCCACGAGTGTTTATAGGTATGCTGATGATTGTAAAATTATAAATCTGAACTAAATCAGTTTTCTTTGGGGACTATTTTCCTTCCACCATGAGTGAGTTCAATTCTAGGACAAAAAGCTTCTCAGAACTCATGTCTCGGACATCAGGAGGCACAACTTTCTGTAAGGGAGATTTTAGAGACAGATGTCTGGATCCATTCACAGCCACTGTGAACAGTTCTGAGTTTCTCTAGAGTAGAGAGTTTCTCAGCATCTTATTTTAGACTTAAATGAGCCAGAGCTTCTTAGAGAGCTTCTCCTGTGCTGATAGATGTTGGACGTTCTACTGCAGTTCTACAGATTACGGTAGTTTTTGAGCTGATGTTTGTCATCCCAGCTTCTCATTGAAATCTTCGGTTCCACCTTTAAGGGAAGGTGCCAGAAAGAAACTGCTAGAACAGAACATTAAAATAAGAGGCCAAATTCAGATTCAACTACTGTTACATTGTTTACTGGAATAAAACTCACAAATGTGCTCCAGAGGGGCTCATTTCAGTTCCTAATGTTGATTCAGCACAAACTGGAGAGTTTCTGTGTAATTTTGATGGTAGTTTTACCTTCGTTTCTCAACGTCCTTCTGTCTCCTGCAGCCCAATGAGGTACACGTTCAAATCTGACGACTGCATGGTCATCACCATCCCCATCCAAAGCATCAGGAAGGCTCAAGATGGTCAACTGATGCCTGAAAAGTTCACCTGCGTGTTCAAGGACATGTACAAGGTCTTCCAGAGAGGCCAGCCGAAGGCTCTGGGCGTAAGAGAACTTCTCAGCGGCTTTGAAGGACCATCTCAACAATCTGAAAGATCATTTTTACCTACTTTTATTTTTATTTCTCCAAATCAAGATAAGATAGGATAAGAAGATAAGAAATAACTTTATTTATCCTGAGGGAAATTCTTTTGTCATAAACATGCTCAATGCAACAAGAGAAATAAAGTTAAGACAAAAAAGAGTTTAAAAAGAACAGTAGTAATATTGCAAACGGATTAAGAAAATTACTCTAAAAAAGTCCAGAAGTTCCATATAATATTCTAGTGGAACCTCTTGGTATGTATAAATGTATAGATGTTCATTTTTTGGATTTCACAAATAAACGAAAATTACTAAATGAAGTAAAATGGAGGAGGAACGAGGAACCAAACGTAAAAGACCAAAACACTCAGGAAAAGGCTCATTTATTGCTTGTTTTCACCGATAAAAACGAAGATTACATTTTGAACTTGAAGATCAATGAAGATCATTTTGAACTTGAAGACTGTTTAATGCAGTTCAACTTATTTTCATTTTTATGGATTTTTTTAACATCATTCCATGACAAATTTAAACGATATTAAAACTTTGTAACATCATTTCATAACCAATTGACCAGGAGAAATTGGTCATTCAACACATTGAATAAATCTTGTTAAATTAACTTTAAGTTTAAAAACGACTACAAACATTTATTTGTGAAATTAATCTATTACTGTTAGAATAAAAACAAATAAACCGTACAGTGTGTGTCTGTGTGAGCGTGTGTGTGTGCGTGGGTGTGTGCGTGTGTGTGTTAGCTTAGATCTCCTGTATTTATAGTTTTTATCTGTTTTTACTAATCAAGCCTGTTCATAACTTTACTAAACACACACCACTCTGATCCCCCACCACTGTATCTATGATTATTTGTGTGTATTCCAGAGTTATATTGTGTTTTTACTGCCAAACATGCTCACTGTTCAGATAAACAGCTTTAAACAGTTTTTTTTATCTGCCTGAAGCTTTGAGACAGTTTGTGTATTTGTCCTGTCCTGTTCTCTGTGTTTTAGGTGGCGCAGCTCACCACCGGGGTCTTTATCGTGTGTCTCGGGGCCATTTTTATCAGCTCCTACGGCAGCGTTCACTCCCACCACATCATCCCCAGCGCTCTGGTGAGAGATAATCACATTCAAACTCACAACACAATAAACTCCAATAAATCCATCTGCAGCTCGGGACAGAATACGCTTCTTTTTTCTGGACCCTGGGGGTCTTCTAATGAGGTGAAATTAGAGATAAAACTAAATGACCTCCTCCAAAAGGGAAATGTGGTGGTCTCAGAGCAGCAGTGTGTACAGCACTGTGAAGGCACAGCAAACGGTGTACACAGCTTCAGAGGAAAGCAAGAAAGAAAAAAGAAGGAAAGAATAAGAAAGAAAGGAAAAAAAAGTAGACACATATTTATGAATAGTATAAATACAGTCTGAATACAGTATGTGTACAATATAAGTACAGTATGAATACAATATAAATACACAATGAATACACTATATGAATACAGTATTAATGTATTACGAAAACAGTTCAATATAATACAGTATGAATATGTTATTAAACAATATGAATATAGTATGAATAGACTATTACTAAAGTAGAAATATGGTATGAGTACAATATAAATACAGTATGAATACACTATGAATTACAGATCAGGTTTTTTTTGTAATTAACACTGAAAAATTGTGTATCATTTCAGAGCTGCAGGGTTTTGTGGAGTGGAAAAGAGTTGAGAATTATTTTTGCATGTTTATAAGCACAAATGTTCTTCTGTAATCAGTTCATAGCGTGTGGCGTCCTGACGTTTGCTGCTGGACATTCTCCGTTAATGCCTGTGGTATGTATAAATAATCCAGTTTGGGCTTCACTAATTTCTTTATGGAAGCTTTTTTTCATTCTGTAGATTTTTGTAAATAACAATGAACAATAAAGCATGAACATATATATATGCATGAACATATATATATATATATATGTATAAATACAATAGGAGATTGTATAAGAGTGCAATAATCCAAATGAACTGTGAAGGAAAAGAAAGAAGAAATTAACTGAAGCAAAGACATGAACTGATGATGAAGGAAAGGGCTCCAAATCATACTGAACCTCAACTAAGTACAGATTTTATAAAACATATTCAAAACGGCAATTTGGGTTAAAAGTCCTTTTGGTTACAGCTGTCATATTTTGATGTTAAAGTGTTCCATTTATTTGTTTATTCACTTGTCTTTTCCTTGTTGTGTCAGTCGGTGTTTCTACTAACTGTGAAAATACACATCAGTGTTGACGGAGTCTAACACATGTCCCTTGTCTCTTCGCACACAGTTGAAAATGTCCTTCATCTTCAACATCATTGGCCTTTTCTGGGCGGTGGCGGCTCTCATTCTTTGTCCTCTGACAAGTTCCAATTCCAACACGGTAGAGCAGCTCCTAAAATCTTTTTCCTGACTTTCTGGTGCTCCTTCAAATCACATCCCACATTTACTGAGGTGTAGTTACATTATTATGTAATAAAACAAATTTCCAGCCCACTTACACAATCGTCTGATATCACGTTGTATATTAATAATGTTTGCTATTTTATGTGCAGTTACTGTTTTCAGGACAGATTTTAAAACTGTACACAATAACAGGTCACGCTACCTATATATATATATATGTATATATGAGAGAGAGAGAGAGATACTGACTTCACACACACACACGCACACACACACAAAAACACACACACACACACACATATTTCCCCGCTTTTCGTGGGTATTGCGTTCCAAGAGCAAATGCCTATTTTTATAGTGTAGACACTAAATATGCTCCCCAAACACTTTAATTTCCTTTTAAATTCAGCTTAATTCATTACCCTTAACGAAAATTTATACAGGGGCAGACTGGCAATCTGTGCGTTCTGGAAAAGTCCACTGGACTGATGTTCCAGACTGAGAGAGAGAGAGAGAGAGAGAGAGAGAGAGAGAGAGAGAGAGAGAGAGAGAGAGAGAGAGAGAGAAAGAGAGAG
>JBBJLS010000016.1:2813302-2830802 GCA_037577275.1 Bryconaethiops microstoma
GAGAACAGGTGTGGCAGTAATCAGGCCTGGGTGTGGCTAGAGATATTGAACTCAGGTGTGATGAACCACTGTTAAGCTATGTTTTAACAGGGGGTTCAATCACTTTGTCACACAGGGCCATGTAGGTTTGGATTTTTTTTCTCCTTTAATAGTAAAATCCTTCAATTAAAAAATGCATTTTGTGTTTACTTGTGTTGTCTTTGACTAATACACAAATTTGTTTGACGATCTGACACATGAAAGTGTGACAAACATGGAAAAGATGTGTAAAATGAATTCTTTTTTCATGAATAATTTAACATCACAATGAAAAAGGGAGAAAAAATCCAACCTTTAATCTGAGTAGATATATTCAGTGTGGAAAGAATACTTCACATTAAGAAATATTTTTTACATGAAATCATTGTCACCCCTGCTGTTAATAATTTGTACAGCCCTCTTCTGCCAATAAGACAGCACTTAATCACATATAACATTTCACAAGGTTGGAGAGTACAGAGAGTGGGATATTTGACCATTCCTCTTTGCACAATCTCTCTAGATTGTCCTTTGTCCTCTCTTATGCACTCTTCTCTTCAGCTCACCCCACAGGTTTTCTATGGGATTTAGTTCTGGGGACTGAGATGGCTATGGAAGAAGGTTGATTTTGTGTCTGGTGAAGCATTTCTGTGTTGATTTGGCCATGTGTTCTAGATCATTATCCTGCTGAAAGACCCAATGTCGATCTATTTTCAGTTTTCTGGCAGAAGCCACCAGATTTTTTAAATGTCCCAGTGTTTCAAAGAGTTCATGATGCCATACACCCTAACAAAGTTCCCAGAGCCTTTGGTAGAGAAACAGGCCCACGGCATCATAGTTCCTCCACCCGCAAATTCATCCTTTGTTTTACGCCAGATTCACCTGGAGTGCATGTTGTCAAAATGCTCAATCTTTTCAAGATTCAAGATTCAAGAGTGTTTATTGTCAGCCCAGCCACATAGGCAAGTACACTGGGGGTTGAAATAGCATTCTTTGAAGCAAATAGTGTAAAAAAAAAAAAAAGAAGAAGACAAAGTGCAGAGTCAAAAAACTGCTGCAACATTATATTGCAGCATCAAAGTACAAAATTGCAAAAACAAAAACAGGCAGGTAGTGCAAATAAATGTATTCTGAGGCAGTTTTACAAATTTTTAGCAGCTAGTTTTTATGCAGTTTTTGGAAAGTGTTGGTGCAATGAGTTTAGGATAGTTAAAGGTGTCATGTGCATTTTTTATAGCAGTCTTTGTATGAAGTCAGACCATGTTCAGATTCCTGATGTTGCGTGCAGGCACTGAGTTCAGGAATCTAATGACATGTGGGAAGAAGCTGTTGTGATGTCTGGTAGTGGAGGTACGGATACTTCTGAACCTTTTTCCTGACATCGGGGCGGGGAAAGTCCATGTGAGGGGTGGGTGGGATCTGTGATGATGCCGGTTGTGCAGCAGACACAGCGTTTCTTGTACTGTTCAGTGAGTGGTGGGAGGTGCTCACCAATGATCTTCTCAGCTCCTCACCAGCCGCTGAAGGGACTTTCGGTTAGCGCTGTTGCAGTTTCCAAACCAGGTAGTGATGCAACTGCAGAGGATGCTCTCAATGGTCCCTGGTAGAAGGTGTTGAGGATGGGAGGGAAAGGATGGCCTTACGCAGTCTCCTTAGAAAGTGGAGATGCTGCTGGGCTTTCTTGGTGATGGCAGTGAAGTTGAGTGTTCAGCTGAGGTTGTCCGTCACCTGCACACCCAAGAACTTCACACTGCTGACTTTCTCCACAGCCGAGTTGTTAATGTGAAGTGGAGTGTACGGAGTGGGGTTCCTCCTGAAGTCGATGACCATCTCCTTTGTCTTGTCAATGTTCAGGGATAGGTTGTTGTCTTGACACCAGTCCACCAGCTGTCTGATCTCTCTGTACGCGGACTCATCGTTGTTGCTTATGAGCCCCACCACTGTTGTGTCATCTGCAAACTTGACAATGTGGTTTGTGCTGAATTGGGCAGCACAGTCGTGCGTTAGCAGGGTGAACAGCAGTGGGCTGAGCACGCATCCTTGTGGCAATCCGGTGCTCAGGTCCTAGACATGTTAGTTCCAATACTGAGAAACTGGGGCCTGTTAGTTAGGAAATCCAGGACCCCATTACAGAGTGAGGTGTTCATGCCCAGGCTTAGTTTCCCCACCAGTTTCTGTGGAACAATGGTGTTAAATGCTGAGCTAAATTCTATGAACAGCATTCTGACGTAGCAGTCTTTTGAGTCCAGATGAGAAAGGGTGAGGTGAAGGGCAGTTGAAATTGCATCATCAGTTGTCCGGTTGGTGCGGTATGCACACTTCAGTGGGTCTAGCTGGTCTGGGAGGTGTGCCATCATGTGCCTCAGTACCAGCCTTTCAAAGCACTTTGTGATGATGGGGTGAGTGCAACAGTCATTCAGACAGGACACTGATGACTTCTTGGGCACTGGGATGATTCTGGTACTTTTGAGGCAGGCAGGAACCACTGCTGTGCTCAGAGATGTGTTAAAGGTGTCTGTGAAGACGTCTGTGAGCTGTTCAGTGCATTCTCTAAGAACACGTCCTGGGTTGACTCTGCTCAGAGTTGTCCTGACATCAGCCTTGGGCAGACAGAGGACCTGCTCATTTGGGGGAGGGGTGGTTTTCCGTGCTTGTTCCTTATTCTGTGTCTCAAAATGTGGTGGTGGTGGCCTAGTGGGTAGGATACTTGCTTCTGGCCCAAGAGGTCATGGGTTCGAATCCTACCTTCCGTATTCCATCACTGGGTTCCTGAGCAAGACCCTTAACCCCAAGTTGCTCCAGGGAGGCTGTCCCCTGTAGTTAGGGAATGGAAGTCGCTTTGGATAAAAGCGTCTGCTAAATGCGGTAAATGTAAAATGTGCGTAGAAGTCATTCAGTGCCTCTGGCAGGGAGGGATCACTGCTGCACGCCTGAGAAGTTGGTTTATAGTCTGTGATGTATTGTATTCCTTGCCACATGCATCATGCATTCTTGGAGTTTGTGAAGTGGCCATGGATCCTCTGTGCATATTCACACTTTGCCTCTTTGATAGCCTGGCTCTGGCAGTCTGACTCTCTGGGACTTTTATTCTAGACATAAAAGCAGGACTGGTCTGGTGCACCTCTGTATGGGTCTCTAGGCTGGGGAGAGGAGGATGGAAACGTGGTCTGATTTTCCCAGATGTGGGTGGGCTGTAGCACTGTATGCACAGGGAATGTTTGTGTAAACAAGCTCTAACATGTTATCCCCACGTGTGGCGAAGTCAATGTGCTGGTGAAATTTTAGCACGACTTTCTTTACAGATGCATTGTTAAAGTCACCCGCAATTATGAAAAGTCCATCGGGATGAGCGGTTTGCAGGTCACTTATGTTCCCGTACAGCTCCCCCAGCACGTCATTAGCTTTAGCACCATTAGCTAGGAGGAATATAAACAGCCACGACGATAGCTGAAGTAAACTTTCTGGGGAGGTAGAAAGGTCTGCATTTCACTGCTAGGATCTCCACCAAAGCCAAGCAGTGTGCTGTAGTGATCGGTGCGTTCATGCACCATTCCTTGCTGATGTAAACACACAGCCACCTACCTTGCGTCTTGCCCAACAATGCAGCTGACTTGTCTGAGCGAAACTGGGCTTGCCCTCGGAGCTGGGTAGCGGAATCGGCGATGCCCTCATGCAGCCACATCTCGGTAAAGATTAGTACACAACAGTGTCGCATCTCTTTCTGGGAGGTCAGGAGCTGTCTTATGTGGTCCATTTTGTTGCCAATGAAACGTACATTTGACAGAAAAACAATGGGAAGAGCTAGCCGGCTAGGGTTAGCTTTTAGCCGAGCATAGATACCTCTGCATCCATGCTAGGCTTTGTCTCATGTAACTAAATCACACAGTTCCAGTTAAAGTCCCATTAGTGTTTACCAATCTTGGGTGCTTGATAAAACTCGGTGTTTTGAAAAATTGGGTATTTGATGAATCCAGCATATAGAATTGAATCCAAGTCACATTACCTGGACAATGCATTGCTCTGCAAAGCTGGTGCAGTGCTAAGTGTAGCAGGGTTGTGTGTGTCTTCCTGAATTTCACACTTATTTTGGATTTTTTTTTCTTTTTGGCTGTTATATTCCAGGTACCTGTTATTTAAATATGCACATTTTGTTTATTTATTTGTTTGTTTTTCTTTCTTTAGGGTGCAGTGGCACGGGGCGTGGTTTTCCCACGCTGGGTCTGTTAACTTGCCTGCTGCCATTTTCTCTGTCTCTTTTGTTATTGTCCGGAGTCAGAGGTAGGTCGTGCCGTGTCAGACATGGTCCTTGTTTTATGGTTCAATTAGCAAATTGGGTATCTGAAATATAATGGCTGTCCTAGTGTACTTACGTGTGTAGTTTTACCTGTGTTTGGCTGGAGCTGTGTACGGCTGGCTAGCTCCGGTGCCTGATGTAGCTCCAGTGCCTTTATGTATTTAGTTAATATTTGTACACTGTATGATGTTCAGCTAGCTCTCTTTCGCGATTGTCCGGAGGCAGAGGAGCTGTGTACGACTGGCTAGCTCCGGTTCCTGATTGTTTATTTTCTTTTATTTATTTCAGTAAACTCAGTGTGTTTCAAGGTCGGTTGTGGCGTTCCTCATTCACAAAACACAATGCAGAGTAAATAAAAAAGAGAGAGAGACGACCTGCGTTACATAAGCTTTAGAGTGTTGCCGTGCCCACAAACCGCTCACTGGTGAGGTGCATGGTTTAAAAGACATGGTGAAACGGGTCATCAGCAAGCCCGAGACTAAACAGAAAACAAAAGTTCAGTGGTGAAGAGAAAGCGGTGTTAACAAATGAAGCTCTATCCCACCAAAACATTCTCAGGGGTTGTAATTTCACTCTGGCTTAGTTTGTGAAATGAGTCTGTGCAAATTGTGACCATATCACGATATGTTCTGCACTGTGCCTTCTCAAATGTGAACATTTTAAAAAGTTTATTCTGATGATAAACAAAGGCAGGCAGCTTGCCCAGCTTTTTTGTTGGCAGAGCCGTTTGCTGCAATCATGCAGAGTGCATATATGTTGCATTTTGAATGCAATGATGTACGAAACCATGTTTGTATGTTTGTAATCACTGGCGTGAAGTGCGTTTCTGACCTTAACAACTCTTTTCACTCCTAGAGTGGTCATTACATCAATTTGGGGATAGCCCATTTTGGACTCCTTTCTTGCTTTTCTTGCTCAAATGTCAGAGTATTGATTGCCAAAACTAAAAATATCAAAGCGTGCCTTTCTTCTAATACCATCCAGTTCCATATGACATACCATTTGGCACAGTGGAGAGGAGGCGAACAAAAAGAAGTGGAATTGGGAGCTGGTTATCTGATTGACGAGAAGTCGAGAAGCACCTTATCCCCCTCTGCTGCTAGTTGCTTTGACCCGGAGTCACAAAACCTAGTTACTGACATGACATATGTCAGTCAGAGGAGCGGCGCCTGGGTTAGAGCTTTAAGCACCTGTCAAGAATGCTTATGACCTTAAGAACCTGTTATAACAACTAGTGTCAACCTTCTGGTAGCCCATCCATTGTGTCTTACTGAAAATGACAGATTTTTTGGTTGGAGCCGATGTGCTCACATCGGGGTGTAAACGCTGTAGTCTAAATGAATGAAAAGGGAATAGGAAAAAAAATGGTTCAGAGAGAGAGGGACAACGGTATCAGCCAGGGAGACAGGACAGATTAGAGTGAATGAGGCAGGAGGGTGAGGAGAGTCAAGAGCGAGAGAGAGCAGAAAATGAGCAGGACGATGCTGTCGGAGGGAGAAGAAGCCTCGCTCTGCTTGGACTGTCATTACTCCAGACTCTCTCACACACCATGCGGTTGTGTAAGAGAATAAACTCTTAAACTCTCTATGAGGTTGCATGAAGCTATGTCTGCTTTTGTAAGTATGCCTCTAAATCTGCACCTGTCTTCTCAGTCGCCTGGCGGAGCTGCGAGGGTGTTATGTGTGTGAGTCCTGCTGCACACATTTCTCTGTCCACAAGTGCATGCGTATGTGTCAAACACTGAGCTTCTGCGCGCTCCCCCAGTCTCCTCGCTCCAGTGCTCCAGCTGCTGTTCTCCACTGGCGGTCTCATTCTCGCGCTCTTCTCTCGTTCTCCTCTCTCCTGTTGGAGTGTGGCTGCCATTGCGTTGTCTTGGACACCCCCCTGGCCTCCATGAGTGCAACTGAGGACACCCAGTCTGTCCCTGGAAGGTAAGTTGGAACCTTGCCCTGAAACCTCAAATACCAAAATTTCCTCATAGCACATACAGATCAGCATCTCTACCTTTATTACAGTAGGAGATTCATTTTATACCATGTTTCAAAATATGTTTTGGAGTAGAGGGCAAGTTACCATATTTTGATACTGGTTTTGGAGTAAAAGACTAGTTATTTGCCATGTTTTATGACAGGTTTTGGAATACAAGAACAGTTTTATGCCATACTCTAACATAGGTTTTTGAATAGAGGACCAGAAATAAGGCATTTTCTAGCACAGGTTTTGGAGTAGAGGACCAGTTATATGCCATATTCTAGGACAGACTGTGGAGTACCCAGTAGTTTCTAGCACAGGTATGGGAGCAAAGGACCAGCTGGTGTAGAGGACCAGATACATCATACTCTACACTCTTAAAAATAAAGGTTCCTCAATAGTTCTAGACTTAGAAATTGGTTGTAAGAAAAAAAACTTGAATTAGTCTAGAATATTTTTTAAAAATGAGTTTAAAAAAAAATGACAGGTTCTAAAAAATTGACAAAAATTGACAAATAATTCCAATGTAGCACAGGTTTTGAGGAGGAGGACCAGTTCATGTAATTCCTGCAGAGATCTTGGAGCCGTGGACTTTGGGGAATTGGGGGTCCAGTTGTGGACCAAATTCATGTGACCTTGTAAAGTTCTTGCTGACACTCGCATTTGTCACTATTCTTTGTTCTGCGTTGTCCTGAGATGAAACGAGATCCAGACAGGGGACAGCACACCATGTCCTCTTTGTTCATTTTCCATTGAATGGCGCTTAGGCTCAAAGTAAGGATGTGTTCGTGTGTGTGTGCGCAAATACTGACCTACTTTAGAGCATCCTCACCATCACATGTTTTTAAAGTCAGTTTTTGATGGAAAACTCTTTCAGCAGCTGAACTCGCTGAAGAAACGCCCCAGCCAGAAAACTTGACCTTAGCAGAACCTTAAATTTGTACTGAATCCCTCTTGACAACTATGACAACTGTTGGTCTTGGTCTCAGTTTCCTTTTTTGGTGCAATGACTTGCATATGCCACATCCCCTTCAAGTAGATGGGCATGCTGGCATGCAGCCTAGACATGGAGGCATAAGTGATATTTAATAAATTCAGCCTGCTTTTAGACTAATTCTGAAATGACCATGTGTGTGAAAGGTATTTTTCCCTTTTGACGGCAGACTTTTTCTACCAGTAATTTTGTAAAGAACAATTGCTTGTTTCCATTCGCAGAGCATGAGGATGGCTCATTGCTTCAGCAACGGCAGGCTGCTCAAAAACAGAGAAAGGGGCTCTTAACCTTCAACCTCCCAGCTGTTAAAAGCTTTCATTATAGCACAGTACCCCTAGTAAAAGTATAATAGACCATCATTTAACCTAGTCATTACAGCTGTAGTTAGCCACCATGTCAGAAAATTAAGCTACTCAACAATCACAAATCAACAGTATCTGATGTAAGTAGAGCTTTTTTTGTCCGGGCAAAATCTGTTACAGTCCCGAGGGTCCGGAGAACAAGCGAAAACAACGTCATGCCCAGCCA
The DNA here is from genome assembly GCA_037577275.1 of Bryconaethiops microstoma. Lineage (NCBI taxonomy): Eukaryota > Metazoa > Chordata > Actinopteri > Characiformes > Alestidae > Bryconaethiops > Bryconaethiops microstoma. The sequence goes on from JBBJLS010000016.1 coordinate 2,821,108, forward strand.
AATGACAGTCAAGATGAAGAGCCAGATGACAGTCAGGATGAATATTCTCAGCACTGATTCAAGTTAAATTATTTAATTTTACAGTCATTATCGGTAGGAGATATAGAGGGGTGCTGATGTGTTTAGCCAATCTGATTTCTGTGCTGGTTTTGCTCCTGTGCACTGCGTTAACACATCAATTATTCAGCAAAGTGTGTGCACACTTAGTTAACAGACTTGTTTTCCACTGTGTCTGAGTTCTCTCATTAAATTCAGACTCAGCACTTTGCAAATGTATTATGTTTTTTGATGAACATAGATCATTGTGACCAACTAATCCACTTTGCAATTCTGCAATTAATGAATCTGATGGCTGGCTCAGCAATCTGTTTTTCTACAGCTGTGCTGATGCCGATATTTAAATTTTAAATGAGGGCCCAGATGCAGATGGCCCAACTGAGCACCACACTGTTGGCAGTATCTGCTTTAGCGTCACATTTCGCTGACCTGTTAACTCCTGGCCAGTTTTGGTGGGCATGTTTCTGATTGGTGAGAGGCTTCATGCTCAGTTTGCATTTTTGTTGACCAATATAGCGAATAGGCAGCAGACACAACTTGTCCAGTGCCTTCCACTGTTACCAGTATTAACACTCTAGTGCACTTCTAGGGATGAGTTTATGTGTTCACAGTATATGATTTATTATTTTTATATTATTATTTTTTTTTATTTTTATATTATTATAGTATATATATTATAGTATATGCCATTATTTCCTAATGGCAATTTGACTGGTCGATTTCATACAATCATTAATAAACAACTTGATTACTTCACATTACATTAACCTACTTCTTAATCTAAACTCTTCTGTTGACATCCGTGCAGGTCAAATGACCCTGCCAATATTAGTGGGCGGTGTTGCGTCGATCAGCGCTGGGACTCATTTTTATGTTAGCCTGAGACTTGTTTATGCTCATCTTGGAACTGCATGCTGATGCCTTTGGCTGGCCTGGCAGGTTATTAATCCTAGAGGTTGTGACTTGAGAAAGTTCCAGGGTCGTCAGCAGTGCTGTCAAATGCTGTCAGTCAAAATTTTCAGTCTGCTTACAGATACGATGATGAAACAGGAAAAACAGCTGAAAAGAACAATATTCAAAAACAGTAATACTGTAAAATAATCTATTTTTTGAGGTCTGTGTCACCAGTCAGGGACAAGAGGCTATGGCCATGTCCACACGTACACGAGTATTTCTAAGATTTTCTGGGGTTTAACATCCACATGAGCACGTTTTCAAAAATATCTCCATCCACTCGCAATCGCAAAAGCATACCAAGGCAGCAGGTGGTGATACAACATTAAACTGTAAAGTGTTGGTGACTAATCAAAAGAGATGGGACATTATTCCTGGAGGAAATTGCTTACGTAATGACGGCTAAGACACAGACTCCAAAGTAGTGACATGCACTCATATTAAAAGAGCTTTTAAGATATTAATCACCGTGCAGGAGGGTCCAGTAGCACATCTCGATGGGGAGCATGTTTCGACAGAACACCGGACCGAGTTAAAGTCACGTGCTGCAATTTATCAGTGTTAATTTTTTAACGCGTTATTTTTTCTGTGATTAATTGATCGAAATGAACGGGTTAATTCGACACCCCTAGTATAAACACGCCAAAACTTCTAACAAGGTTGAGAGCAGTAGTACTTTGTACACATTGGCCATTGTAGATGAAAACCTAAAGTAAATGCGGCGCATACTGTGACGTCGTATGAGAAGCGCACAGTATGATGTGAAAATCTTCATTTTTCTTGTCCACGCGTAAACACAGAAACCTCAAAAACCTCCGTTTTCACAGACCCAAAACGAAGTTTAGATGTGGACAAAAGGCCAAAACGTATAGAAAAACCTCAATTTTCTGAAATACCTGTGTACGAATAAGCAATATATAATCTGAGGGCCCTGACTGAGCGGAAGGACATAAACTCAGAGATGAGCATGGGTGAAATTACAGATATTTACTGCTATTTCTTTGATTATTCATTGTAACTTCTGCAGTCCATAAACACTACTCAAGGTACATTGAGTCAAGATTTGGATACTCTGACCAGTTCTGATTTATGTTTGGTTCAAGGTCCGTCCATCATGATGAATAGTTCACACATCAGCTATGAGCCAATCTTCTGGAAACAAGGAGCCGACCTCGATCTAGGAAATATCTCTGCCTTTTTCCTCTTTACTGGGCTGGTGTTTAAAGAGTCTGGGCCCTCCTTTAATAATACACCTGCCCTCCCTAATCACAAGTCAAAAACGGTGGTCTTACAATCAAGTGACGGTGAGGAATGTGGCACCACAGGTGTCTCATTTGTCATTTTGGAGTCTGTATGGGTGACTTGCGTTGATGCATACTCTACCGAGATCTTTTGTCCGCACCTTCATCGCAACACAAGCTATTAGTGATGTGTCATTCATAAAAGATTCATTCATTTTGAATCTTTTGTATGATTCAGGAGTAACAAATCATCTCAGTTTTGTTCACCTGAATTGTGATAGGCTTGTTCACAAATGGATCTTTCTTTCATCCACTTGTTCATGATTCATAACTATTAGCCTTATTTATTATTCACACAATAAATATCATGGTGTTTTTTTATATTAAGAGACACAGTAGTAGTCAGTCATTTAAATAAATAACTGAACAGGCTGTGGTTCAAAAGGTTGCATAAATGAAATATTATACTTTACCATGTTGCTCTTAGTGTTTTTGAACCATGCTCTTTCTGTCATCACTAGTCCCAATGCATAAATGATATAAAAAAGATTAGTTCATTTTATGGACTGAGATTCCAAAATCCGAATCAACAAAAAGATCCAAACATCACTACGGGATGTGACAAATCTGAAGCCCTATCCTATTTGGTGCATGCCTGCAGACCTCATTTGTGCTCACTTGCGAGGATGGAGAGAGCATAGGGTGTCCCGTTTCTCATTTTGCAGTTCAAAGAGACGCTCACAAATATGCGCACCCTTTGGTGAGGGCTGCTTCAGTGCAGACTCTGCAGAGATATAAGCTTGGACCAGCCAGAGGGGAGGGGTTAGTTTATAGTTGTCTGACCAACATGGCAAAGAAGAAGACAACTGAACTTGTCACTGATGTTCATTATGCTTGTTTTCAGTATTGATCCCCAAGCTAATTAAAATGCAAGAATGACATCATCTTGCAGAGTCTGTCACAGATGCATGCTTTCAAACCCAGGGACCTTGACGGCTCTTGCTCTTTATGTCTAAACATTGCTGATGGCTCAAGGTGTAGATATGGAGGGGCCGCAGGGCTTAGAACACATTAAGACTGGCCTGCTTTAGTCTAGGGTATGGATCTGTCTGTGTCCTGGGATTGCTGTGATGTCTTTTTAGTCTCAAATGCTTTTTCAACCCACCCCATAGATATATAGAGTGTTGATGTCACCAAAGTCCCGACTTTGACCGTAGGGCTCAGCTCACCATCCAGCACTAAGCTGTAACTGAACATAGGCCGATGGCAGCTCCACCTCGTCAGGTTTCATAATAGGTTCATCGGTTCCTAGAGGCCCCCAGCCCTGCATAATTTTGTGTTTTTCCCTACTCTGATAACACTTCAAGTCTAATTTGATGACTCATAGATTTAGGTGTGCGAGAACAAGGCAAGTACCAAAATATGTAGGACATGAGGACTCCAGGACCAGTTGGGAGGGACCTACTGTAGTAGGACATCATTTATATACGATATTTGATCATATGCAAATGTTTGATCACCTCCTGTCAAATCACACTTTGATTTTCTAAGTGAAAATAAGTTAACATATCAGGGGACAATTTTTATCTAAGAAGAGGACGTGTTCTTATTTTTCACCCAGAAAATAACAAGACATGTCATTTGACACCAAAACATTTGCATACGACTGAGTATACACACTGAGTATACACACTGTATATTGCATATTGTTGTTGCAGAGCTTTAGAAGTGACTTTAAATTAAGTCAAATTACTGAAGTTATTTTGCTTTGAAAGGAGTCTGATTAGTTTTCCTGTCTTGGCCCCAAATGCAAGACAGGAGAGTTTATGAGAGCGGGATTAAGTTTCTTAGTCTCCTTAAGGCATTAATAGCACTCTCTTATTCTTGCACATGCAGAGACTCTTTCCATTATCCCTTGTATGCGAGGCCAGACAGACAGTGAGTTCTCATGAGAGTCTGTCCTCTTGCACAGCCAAAGCAGTTGCTCTCTTGAGGTCATTTATTGAAGTTAGCGTATGTACACAGCTCTAAGGCTTCCTACAGCCCCCCCATATAGCTGTAAACAAGCAAACAAATGTGAAATTAATGTCCAAGCATGGCTTTTAAAACCAAAGTGCTCCGCCTTTAAAGCTCCATGTTAAGGAAATGAAATTATTGCTGACTGGAATTGTTTTCAAATGAAATCTTTAACCATCATCCAAAACTGTCTCTGCCCCAGAGCAATTCTGTGTGCGCAGTCACCCCACCGCCCGGAGTGCATCTTCCGGCATCGGAAAGAACGATGCGAGTAGATGATAACTCTCTCTCTCAGAAATGATTCCGGGCCCTTGTTGGGGGTGGTCATCTGTTACCCCCTCCTCAGCACAGCCAAGACAGATTCTCAGTGTCAGCATTCAGCAGCCCTGCAGGTCTACCTTCAGACAAATTCATTTTCAAGAGTCCATAAACACTCCATAATCAGGAGTGCCATGGAAGAACCACTGTTGAATCGCAAAGGAATCTTTCAAGGAACAGTTCTTAAAAAAACCTTTCTGAAGTTTGAAGAACCTCCACATAATATAAAGGCTCTTCCTCATTACTCAATCAAAGGTTTTCCTGAATGATACTGTGGTTCCTGGCTTGGAACCAAATGTCCAATTAGGAACCTTTATTGTTAAGAGGGTGTATAACTTATCATAATTAATATTGGCACTGACAGAACACGACCTTGTATGTCTTTTTTTCTCCTTTACATAATTTGACGGCTGCTAAATAAAAATAAAAAGGTACAATATAAATATAGAAATAATTGTTCTGAAGAAGCCAGTGTAGTGAGTCTGGCTTATAAAATGACTTTCTTTTCTTTTAAATGTCTTTGAGAAGCTCTGGGACTACATGCATTACTCAAGGCCATCACTAGAATACAGCAAAGCTAAATCTAAGGGTGGAGACTGAATGCTTCGATCACAGAGCACTCAAGGAAACGCAGTGGTCCTGTCCCAGATGGTCACTAATATTGACATGGTTCTGCCAATAAACATGGTTTGCCGTTTGTCACAATTCAACACGACTGAACTGATTTAGTCTCACTTTATTAACTATCCTCTAAATATCTACAGCACGTTTTATTTTCATTCTGATCGCTTTATCAAAAAGTGTTGTCATTTGTTGTCTCTTTTTTTTATTGGTATGACGGTACATTGGTGGGACACGAAAGAACAGGGAGCATCAGACATATTCTTAAATACTTCATCTATTCTTTTGCTGTTTTTAAGATGCAGTAGTGAACCAAAAATGCCAAAATTTGTTCATAAAGAAGGTATGGGTGGGAGAAATGCCCATACTGTACCTTGACAAATGTGGACCTGATATTCTTGTGATGCAGGAGCAGTCTGCTGTGTAAATCTCTTCTGTCTCTGGTAAGACCGCAGAAGCATGATGATACAATGTTTTTTAAATTAAAGTGTCTGTGGTCTTCACTAAAGCCTGCCCAACCTTATGTCCAGCATTATTACTGTGATTATACTTGTCTGCTGCTGAACCTTTTAGACTATTCCTGACCTCTTTGTTGTTAATCATTCACAAAACAATCAAAAATACCCCCATTTGTGACTTGTGGCCACTTTTTCATGTTGTTCTCCCATTCTGCTAGGAGGACGAAGGATGAGGTCGGACAATATTCCCTCATTTTAATGTAATTTTAGTGTAAATCAAAGGATAGACAGTATCACTCCACAGAATCTTATTGGCACCATTAGGATATAAAGTCAGTAAAACAAACTAAGCTTGGGTTAGGACTACATAACCAAAAATATGTGGACACTCAGACATCCTATTCCCTTTACTTAACTGAGGGCACTAATATACTTGCCCCTTTCCTTTTCTGCAGTTACAGCCTTATCTTCTTTGGGAAAGCTTTCTTCTACATTTTGGAACATTGCTGTCGGGATTCACTTTGTAATACATCCACAGACCATTATTCCTCCTCCACCAAACAGGAAGAGCATTGACAAACATTTCTTACATTGACGTTGCTTCCAGAAGCAGTTCGGAACTTGGTATTGAGAGCAGCATCCGAGGACAGATGGTCTTTACAAACCATTTGTTTCAGCACTTCGGGGACCTGTTATGAGTGTGTGTGGGGTCAACAGCTTTATGGATGAGTTGTTCTTGCTCCTAGATTGTTCCACTTATGACCACAATAGCAGCACTTACAGTTGATTGGGGCAGCTGCCAGTGTTTGCCTAAGGAAACTGCATGGCTATATGCTTGATTTTATGCACCAGTTAACTCCTCAGACACTTTAGGGTTATTGGTATGAGTGCCAGACACAATTGGTGCTGGCTGTCATTGTTGCCTCTGCAATTTGCTTTGATTTGAGGAATCAGTATGGAGGGCTTCTTTCGTTTGTTTTGTAGCGGTCACTCACTCTGGCCTTACTGACATCAAGCAAGAATGTGTTAAATCTACTTTCAGAAACCTATGATATTTTTTATTAGCACAAAGCAGCCTGAGTGGGCGAATTCTAACTAGCATGAATCAAGTATTTCATTGTGTTAATTGTGGTGCAGACTCAATAGCGGTAGACTCAATAGACTTTCAACTTACTGTTTACTCTTACTATTTAGTCTTTGTAGGGATTATTTTGGAAGGGGGATTTTTACACAACTTTCTCCTTTATCTCGCTAGCTAGAACTCACCCACAATGCCAAAGTTGGGAGGGTGGAAGGATGTGCCTCGTCTGAGACCCATGAGACACCACCTCATTTTTTTTAAATTATTCGCTTTTTAATCATTCGATGGTTTTATCCAAAATGCCTTAGGATGAGCCAAATGGGAACTGCGCTACACTCCATAAGCCTGGATTTTATATCAGCTGTTTTCATGAACTAACTCTATCTGCACTTCCTAGCATTGTGCTGAGTGATGGAGGGAGAATGAAGACCATCCTACCTGGCCAAAGACACCAAGGCCAAATGTACTCTCTTGTGGTCCTGGCCTATGACGATATTTTCTGATGATAGGGCCAATGGTGTTGCAACTCAAGAGCCTCAGGCAGATGAAGATTTTGTGTGATAATAAGATAGTGTTCTAAAATATTCACCAAATATGTTGAGTGAATCCTCCATTCTGTAGTTCATGTCTTAAACTACATGTAATTAATTCCTCCAGAATTCTTTCACTAATATTCCATTAACTCTACAACCCCCCCCCCTTAGAAGATCTGAGAATTATACCACCAATCAGAGTGTGAAACAGTCACCTTAACATTCTAAATAGGATTTTAAACTATGAACATATTAAATTTAATATTTTAAACCTGAGATCTTCTTAATGGTCAGGAATCTAAAATCATTCGGATCTCGTCTCTGATTTGAAAACGCTCTCATGTTTCTGCTACGTTACATTATCTTGCTGTCTCAACTGGAGGATCTTGGCTTTGAGGGGAGCTCTGGTGAATTAGTATGCAGGCTCATTGTTTATTATTGCACCACTCACTATGCTCCCACATGGCTAATGTGGAAAAAGTGAAGAGATTAAAGTAACATTAACTAAAATACGAAAGATTAAAAAGATAGGAGGCCAGGAAATTATTGGTCTATCCAATTCAGGATAGGAACCGCGTGTCTATTTGTGAGAAGGCCTTAATTCAGTACAAATGACCTTAAAACTCAGACAGTGATGACCTTTAAGGGGATTATAATGAAAGACAGATGGCCAATGAAAAGAAATCAAGTATAATAAAAACAGATTGAGAAATTCAGAGGAGAGGGATACAGGAGGAGTCAGAGATAGACAGGATGGAGAGAGAAAACAGAGAGACAAATGAAGCCAGACAGGGACATGACCAGAAAGCCAGTGTTTGTTTTCTTTATGTAAATTTTGTTGCTCAGGCCTTCATGATCTCGGCTGATTAAGTAAAAGTGAATAACTTGGATTGTGAGTGTGTGTTTTTCAGACTCGAGGGTGACGGGGTGAATACAAATATGACTTGACTGGTAACTCTAAACGCACCCACATTGTTCTCAAACACAGACAACAAAACATCAGGGAACTAATGAAAAACATCTGTAAATTCTCACTGAACTGTGTTTTTTGAGATCTCACTTTGATCTCCTAAGTGTTCACCTTCTAGCCAAATGACAGGATGTCTTGATGAAATAGTTTTCTGTTGTTTTCAGTATGGAATATGGAATATGTGACTTTTTTTAAGAGGCTAAGTGCTAAATTGATGTAACATTGCCACCTATACTAAATGTTTAAAAAGCGAAAAAATCAGAAACAGGACACCATGTGAGATATATTCTACCAAAAAACACAGTGGAAGTCTCGGGAGATATCCATCTCTCGATCTCAAATTTGCTCTGTGTTTTTCAGTACAATGTTAGTTAAATGCTGGTAAAATGTCTACTTAAATATTCCAACTTGCAACAAATATAGCAAAAAAGGCCCAAACACTGTATCAGGACAGAGTCATGAAACGGTTACAATTTTGAGCTTAGATTTTTCAGAATTGGTCAGATTAACCTGAATGTGGGTTTGTTCCAGAGAGGCTGGGAGGCATTTCCCACCCCATCTTGTTTGCTGAATTGTATTCTGTTCATTTCCAGCCGCCAGTCGAAAAGCACACTCAGGCCACTGTTAGGTTTGGAATTCGATTTAGACCTGCAGAATCTTCAAACAGAATGCAAGTCCAATATTATCTTACACATACATGGTCTAATGTGTCCATGTTGTATGAGCTAAAAAAGAAAATTAGGAATGATAATGTATAATAGCTGGCGCTCAGTGGAGTAGCTACAGTTATTGTGAAACAATCTCAAAGCGCTCAGACTGTGCTGTCAGAACTATCTGCTGTACAAAGGTCTGATAGATCTTGTTCAGACGGGCAGCTCAAAGCTGATTTTTAGGCATGTCTTACTTTTCCCACCTTCTCCCCTGATCATGAGCGGCTGAAAGCTGATCAGTGCTAATGAACTTTGTAGTGAAAGTTTGTGCTGCTTGCTTGTTCATTTGCTGCTGTCATTCGTGGAATGTGAGGATCATTCTTTTGATGTTACTGATTGGGATGTATGCATGTTCAGGGCACAGGTATGTGAGCCATGTGAACTATCCAGCTCTGATAAAAAATTGAGCAAAAGTTCTTGTAATGTGAATGAGGTCATAATGGAGATTTTATTAGCAAGTCTTCCAGCCACAAAAAAGGCTGTTTCTTAAAACTATTGCCTGATATCTTTAACTTAGCACCTTTATTTCAAAGCTCCAAACTCGTTTCAGTTCGGGCAAGGAGGAAAGTCTGATATTTTGAAGGACAGCTGTGAAGATGGTAGTAATAGTTTCAGCTCTGGGAGGGTATGAATCAGTGCTGGGCCTCAGGGAGCTGGAAAGAGGTAATATGCTTCATGCTAATGCCAATTAGTCTCACTAGAAAGATAGGCTAATAGTAGGTTATGCCCTCCTGTG
>JBBJLS010000016.1:2843934-2861740 GCA_037577275.1 Bryconaethiops microstoma
GTGAGTGGGTTTGTGCGCATGTGGTTGGATGTGTGTGTGTGTGTGTGTGTGTGTGTGAGAGAGAGAGAGAGAGAGAGAGAGAGAGAGGTTGGGATTGTGTGCGTGTGTGTGAGAAAGAGAGTCTGTTTATATTAATTTATGCTCGTGAGATGTTCAATCTTTGATCCCACAAGGGGGGATTTCCGAGCCGTTAGAAATGCATAACTATGCGCCCCCTGGTGGTGAGATGGAGAAATGGTGCAACGTGTAACACCACAGTATCCTTGAACCCAAATAAAAATACAGTGATAAAAATGATAAAATACAGGCCCTGATTTCACAAGCTTTAATAAGTGACTGAGGAGAACCAGCCATTCCTGAGCTGCAGGTTCGGTGCCGGCTGAGATTTCTGAAGCACAACTGATTAGATTTGTATCATGAACATCATCACTCACTGCAATGCCTTCACAACACTCCTCTCAGCTGGTTATATGGGGAAGTGGCGGTACACTCAGTGTCATGCATATAGCACAACCTACACTATATAGACAAAAATATTGGGACAACTGACCAACAGGGACTTTAATGACATTGCGTTCAAATGCAAAAACTTCCATATGGAGTTGCTCCCCTCTTTGCCGCTATAACAGCTTCCACTCTTCTTGGAAGAGTTTTTGTTAGAATTTTTGTCCGTTCATTCTGTGGAGCATTTATGAGGTTGGGCACTGATGTTGGATGAGAAGGCCTGGCTGGCAATCTCCGTTCCAGTTCATCCCGCAGGTGTTGCACAGGGTTGTGCTGGCCAGTTTTTCCACACCAAACTCATCCAACCTTTCTTTATCTGGGGCACAGGCATGCTAGAAAAAAAAAGTTCTTCCCCAAACATTGTACACAATGTATGAAACATGGTATTGTCCAAAATGTCTTGATATGCATTAAGATTGCCTTTCACTGGAAGTAAGGGACCACCTGAATTCGATCAATAAAGTTTTCTGATTCTGATTTAATTAAGAGGCGTTTCCCAATACTTTTGTCCATGTAGTGTATGTTCATAGGTGCACCTTAGGTGCCCCCATTGCTCACACAGTTATTCCACAAAAAGCCAGTAAAACAGGATACTCTGAAGCAACCATCCCCAATGCCAAGTGTTGGATACAAGGTATAAAACCCCCCAGCATTGGGCTGTAGAACAGCTTTCTCTGTGATGGTTCTCCATTCTGTACCTATGGGATGAGTTGGAGTTCAGTACATGACCTCACTAATGCTCTTGTGGCTGAACGCAATCAAATCCCCACAGCAATGTTCCAACATGTAGTGTGAAACCTTCCCAGAAGAACAGAGGCTGTTACTGAAGCACAGGGGGGTCAAACTGCCTATCAATACCCTTTATTTCAGAAGAAACACTGTATGAAGACATACACTGTGCCTCTGTAGGATGGAGGTAATAGAGAACGTGCTCGCTGGAATACCGATTAAACAAACCATTACAGGAATGTTTGCTTAGCTGATAGTGAAAGGGCCAAATATGACTGCATGAGTAGCTGTGTGGAAGGCAATCTGACCAAATCTGGCGTGACATTTCAATGAAAGTTTCAATCACAGCGAAACGTAACTGAGATTTTTTTTTCCAAAATGACAAAATGAAACGGAAAATCAGGAAAGAAGCTCAAGTGATTTATTTTCACCTATTAATAAAAAATGTTGAAATAACATTTTACTCTTTAATGGAGAGTCTTCCTAAAAATAACACGTCTAAAGACAATATCTTTACAGGAGCATAACAGTTGCACCGTCACCCATGTTTATATAAAAAATAGTATTCTAATTTACAGTGTTTTAAGTCTTCTATCTCGCGTGAAGACTCCCAGTTTAAGCTGTGGAAGGTAGTGTTTTATGTCAAACTCAATATGACAATAATCATGTTAGTGAGAAGTGAGAATTTAGTCTGCAGCTGCACAGTCACTGGCTTATAGTTTCTACAGAGCAAATCCACAAATGTGAACATATATATATATGTGTGTGTGTGTGTGTGTGTGTATGTTCAGGGGCTTTATGGGGCTTTATGTGCAAAATATGTTTTTTTCAGGACTTGCAGTCAAAACTTTGAATTTGAGAGTGTGTGTTCGTCATTTGTTTGATGCTCTATGTTAGCAAATATATTAGTCAAATTAATGCAATTTATCCCAAAGGTACTAAAAGCTGTCTGAGGAAAACATCAAAAGTTTGATTATAACAATGCAACTTAATCACCACCCTTGGATCAAAGCACTTTTTTCCACTTGTGGTGGCCAGATATCAAATATGCATCCAATCTAGGATTACATACAAAAGTGGGTCAAATGAGATTTACAGATTCATACATCTATGTTCACGTTCACTTTCGCACTGGAGCTGAGGTTAATACAGCTGACAAGAATGCAAACCTACATTCCAGTTGCTAACATAGTGCAAAACTGAATGTTTTTACGTGAAACGGTATGTAATACAGAGCCAGAAACTACACAAGTCTTTTAGAAATGGCCAAATACCTCAACATGGTTTGAGCCAATCGTGATTGTTTAGACTTGCGGCTGTCACAGTGCTAAATCGTGGGGTATAAGTATACACTTTTTAGTTACACTAGGATCATCGCTTCAGTGGAAAACAAAAGAAATGACACATAAACCGTGTCTTGGCCGATTGTTTACATCCAGAACATCTGATTTTTTTTTTAACAAAACATGACTTTAAATGACAGTGTTAAATAGTGAGTATGGCTGTATCAGCGGTATTGTAAAAAAAAAAAACTCAGAGTAACTTTTTAGGAGAATGCAAACTGTGCTTTAGCTTAATGTATGCCAGTGTAACATACAAATGTATTTAGGTCCATTCATTATAAAATATTCACACATAAAGAACAGCTGGCATTTTCAAATGAAAACGGTACTAAGTTGTCTTTTAACAAGGAAAATATGACTTTTTTTCTCCTGCTCCTTTCAGTCGTGTCCAGGGCTTTCATCATTTTGAACTGTGGTCTTTTAACATTCAAAAAAGGTACAAGTGATCAGCCATGGTTACGCACCAACCAGGCAGAAAAATTGTTGTTGTTTTTTTATTCTACACCGGTTGAAGTGCACCTGGCATCCAAGATCATTATCTGTCTAAATCCTAACTTGAAAAGAAAGATTTTTTCAAAATCCAGGTTGCTGATGACTTCATTTGAAGTTGCCCCTTTTAAAATGAGGTAACCAGTGAAACTTTCATCTAGATATACTATTACCATTTTTGGACATTTTTGTTCCAGTGACACTGACATTGGAAAGCACCTAACTGCAAGCACCGATTCTAATAACACTAAGCTGAAAGGTTCTTGGTATCAAGAAGTAAAAAGTTATAAAACGTTTACAAAAGTTATCAAAGTGCTTCAATGACACATAAAGTCTTATTTCTTTCTTTTGCCCCATAAAAGGTTTCTGCGAATCCCAGTAGTTTCTTGGCTTGGGGGCTTTGTGGGTCCAAAGTCTGTAGAATCCTTGGTGGATGTCAGTATATATCAAATGCAACTTTAAGACAATCCGGTTCAGTTCCTGAATCGTCTCACTATACGAAAGCAAGAAGCAGGAAACTCTACTGTGTCTTTATAGCTATGATCACATTATAAGCTTTGTTGTTCAAGACTTGTTTTTCACTCAAATCCGATCTTTCTGCCTGGATGGTTCAAAGTGACTCATATCCGTCAACAGTGTGAGCACAAACTACCAGTAAGATAAACACGGACTGTGAAGTGTGATGTAAGAATGAACCTAACTGTTCTACTTTTGGTTGCATGGCCATTAGGACTGTAAATCTTTAGTTACTTACTTTAGTGTGTTATCACTAAATAAGAAACAATTCGGGAATGATTAAACACATCAAGAAATCGCAAATTCGATCGAGTTTAATAACAATTTACAATTTAAAAAATGAACCAGATACTACAGGGCAATTTACACAATGGTGGAATGCAGGCAACAATCCACACAGCTTTTTTAAATTATTATGTTTAAAACAGAAAGTGATGGACAAAAAGGTGCGTAGACCACTGTATATTAGTATGGCTGATTATAATATAAAAAAATAGATTATTTTGTCACACAATTCAGATCTGTACCACCTTTAGGCAGAAAAATGGATTTGTGCTACTTCAGCCCTGTAATGCGAGTGCATCCCATAACTGAGGATCTCTCTCTCTCTCTCTCTCTCTCTCTCTCAGGACAGTATACAGTTTTTGTCTTTGTCTTTGCTGCTCAGGCTTTGTGTCCTCCTCCTCCTCATGCTGCCTCTCTTTGCCTGCCCCTGTTCCTCCTCTTCCTGTGCTCTCTCTCCGTCCCTGGCCCTCTCTTGACCAGTCAGCTGCGGGGGCAGGGGAATTCGCTGGCCTAGGAAGAAGCCTTCCTCCTCTGAGTCTGATGAAGATGAGCAGGTGGAGCAAGAGTCTTCGTGTCTGTAGTAAGTGGAGTGAAGGGTCAGTCGGGTGCTGCCATCTCCGTCTGTGTTGCTGCTGGAAGGCCGTGGACCCTCCCCTTCTTTCCACTCCAGCGTGTCCAGACGAGGTCTGTCACGCCGGGAGCGTCTGAAGCGTTTCTCTGTGCTCATATGGAGTAATGAGTCTGAAGCCATCCGGCTATGGCCAGGTGTGCCTGCACCCCCCCGCCGGAAACTGCGGTGGTATGAGCCATCTGAAAAGATAACAGGTTATTCGGCAAACTCCAGTAGACTTACTTATAGGAGTGTATGACACGTTGTATTGTTATTATGTTTCAGATTTACAAACCATTCATACTATACTGTTACACTGCTGTCTTGTTTATTTATTGTATTGTCTCTGTCGTACCTTGCACTGTCGTCCAATGCTGTGAACTGCCGCCTGTGCAATATCATACTTATGATGCGATACTAGTCACTCTGGAAGGTTTACATCCCATTCACACTACACTGTTACATCGTTGTGGTGTCTACTTATTGTACTGTTTCTGTCGAAACTAGCACTTTGCTATATGTTGCACCGTGGCCAATGGAGAGATGTTGTCTCGTCACACTGTACATATTCACAGCTGCTGATAAGAATAAAGCAACTTTGAATAACTGCCTACCCAACAGGTCCATATGAGGTGGCATTCCGGCTCGAAGGCGTAGTCTGCGTCCCAAACCTCCAACAGCTTCATCCTCCTCCTCCTCCTCCTGCCTTCCCTCTGCCCCCTCGCTCTTTTCCTCCTCAGCCTCTGCTTCCTCCTCTTCTTCATCTTCTTCCACTGAATAGCTACAGCTGATCGGCTCCCTGAAGCTAACCCTGGTCGTGCTGCTCCGCCCTGCCAGCGGGGCCGGGGGAGGGGGGAGAGGCTCGTGCTGAGGGGCATCAGATGGGAGCAGGATTGGCAAATCATCTGGGCCAATGAAAACAGGAGGTGGAGGAGGTGGGAAAGAGTCTGTGTTCAGAGAATCAAACGTAGGGCACACGTGTGGCGGAGAGAGAACTCCTGAGAAAGAGAGTGAAAAAAGGGAGAAGGAGGAGGGAGAGGGGAAAATATCGGTGCGAATTTTGAAGTAAGAAGTGCATCATGCAGAAAGAAATGGTAGAATTCTATACTAACTTGTTACTGCTAAAAGAGCACAATTAATAAAACCCTTTCTGTTCTTACCTATGAGTAACAATATAACTGCATGACAAATAATGTTATACAAATATATTGTTTCAAGTAAACTATTAAGTAAACAGTCCATTCATTCATTTTCTGTAACTGCTTAATCCACTCTAGGGTCACGCGTACCCAGAGCCCATCCCGGGACCAGCGGGCGCGAGGTCTTAGCAGTAAGTTATTTGTCTACAGTATTTATACCTCAGCATTTTGTGTGTATAACATAGAGTATTTTCTACAGAGTATATTTTTGAGTTTTATTTGGCTTTTAACTTGACTCTATATTTTATATTGTACTTGTCTGTTTGTGACAGTGCAGTCATGACATAAGCTGTTCTGATGCTGATTCTGATGACACATAATAGTAGTTTCAATAAACTGCATAATAGTAGTTTTTAATAATAATACTGTTTGTATAGGCCCATGTATCAAAAACATTTCTTTTTTACATGACCATTTCTTCTCTTTATTTTTTTAATGAAATACAAAATGAATCAATCACAAAACGTTACAATTTAAAAAGGCTATTGTTAAAAGCCTGGTTTTGCAGCTTAATTTACATATTTGTACAGAAATGTGGTTTTCTGTTACATAAACCAGACTCACATACTCAACACATCAGTTGTAGAACTTACCTGAAGTGCTGTTCTCCCCGAGTCTGCCGCTGTCTTTCGCTGTCGAGGTTCCTCTGGAGGTGCAGCTCGGTGGAAGTGGGCTGAATTCAGCATATCCATTCAGCTCTACAGTGTATTCCAACCTGGTGTGTCCTGAGTGTCTGTCAGCCTTTGACTGGTCTCCAGATGACAACGGCCCCCAGCCATTGGCTACAGGGGTCAACTGGGAGGGAGAATGTGAACTCTGAGGATGTTTTTCTCTGTAAGGTGGAGGCTGATGGCCACCATTTTGTAAATGGGGGAGTGAGGTTTGCACACCTTACAAAAAGGAGAAAAAAGAGACTTTTTAGAACATTAAGACATTGCACCACAAAATAGCATAATTTACATTTATATTAGGGGTGTCACACCAATAAAAAAAATCAACAAATGAATTACAAGCGCTCTGATTAATTAGTCTAAATTAATCACACACATTTTTGCTGTAAAAGTATTTAAACAAATTTTGGCATATGAGTGAATGAATAATCAACATTACAAAATTTAAACGTCTCTTTAATTTAATAACTGGTTTTGCACTGTTAATGTGCAGTAATGGTCACAGCAATAAAAAATGTGACCTAATATGCTGAGGAAAAAAAATGCTTCAGCAAGAACAATGATAGAACCAAGTCCATCTATAAGGTGCAGTTTAAGACAATGTACATAGAGTTTCTGTTTTTGAAAAATGTGAAAAACGCTACGTTTAAGTTTATACAGTTCATACAGTTTATAGTCAATTTCTAACACTGATAATGATGCATAATCAGAGAAAAATATATTATATTTAAAAATATATATCATCTATCGATTCCTGCTACCCTGTGGAAAAATGCTCCCTTGAAGCTTATACAGCTATCAGTGTCCCAAGGTAGCACAGATTTATGGACGTGGCACTGAAACCCAAGACTGTGGAACTGCACATGCACAGAAGGGCCCGGTAGCACATCTGGAAGGGTCGCATGTCTCTACAGAACACCAGTCTGGGTTAAAGTCATGTAGTGTGATTAATCAGCGTTAATTTTTTTTTGTGCTCTATTTTTTCTGTGATTAATTAATCGAAATTAACGCGATAATGCGACTCCTCTAATTTATTTATTCATACACATCTTCACACAATTTTTATAAGACATACAAACTCTATTAAATAGGTTATGTAACATACCTCTGCTTTCTGACAGATATGCTGGTGGAGTAGCAGTGGATGTTTTGACAGTGGCAATAGATGCATTGCTGCCCTCCAGAGGCTGTAAAGGCAAGGTGCGGTCCTGCACCAGCATGTGTTTGTGTGAGGTGGGTTTGCTCTGCAGGGCTGAGTCACAGGAATCTGAGTTGTCAGGGTCTTCTCCCAGCGAGCACGGGCGAGAGCAGAAAATGAGCCCACCACGGGGGAGGAAGGGTCTGCCCAGCAGAGGGAGCCGGCAATGAGCACAGCAAAAGCATGCCTCAGACGCATGCCAGTGCTGACCTTCATACGTCATCTGCCCCTGGTCTATTCCTACAGAGAGGCAAAAAGAGCACAATACTATACTATAAAACCTTGGTGCAGTGCGGTAAACAAACTGTTCTTTTCATAAGTATATAGTACATACTACATTGTGTATAGTTTGATGTTAAGTACACTGAGACTTGCACAAATTATAGTTGAATGCAGCATTGGAAAGTACATTGAAAAGTATAAATTCTCCATCGTGGCTGGCCTGACGGCATTTTGCTTTTGCGTTACACTATCAACTTTTTATTAACGCTATAGTATCAGTGATGTTTTGTATAAATTTTTACATAATTAGTTTTCACTGAAAATGTAAACCAAACATTTGTTAACTATGGTAAGCGTATCTCAAAGCCAGAAGGCATTACACATCACACACTCTTGTTTTACACCTTTTTTACAAAATATGGTTATTATCTTATTTGATCAGATATGGCATGGTGTTCTCTTCAGAATCTTTATATGTGTATGAATAAGAAGTTTACCGATGTGCTCCCCACATGTGTCGCAATACTCTGCGTAAAGCGACTCGTAACAGGTGCAACAGTACGGCCGGCTCTCTCTCATGATGTAGCGCTGACCACCTAGGGCTGTCTCACACTCAAAACAGCAGAAGTGCCTCATGTGCCAGTGGCGGCCCTCTGCCTCTGTGCACTCGTCTGCTAGAATGATCTGATTACAGGGAGAGGAGAGAAGAAAACATTCAATGTCTGTCGTTTGGTGTCACTCTGGTTTTCAAATTAGAGTGTATTTAAAGTGCATGAAGAAGCACAGCAAGTTGAAATGTTTGTGGTATGTAACAAGGTCAAAACAAGTGGTGAAACTGCTGCCCTCCAGTGGCCACTCAGGTAAACTGCTCAGCAGAGCTTTATCTAAGATTGTAGACGTCAACTTTTGCAGCTGACAAAACTGAAGCTATGATAACTATCTTAACTTAAGCTCTGTATATAGAATATATAATGAAAATATAATATACAGTGATTGCAATATTTTGAAAAACATTTTTCTGGAATTAAAAAGGCTTGAAGTCTTTAAATATTGTATCAAATGGTACATCATCGCTCACTTCATTACTGAAAACCAACAAATGACAAACGGAGAACAATTATAGAGAGTCTGTAAATAACAACAATCTGTGCATAGTGACTACAAACTGCAAATTAACAATTAAGTAATCCAATGGCATTCCTTTATACAGTTGTGTATTTTTGCAAATATTACATTAAAAAGCATAACAGTGAACCGTTTTTTAATAGTTTTGATTGCATTTTGATTGTTATAACAGACTAACAAACCCAAAAATTAACTGATACAAAATTAACTGACACATATTGTGTTATGTTAATGTTCATATATTGTGATGCAATATTTATGCCATATCACCAACTGAGGGTTGCACCGCACAGTTTAGTTTTTATAAGATAGCTGAATCAATACACTGGGTAACTGATAACTGTTTTATTATGTGTGTCAGACAGGATGCCACTAAACTGCGGAGTGATGTGGCCTTTCATAGGAGTGAAGTACAGTTTTGGCAAGTGACGTCTGGCAAGTGAGATTTAAACTGTATTTCAGTGTAGCTACATATAAACACATATGGAAAATGAAGAGCAAAGTCAGAACCCTCTGACAGTGAAGGTCGTACTGAAGGTTGAGCTGACCTCGTCGCACGCCTGGCATCTGGGTTTGATGCGCTCAGCATGGTGCCGGCCACAGTAAATATGACCGTCCTGGTAGAAGTAGATGAGGTCCACTAGCAGCTCGTTGCATGTCGCACACTGGAAGCACTGGGGGTGCCAGCAGGAGCCGTGGCCAGCACGGGACGCAAACACTGCTATATCACCTCCACATATCTGCCTTCCACACTGGAGGATGGAGAGAGAGAGAGAGAGAGAGAGAGAGACAGAGAGAGAAGGAAAAGAATGTACATCATAAGAAAAAGACAAACAAGTAAGATTGAAACTCAGGTGTACCAGCATGCAGAGAGTTTGTCAGTGGTGATTCATGATTTAGGGGAAACCGCTCAAAGTGGGAGGGTTCAGAATCTCAGTCTCACAGAAAAATGTTCCTTGCACTGTACCACTGCAGTGACAAAATACGAAAAATCCTCGTAAGCGAACATGTTTGTAGCTATTTTAACTAGTCTTGCAGGTTAGGTCTGTCTGATAATGAATATAGTCTAGAAAAACATATAAATCTAGGAAGTCTAGTCAAGAAAAACAAGTAAAATAAGAGTGACACTAAATACAAATGTTTTTTGTTGTGAATATGCACTACCTTTTCCATCACTGTCACTGAAATCATTGAACACCCAAATAGCTTCAGTTACACTGCAGTAAATGCGTAGCTGCTCTCAATGGCTTTCTTGCGTTAAAACCAGGTCTATCAAGTCACCTAAGCAACCTTATCACCGTCCACCTTTCCAGCTGAAGAGAAAACAACAAATCTAAGAGGTCAAAAGAAGGTCAAAAAGCAACTTTTATGAGGATCTGAATGCAAAAGATTCCCCTGCTGCTCTCAGCTCTACTCTGTTCGACTGAGAGTGTAGCAGGCAAAGCCACATCTGTTCGACAAGTTCATAAATCAACGCTAGATGAAACAAAATGTCGCTCCCAGCCTCCACCACACCCTCTCAGCAAGCATTCAACAGCCAGGGTGCGTTCAGAGCACTAGAACATGGCACAACACTTCAAACAGTGAGGCTAAGGGGTGGCTGAAATACATGCGGCTTTATTCCTTCCATATGGCGCCATGTTTGGGCATCACAGGTCTGCTCTCTACCAGCTGGTGAGGAATTATTTCAAAATCGCCTTTTTAATGGAGGTCGCGTAGCTCTTTTTTATTTATATGCCTTGCTATGATTTGCGCTGGCATTTAACATGGCAGAGAACTTTGCAAAAAACTGACGAGACCTATCGTAAAGGTCTCATTTAGAAGATTTTTCCTTGTCCAAAATGAGTCAATCTGGTAAGACGTGTGGTGTCAGACTTGCTTAATCGGTTTTCCTCTGGAGCTCTGGAGCTAATGTAGCAAACAAGTAATTATATGCAGTGTACACTGTGCTGATTGGTGTAAACTCCACCAATCCTAACTATGTAAACTTCATACAAATATCCTGCACTTGTCTCAAACTGAGACAAGCTTTTAAGCAATCTCAGATGTGGTTTCAAAGGTATGGACAAAATCATTAACTCTGCTTCACTGTACCTGCTGGCAAATGGCTCCAGTCATGGTGACGGGGAAGAGGCGGACGATGCCGCGGCCCAGGTTCTCTCTCTTCCTCTGCTGGCTGAACAACCGTAGCTCCTTCTTCTCCTCATCGTCCAGGGAGTTACAGTACTGGGGCTACACAGACACACAATGTTTAGAATGTATCAGAAACATCAAACCTGGTACCACACAAGAAAGTACAGACGTGACATGTGGGGCTGCTTCCCTTGCTTCCAGCTACTGCCTGCAGCTTAAGACCTTAAGGTGTCCAGAGGCGGTATTGTAGACTAGTCCTGTCACCACAGATTTAAATTATACTTTAAATAAAAAAAGAAAATCATCTAATGCAATAATGTCCCACATTTAGAACACCTTTGTTTATTTGTCAACCATTACATATCGTGTTCGGTGTGTATCTGAGTGATGAACCTGAGCGTGTGACTGTGACGCAATGAGCTACCGTGCCACATGCCAACAGTCTGACTCAGCACCCCCGACATAAAAGACCTTCTCGCTTCGCTGCAAGCAAATTTACTTAATAAGACTTAACAACGTAATGCAAATGTCTGATAATATAGGCATGCAGCTTTAATTATGGTAATTAAGCTTAGTAGCTTCAGTGTGAAACTCTGTGTAATTTTTGGCAAAGCTGTTGCTTTAATCATGGATCTTGGTGTGTGGACTATGGCTGGAAGGTGTAATGTTTAGTGTGAAGGCCCCTGACCTCACTGTCGTGGGCTGGGAGCTGATGAAGAAGCTGTTTAATGCGATATCTCTCTCCTGGGCTGTTCACATAGGGCACCTTGTCCTCAGGAATACAGCTGAAGTACTGATACACCTGCAGACACAAAGACACAAAGTGAGTTATACGGTATACATAGAAACAAACACAAACACACGTCACTATTAAATGGATTGTAAGATGTGGGGTGTGTGTGTGTAAGCCGTTGAATAATGAGATTCAGTGCAGTGTTCAGTAAAGTGTAACCCGAGTTCTCTCAGCTTCCTGCTCAGTGAAGAGAAATGCGAGCTCACAGTGAACACACACAATAGACAATACACACTCACTGGCTCAGTTACTGCTGCTCTTACCTGCTGCCATTGTCCAGTACGAGCCTGATGCTAGAACACACTAGAATGAGGCATGCATGGAGAGAACCCTGTTTTATACAATGGGTGACACATGCAATGCTCTCTAAAGCTTATAAATGAATTATAATTGCTGTAGTTGCACACTCTTAAGGCAAATGCATATAAAACAAATAAGAAGTTTTGTTTTTAAAGTCCTCTAAAAAAAAACAAAAAACGGATGTTTATGAATTAAGGAAAACTTTCATGCTTCATCTTTATGTAGCAAACACAGGGTTCTGAAACATGAGTAAGAACACGAGATGAATTGTGATCTGATCGCTCAAATCACCTTCAGAAGTGACCACGGATCCATACGACGACATAACATTTGTAATGTGAATGATAAAGCGCCCAGATTTGTGGTCAAAATCAACTGGGGACCACCTAATAAGCTGCATAATCATAAGGGAGGAAAGCAGCTGTACAGTTTCACTCTTTGTAAGCAAACTTAATAAACTGCATTTGCCCTTAGCCCTTAACCCATGCAGTCTAAACATTTGAAAATACAAGTAAATTTACACAAACAAGGACATTTGGCAGCAAACAGAGTGAAAACAGCTTGCAGTTCACTTCCTCTGGTCATAAAATCAGATCACCTGTGGTCCCTGGAGATGCACTTGGAAATGTCAGGTGTAAACAACTGTAAACCGTCCTGTCAACTTGCTGTAATGTCCCTCAAACTAGACGAAGAGGCATTAGGAGCTTCTTTTGAACCTCAATTTATTTGTCCTCACTCTATTCTACACAGTATGAGAGTAAGTAACTCAATAGCAAAATCTAAATATCTGCTTATATTAGTCACTAGATGCCACTCCAAATATTCACTACTTTGAAGCATCCATAACCACAAATGAAAGAGTGTGGTGTACTATGTAGGTCTTGTTAAAGTTTCAAAACATAATATTTACTCCCCGGTTCAAATAACCTGTTTTTTCAGGACTGCAACGTCAAAACCACCTTTACGTATGACAACCCATTCATCCTACAATAGTTTAGCCCATCCTTTCACATTGGGTGGTCCAACACAGAGCTAGCTTGAACATCCACTGACCTGTTCAGGCTTGAGGCCAGGCGGGACCCAGGCGTACTCCTCAGAGGCACAGCCCGAGTCGTCGTCCGAGATGGAGTGCCTCTGGAAATCGGACACTAGCTTCATCATCATCTTCTCCAGCTGACCTGGCACCGCACGAACCGCATGCTCTTCACGCACACACTTACAGTGCACACAGATCTTTCTGCAGAAGGAGAAAGGGGGAGTTTGTGAGGACATGGCAACATTGGACACCTTTAACTCACTTGTTCTTGGCTCACTGCAAGACTTCCTGTGGATCGACAAAAAAGAGAATTTGCAGAAACATGGTAACTTAATTATTCCATAATTATATGGCTTTACTGTAGTTAGTGAAATAACCTGTGGGGCATCTTCTGACAAAATTCGAGCCAGAGATAATCTCCAGCCTTGAATAAAAATTGGAATAGAACAGTGAGAAAATTAGCACTTCATTTAAAAATGAAGTGCTAATTAAGATATAAGATGAATACTGCATTTGTAAAGACTCCACAAAAGGACCTTTAAACAGGCGAACAGGGGATTTGTCACAACATGTCAGACCAGACTCAGACTCCTAATGCGCTTGTAGACAGGGAAAATCCTTCTTTCTGGCAAAAGGTGAAACAGCAGTGCTGTGTGACCCAGCTCTGAACAGCGCTACACTGAGTGTGGTTTCAAATACGGTTCTAACTGAGAGGCTCACTGGTAGGAGGTACAATAAATCCAAGGGGCACTAACATGACTTAAAGTGAAACAAGTTAATAAGCATTATTCAAGCTCTAATTCTACACTGCCTGGCCTCCAACTAGCAATTTCATAACTGTTAGTCAAGTATATTTGTGTTCATTCCAGTACACTAAGGTACCTTTGCTTTGCCCACATATCATTTGGTTTCCTCCACAACTTAGTATAAAAATATGAACAATTTGTGATCAATACAGATGTTAAAGAGCTAAAAAATCTGAATAGCCAACTACATCAGGAAAAATAATTTGATAAGATCACAAATTAAACTGCAATAGTTTTACTTAAACAGTGTTTTAACTATCACCAGTTTCTTCTCAGATACGACTGTTAACTGTCAACTTACTGATTCCTCTCAAACAGGAAAATCTCACAAACTCTTAAGCAGTATAAATTAAGAAAGGGTTCGTCGGTTAAGCATATGCTTTTGTTCTTACTTTCATCTCTTCTCTTCCTTGAACTGTTTTAGTCTCACACTCATTTGAAAAGTAGGCCTGTCCAAAGTATTACAACAGTCAAGCTGAAGTGTGAAGAAAAATAGCAAACATGTATCCACGAGTATAACAAAGCTTTTAACAGTGGAGTGTATGGCAGGACCACCTTACTGGGCAATGATGTAAATATTATAAGGCAAATGTAGTCATGCCATGTTTGAATGCTGCTACAATTGTACTAAAACGTCATAGTATAACTACGCATGACTCATGGTGCTCAACAGCCAGTGTTCTCTTACTGTCGATGGAGCACTTTATTTGATTTATGTTATGTTATGTTGAGACGTTGCTTAATAGAAAACACTAAGAAAAGTGTGTTTCAAGAGTTCCTTGCCCAGAGAGTGTGAGCAGTGTGTAATAACCCCCCCATATTCTGAAATCATGATTTTACCCCTAGTAAGAGATTTTTAGATATTTTAGATTTAGAGACAAAGAGAGATTTTTAGATAACTGTGTTTTTCCGCACAAATTTACCAGCGCCTGTATTGATCTAATCTAATTAAACAGTTCATGCTTAACCTGATGACTGTAAGAATGATCAAGTCTCAGAATCGCCTTGTCTCACATGAAAGGTGTATGTTTGTTGCCATATACAATACCACAATATTATTGACAAGCATCCGTCAGGCCCTTCACCAAATCAAGAATACTGTGCCAACAGTGTCTTACAGTGTGAACCTGACAGCTGGATATAAAGCTATCAGACACACAAACACACACTCTTACGTCAGAGCAGGTACATATTCCATGCCCATGTGTTGATGTGGCGGAGACATGATATCATGTGTGAGCCCCCGGCATTCCTCAACACTGTCTGACTCAATCATTGCTACTAAACCCTGTTATTAACCCCGCTCACACACACACACACACACACACACAGGACTGCATGATTCGTAAGCTCCATTACACACATTTGTCGTTGGAATTTAGTAGTGTTCTCTTCTTGTCTTCAAAGTTGTAAGCATTAAATCAGATTAAATGGGAGTAAAGGTTAAATCAGGACAAAGTATTCTGGCCCTCCTTTGCACAATAATACTGCTGTGAACCAGAAAACTTCACAAAATTCACTGCAAGGGTGGTCAATGTGGTAAATATATATTATTAAGAGTATAACAATACAATGTAAAATATTGTATTGTGGAATGCAAGCGTCTAGAGTTCAAAACACACAGGTACTGAAAAATCCAGCTCAAAATTGAGAGCATAGAAGAAAGATATCTGAGCCACCTTTCTCTAACAACCTATTTCAGAACAGAAAGTGATGTGGTAATACCAAAGAGCAGCTACTTAAACCAGAGTTTCAACTCAGAAACTTTATACTTGATTCTCAGTTGTGACTTCGTAGTTCTTGTTGTAGCTTTAATAAATTGCATGTTTACAGCCCATAAATCACTTCTTCCTAAAATAATAAAATGACTGAAGCTCACCACATAAAGTAACCCACTATAGCCTATGATTACTGCAGCATGTTATTACTATACTTTGTCATTTTTGCATAACTTTGTAATCACATTAAAACAATTTAAGCCTTCCTTCATGGTCCATAAGGGGAGGACTACAGCATGGTTTTATCAGCATGGTTTTATCAGAAATGCAAAAAAAAAAACCCATGGACTACACAGGAAAAGTAATCATAGTTTTTTAAGGCAAGATACCACTGTTGTATCGGACCAAAATCCTTACACCCCTAACCGCTATAATCTGACATCTTTTATGCAATCATAATATATTTTGTTTCTGAGATTTAATAAGTCAGAGCAACATCTCCAACATAACCAGGTTTGAAAACACTATGTAAAAATACAACTTGAACACACTGCGCAGCACCAAAACTTGTATCAAGCTCCACTGTACTTGCACTCACTGTCTCAACAGAGAAAAACAAACAGCAATGCCATTTATGAGCCTAATTTACTGTGACAATATCATCACCCAGCCTTAATTCACTATACATTACACTTAGTGCACAAGTAATAAAGTTTATTTATATAGTGCATTTCCCAGAGTCACAAAGCATTTTACAAAATGAATAAGAAATTGTTTATACGAATACACTCATTATATGGAATTTTACTACTGATCCCAAGCAACCCTAATGAAATCTGAGCATAAAATGTACAGTACTGACACTCAGCATCAAACATTATAAAATGAATTCATAGAAACACGCATACATTATAAGAACATCATCTAATGTTTCTATAATCCACACAGAATATTAACACACCCAGCAACACACACAGAGCTGCAGAAAAGACGTGCAAAACCGTTCATGTATCATAAACACAAATGAATGAGTTGAACATGTTTCACCATCACCGTTACACACTAAAAAACCACAGAGGACAGTGCAGGAAAAATGATGTGCTTCAGTCAGAACAGTCAATCATTCAAGCTATCCTTGCACAATAAGCATCCGAACTGGAGATGCCATTAGTAGAAAGAAACTCATGTCTGATAGAATTATATAAAAGTAATATTATAAAAGCAACAGCAGTAACATCAATCAGGCAAAAGGACTTTAAAAGCATATACGCACTGAATGCAGGGAGGTTTCCAGAATTAGGTTGCCAGATTGTGGAAAAACAAAAGCTGTGTTCAGATTTAATTCTGCTCTTGCCTGACTGTGACCCGCCACTTCAGAGCCGACCAGCGGCCGCCCTCTCTGTGTAAACACTGCGGCACTGACTGCGCAGCGGTGAGACGTAGAGACAGAGAGGGAGAGATGGGGAGGGCGTGCCATAGTTTAAGGGATTAGTGGAAATACCCGCACACCTCCAGAGTGACCCTGACTCCGCCCCGTTTTGATAGAAAATGAGGTCACTGTCGTCAGTCAGGTCCTTGCATACACACTGGTTGAGTGAGAGGTGAAGGAAAGACAGAAAATGAATGTATGTTAATTCCCTCCCCCTCTCTCTCTTTCTGTAAATCATATAATACAAACTCAGAAGAAAACACAGCACACTCAGTGCTGTTGCCAAACTAGTGGGGATCAGCCAGCTTAAAGAACTAAACAAAGTGGTATTATATGCTAAAAGTCATGCTGGCTTAAACAAGCTTGTAAGCTTCAGGTAAAAGGGAATTCCTTATATTTAATGATTTTTTATATGTAATCTAATACATTTCAAACTATGAAGACAAGAATTTGACAGACATCTACAATCCACAGACATTAGAATAATTAGGACATTATTGTTTGTTAATCATTACAGTGACTTTGGCCGTTGCAATACTGATGTTGCAGAAGGCTACTCGTAATATGCAAATAAGCCTCTAACCTATCAAAAAGATTTTTTATTGTGAACATTTTGATGAATTGAGGCATATATTATCCAACAGCAGTGAACCGTATTGGTCCAAATAACGCAGGTCAATATACAACATAGTTACAAATT
>JBBJLS010000016.1:2861840-2905893 GCA_037577275.1 Bryconaethiops microstoma
TATATATATATGATATAAAACTAAATAAATAGTCTTACATTAGTAGTGAAAGTGACCATTCTGTCATATGTGAACACACCACAGCACACAGTGTCTAGTGCGAACAGCACAAAGTTCTTCCTCTGTATTCAACCCATTCACCAAGTGAAGCAGCAGGCAGCCAGGAACACGGGGAGCAGTGTGTGGGGAGGGTACCTTACTCATGGGTACCTCAGAAGTGCTTAGCAGTCTTGGGAATCGAACCCACGACTTCCTGATCGCAGGGCAAACGCCCTAACCACTAGGCTATTGTTAAATTTACTAATATAACCAACTAACAATTTTGTCCATATTTTGTCCATATTATACAGCTGTATAAACCAGCATCAATTAAACTAGATACATTTCCGCGAGTAAATGTGAAGTATGAACGCGTGGTTGATATGAACACCTAAACCAAGCCGTTTATGAGTAAGGGCAGCTAAACATGTTACAGCATTAACGGGCTGATTATTTAAACCATAACAGTGATACACATCTTTTAACTGACCTGAGCTATAGTGTCTTGAAGTCTATGAGTGTGCTGTGCGTTTACCTCTGCGCTTGTTTCTTTGCGTTTGAGTTTTTCGGCTTTTGGTCCGTTCTCGGATCTCTCTCTCTCTCCATATATTACAGAGGTTTCTCAGCCATTTTTTAAACGATCAATACTCTGTCCCTGAAAAACTGATCACTACAGAGGTTTGACATCGGAACGGTTCCAAAAGTTCACACGAGCTTGGATGAAAAGCATCGCCTTTTTTGACTATTAAAAAAAATTATAATAAAAATAAAACTAGAGAAGAACAGTAGTGTGATTGCTGACACGATCACACGAATTAGAGAACACTATCTTGGACCATAGTGGACTATGGTGGATCTACACGGTAGAGATTTCTAATAAAGTGGGTAGTGAGTGTCTAGCTGACAGAGATCCACGCATCATCGGAGCGACTTATTCTTAACAAGGGCTGTGAGGGGTGCTGGAACCTTTCCTAACGGTCATAGGGCAAAAAGTGGAGAAACACCCTGAACAGGTCTAGCAGACAGAGAAGATGCAGAAAATAATGTGAATGACTAGGATAATCATTATGCATAAAGATTTGCAACCTGAAGGCCTATGTCCAAGTAACATTCCAATGGAGTGATGAAAAAACTAAAGCTCCTCCTCCTTCCAATCTAATGACCTATAAATTTGCAGCTCTGCCTTCCATTTCATGTGATGAACTTTCTGCTCTCCATCACTGCCTCATCTCCTCATTGTTCCTCAGTTTGTCTCTCAGTTCTGGGGCTGTGTGGTGGGGGTGTCAGGCATTCTAGCTCATTCAGAACCTTCCTAGAACTCCAGCCCTGAGTTCTGTTCCCACCCACACTAATACAACCTGTTCTTCAATAGCAATAATAAAACCTTAATGTTATAGCAGTTATAAAGGCATATAAAAAGTGGACATTCACAAGTTCTATCCATTTTTCTTTTCCTAAAGTTTTAGATTGTTCTGTGAGCTTCCATTCTTGTCCTGAAAATGTAGGATAATAAGCACACACACATACACACACATTTGCAATGCAGCTCATGGCACTCACGGCCTTATTCAGTGCTCTACATCCATTATGTTGTAGCACTGCAGAATTATGGGTATGGATCCGGGGTCACTGCTAAAGAAGCAAAGACACAGGAAAGGTTCAGTGTTTTCAGTGTCAGAGTGCTTCACCAGCCTGAACTGCAGATTATTTAAACACTACTCTCTCTCTCTCTCTGTCTCTGTCTCTCTCTCTCAAAGCAGCATAACTCTTTCCCCATCAATTTGCTCCATTCTGCACTCAAAATGTCCTTTTAAGGAAGAATAATCACAAAGTCTTGCACCAAACTGTACAGCCAAAAATGTGTCAGAAAGTCCAACAACACTGTATCAGTGACTGGAAAAATAAGCACTGAGCAAAGGTCGAATCTTAACTGAAAAGGCATTGTAGCTTACAAGAGGTGAAAACCGTGGCTTTCATGTCAGTATTATAGTCCAGAATCCTTGAAAAAATTTATGAGAGAGTGGTACATGCACACACACACACACACACACACACACACACACACACATATATACAAGCTCGCTCTCCTGTGACTTTGGCCTTAAAAGTCAAAGTTATCAAGATAAGAAAAGTCTATTGTAATTTGACATTAATTATATCTCGCTAGCTCACAGGAACAAGAGGAGAAAGTTGGTGGAACATGCAAATTCTAAAGTTTCAACCAATACCAGATTTGCATTATATTTGCATGTATAGATACAGATTATTTTAATTAGATTGAACATTATTGTATGTATACAGAACAAAAAAAAAAAGACTTAGGTGTTCATCATTTACAGTCAAAATATTGAAAGCAAATGTACATGCACTTCATTAACTTTTACCTTACTTATCAGTATTTGGAAGGTGCTCTTATCCAGAAAGACTTGCAGGTTAATAAGTTAATTTCAGAAATACCTGAATGTAGTATTACGAATTTTGCCTGATGACTATACAGCACGGCGTATTTGCCTAGTGGATCAAATGTCAGGGAGGAAGGGAGCAGTGTTACCCACAATGCTGTACAAACACCATTAAGTAAATGACGGTGTAATTAATCATGTAGCTCAGTTCAAAAGGATCATATGATGAAACTTTAATTTCCCTAGCTACAATGTAACATTGCTAAGTTTTCAAAAAATCTGTTTACTTTTGTTCAAACACAAACTGAACTGTTTTTGCAGTTTAAAAATGTAGCCATGTTGACCTGGTGGATCACACTTTTATTTAAAATAGCTAGGAAAATTTACATTTCATCATACAGTTTATATGTGCAACGAAGCCACATAAACAGTCTAATTTGAATTCATTACTTTTGGAAAGTCACAAAAACCAGCCTAATTACAGTGTATACAGTATCTATCTATCTATTCAGCCTATAGCAGCTTAGATACGCTCACTCACACTAAAGTTATAAGGACTGTTTAAGACTGGACTGCTTTCTGATTTTCACATCAGTCTCAAAGGCACAGTAAGAAAAACCTTTCAATTAAAAAACTTTTTTTTTTATTTTAAGAGAGTTTGCAAGATGAATTTGGAAAATGAATGACTGCAAAAATGTAGATTTCTAGGGGATAAATATTATATAAGTGTATCACTTATCCCTGTTGTTCCCCAGACAGGGCAAACAAAAAACAATTAACACACTTACACTCGGTCCTAAAGCAGTGTGGGCACACAGAAGCTTAGGATCAGCACAGGTCGGTGAGGCTGACCATGCTGGGTTAAGCTGTTTGGCTAAATGCCTTGTGCCCCAGTCTACAAACACAATCTGGCCACAGCTGTGTGTCCTCAAGATGGTGTGTGTGTGTGTGCGCGCGCATGTGTGCATGCGTGTGTATGTTTGTTCATGTGGTAGGTTAGCATGCAGCAAATCCACCGTGAACAGTTGCTGACTTGAAACACACACACACACACACCACACACACACACACACACACACTCTCACACACACACACACAGACCCATCCATTTTACTGTACAGTTTTTCTGACAGCTGTCACTGTTTTGAATGACATCCAACTTTTTTTACACTTGTATTCTGACTGGATGTCAACCAAATACACAGCAACCTTAATGTGACCCCACAACACCACATCTGTTATGAAGATCACTCCACTATAGCTTCTGATACTGGATTCCTGGTGGTGCACCAATCTGGAAACCTTGATATAAGTTAATGCTGAGCTAACTTTAGCTTGATGTGGCTGGACAACACAGTTAAAGTGATAGTTCAGGGATAAATATTTTTTTTTAAGTCACACGGTGTTTTTAAATTTGAGATTACTGAGCTGTAATCTCAAACTTAAAAAACTTGGGATGGTTTGTTAAATGGGGTGTGGGATCGTTTGTTAAATTAGGGGGCCTGAAATTTTAAGTAGTACAAACAAGGTGTACATAGTAAAGTATTTGATTGAACTGACATAATATAGAAATGTGTAAAGCTATAATGTGGAGAGAGAGAGAGAGAGAGAGAGAGAGAGAGAGAGAGAGAGAGAGAGAGAGAGAGAGAGTGAGACAGTAATATATACATGTACCAACACATCAAACCACTAACGAACACCGGTCTCTCTCCTTCTGGATGAACCTAGCTGTGCAGCAACCAATCAGGAAAAAATGGGTCACACCCATAGTCAGAAACTGACATTCAACACCTAAACACACACACCCGATGGGAGATAAAATTAATGTATTGAAAAATATATTATATATGTCATATTTTTTTATTTTGTGAAAGTTTTTATTTAAGAGCATATTATGTCGCTTTGGGCCACAGAATAGGCCTCTTGCACACAGCTACAGCACATATGGAAGATATATATCAATAGAATATAAAATTAAACTACAAATCCCACCCTAACATAAGCGCACACAGGCCTTTGCTTTACATTCACACTATTTTAAGTTGAATTATTTACTTTTTTTTTTCTTTTAGCAATTTCATTTCAATAATCATGAAAACACCCTCAGCACCCTCGCCTTCTACATCCTGTGTGGAATTTGTGATGATTTGTATGTACTTTGCACAATGATAACGAGTAGCCATAAGCTTCTATCACTTGTAAGCTACATTAGCCTTGCGACCCTTAAAGCACCCCAGTGCAGATGTGAGTCCCAGTGCCAGGCATTTGGGCTACGATTCGTCTGCCAGTTACATCACAGATTTCTGTGAAAACATGTGCCGACTGCCGTAGTTGACAGGTCATCTTGGGCTACAGGTGGCTGTATTTGTGTAAACACAGAACACAAATGGCCGGCAGCAGTTAATCCCACCATGTGATGCGGGGCAGAAGAAAGGGGGCTGTGGGCAGATATTTGAGGACACAAAAACTACCTTTTGATCTACATGCTGCCTTGTCACCATTACAGCAAGTTCATACCATGATTCTCACATTATTGCTATTAAAAGTTTGCAAGCTGCTTGGCATCATTACGAAATTTTGACAGAAATATCGTTTTCCCGTTTACTTACTTTTGGTATATTTAGCCGCTCTATGAAACTCCTTCTATGAACAAAGAGCTGGTTTTGTCAAAAACATTAAACTGTTAAAAGTACATACTGGAACTCTTATCAGCCGAAGGTGGCTCAAACAGGTTTGAGTGTTGATGAGTGTTACTCAGAAGATAGCACTGTTGCATCTGAAGAGCCTTCAATTTACTATGTTAAAATGCCCATACCATGTAAAACTTTTTTGGAATAAAATAGACAAATATCGAATGCGTACATTGTTAACAGTTTTGAAACATTCACATTCACAGTCAACATGATCCATAAACAGAAACTCAGCAGCAAAAACAGCCTGTTTTGTTGATGCCCTGAAAACCAGTATATTTACATATGTCTACCTATTCTGTCTACAGCGGTTTAGCGCCTCCCATTCAGCGCTAAAGTTAAAAGAAGTGTTGGATTGCTTTTCAAATGAGGCACAGGATAGCCAATCAGAACAGAGGCCATTTGCATATATCAGTCTTAATTGTCCTGTACCAAAAACGCTAACAAAAACAGCCTGTTTACTTCTAAGGGTTAAAGATTTATTAGAAAATGCATAAATTAATTATAATGTCTGATATATAAAAAGCACACAAGTGGACCAATGAGGAAAACATAAAACACAAGAAAAATGTAGGACATCAGCCCTTTAAGTTACTGCAAGGAACCAAAAGCAGACTCGATTATTAAAAGCTGTTGAAAAGCCAGATGTCCCAAGTATTTTAACTGGCAGTGTATCACTTACCTGAAAAATGAGGTAAATGAGTGGCTAATTTCCAGTAAATACAGGATTGTGATCACTACAGCAGTAAAAGTACCCACTGCTATTAGCTCTAGCTCAGCTGAAAGGCTTTAGCCTGATGCATTAGATCATTAGTCTCTCTGCCAGAGGAATCTGCGTGCCTCTAATTGCCGTCATCATATGCAGTGTCTAACCTGTCTGGCTAAAATTAAACCACGACTCCATTTTTAAACACACCGGGAACATGAGCCATTTGCTACAATATTGAAGACGCCAATAGCAGGATGTTCTACTCAATGGATTGGATGATTATGAAAATGGCTTAACTCTAAGTAGTTACTGGATTACAGTTAAGTTTCCCTTGATTTCTTAACTAACTAAAGTGCATAAAATGTTTTGTGTTGCAGAAGAATGTACCGGCTTCCTTGTTTTTCCATAATAACACTAGCAGAGTAGAAATGAATATAAAATGTATATTAAAATATATGTAATATAATGTAAAAAGTTAGATGCAATAGATTGCTTGTAACATCATGAACATCGGTTCTTCCATAGCCAGTGCTACCTTCACAGTCTCAAATATCATCATAATCATCATTAGCACCACTTATTTGATTTGAACATTTGGAGAGTTATACAGCAAAGCAGCTTCAAGAACTGCACCTGAGACTTATTTTATGTGGAAAAAAACCACAGTTTTAAATAAATATCTCTTCTTTCATGGCCACCACACCCCAGGGTAATCAGCTATAGCCACCCTTATCATTACTGTCACAGTCAAATTTAAACATTTCTATTCTCACGGCCCAAACAACATTAATGCTGCAGTACCTCAGATCACCATGTAGTCCATGATTCCTCTCATACATCCTTCACTTTCCAGAATCCAAAATTGAGCCTGGAAGTTGAGGATTAAAATTCATTAACAGGGGATTGACCTTAACTAGCTAACAACTCCATTAAAAAAGTGTCAGAGCCTGCTGTGCTGAGTCAAACCAGTGGCTCTGCCTTCGTCTTTCTCTCTCTCTCTCTCTGCTCCGTTTACTTCCCTTTGCCCCCGCAGGCCTGTGCGGCTCACACCGAGGGCCCAGACAATAGGTGACTTTGCTCAACTTGCGCAAACGTCACCCCTCCCCTCCCCAGCCCTCTCTTTCTTTCTCTCTCATCTCGCTTTCTCTCCTCCCTCGCTCACTCCATGTTTCATATTTCACCAGGACTCTTTCAGCACTCTCCAATATGTACGGCTGTCTATGGTGGAGGAAGGGAGATGTGTGTTCGTCACTCTATAAGATGTGATACTTGAGAAGGCATGTAGACACATCTAACGTGAGACGTAGGAGGTCCATTAGATACATGCAGGGTCAAGTGACGTGTTTTAGGGTGATTAGGTAAAGACAGTTAAGCATATAGTGTTGAATAATGTATCAAAACTTCAATACTACAATATGATAATACTTTTATACCTTTGGTACTTATTTAAAATGGCTTGTACTGTGCTGATTCCGCATTCTGCCTCTAGACAAATCAAATTACACCTGCTACTTTGACCCAGATGGGCAAAAAACATAATTGTAGCATACAGATGAGGTCTGTAATATATATCTATATGTGACCTTGCGCTAGGAGGAATTAGTACAAGGTATGGCCAACTTTCTGTTTTTCTACCATTCATTACACTGTTAGGCCATATTCTATGTGCTTATCCCCTAACAGTATGTCGAATGAGGTCATGTTTAGATCATTTAGCTACTCATTTAGTTTATGTAACATTTGGAAAGTTTTATCAGAGATCAGAGATGTTAATTGAAGAGAAATACTGCCAATTTTACAAAATTTCAGCATAATTAAACGGTTGGGATGTAAACAAAAGCATTCGGAGTGGTTTGAGGTAACATGCTCTGTCCTACAGAAAATTACAGACTCAGAAATGTTCACAGTGGTGGATATGTGAACCAGATATCTGGAGAGTACGAAGCCTCAAAAAGCTCCCTAACAGAACATCAGAACATAAAACGGGCATGTAAATCCTGCTTAAACCCTGCTAATTGTACACTGTTGTACAATAGTTTTGAAAGAAGGCTTTTGCATAAAACGTGTTTTTGAAATCTATTCATGGCAAAAGAAATAACACAGCAAAATAAAAAACTGCATGTGTATGCCATTGGTTGTTTTGGGTAGAAAAGTGCTATATTCAGGCTGCATACATTGAAACAAGCTTATTGTAACTGCAAAAAGTCTGAATTTCTGCACTTTTCCACATTGAATCACTTCATATCAAGTCAAATAACTCTGTTTACACCGAAGTGGTTAAATTCAGCAAAATTCAAGTGGAATTCACATTTAAGCTTTAAACTGAGAGTTTTGTTCACAACTGTTTCTATTTTTTCCCATAGTATTGTGTTTGTGTCCAGCATTCTGACAGTACACTTGGTATCAATACTGAAATCAAAATGTTGGTATTGTGACAATCCATCTACATCTACCTTGTACTTTTTTTATTGGCCAACATCCTACATCTTTCTTGTCTTATTTAGGTCCAGTTATGACATGTTTTGTTGTTGTATATATCAAAAGTTGCCATAGTTCATTTTTACATGAACATTTTCCAACCACTTTTTGAATGAAACAAGTTGTTTTGTTTACTGTGACTTCAAACCATATCCATGTAAAATGTGCTCTGATCTGACTTGCCTGTATTGTCAGGCCTATAACTTATAATAAATGGGTGGAACTAAACTGCTGTAGGTTGAAGAGGAGTACTCATGTACTTATGGCAGGTAACAGGCAGGTCAAAAGTGCAAATATCTTTGGTTGTATTTCCAAAACAGTGGTCCTGTGTTGTACTGTGAGAGAGGATTAAAGATGGCAGTTGTCAAAGTCTTATGACCAGAGATAATCTGGGACAAAACTCTGCCAGTGCCAGAAATGAATAAGATCATTTCTCAATCAACGGACAGGAATCCAGCAAGTACTTATCACTTTGCTTCACTGTTTACCACTATAGTGACACCAGTTGTTGATGCATGTAGATAATATTTAATTCTAGTACACTGTCTTGTGTTATAGCCTACATCATGCAGTCTACATACATCAAATCTGATGTTTTGCCCAAGTTAACTAAATGGATAGTTTGTAATAAACTTATAAGATCGTACAGTCTGTAGACACCTGTAGTTATCAAAGTCTCCATACTACAACATCTGCTCTGAATGAAAGAGCATACCTTTTGAGATTATACTCTCAAACATGAGTCACAACCAGTGTTTCAGATTCTCAAAAACAGATTTCTGACTATCTTGCAGGACTTAACATGACTGAAGACCTAAACAAACAGGGAGGGTGATAGCGAGGCTATGCCTAATGCTATAGCTGCGCCTTCTACACAGAAAACAGGAGGCACAGTGTTTAAGAGGAGATTTTTAATATAGACATTACATATAGATATTCATGTTTCCACATCTGGACATTAATATCGTCCTCCTCCTCAAGCTCTTGATACAATCACCATGCTCAGAACTTATTCTGCACACTGACAAGTTCGGCTTGGCTCTTATTTGCTGATGGTATTTTAGTTTTTGCACTGATGCCACCAGAGCACTGACTACAGGATACTGAGTCATAAACACTGAACATGTTTAATACGTATGATTCACAATCAGGGCAGCCCCGACAGGACTGGAAGTAGATCGGAAGGGTACAGATTAGATTACAGACACCCCACACCACTGGATATGTTCAGAAGATAATTGTTCAAGAGCATGTTGGCATCTTTTTCTCGATTGTTGGGAAAGGCAAATCAGTTCCATTTCTTCTCTAATTGGTCCGATTATTCTCTAATGTGGTCCAGGTGTTAGTTTTCCTATATAAAATGAATGGATTTGCGATTGTTCCTTTTTAAAAGATTAACAGTATTTACTACATCAAACTATTTTATTAAAAAATAAAAGTGAGAAGACTTCATAAGGGCCCTTGAAAGTAATGTACTGCTTTTTAAAAACAACTGATTGGCCTAATTTGACTTAACTAAATAGAGCAATTATGGTGACGCAGGCATGTTCCAATTCATCCAGGGCTCAAAGAAACTTTTAAATAATGAAACACTTTAAAGGCTATTGAATGAAAGGATCTTTTGAAAGTCCAACACAAGGCTTAAGATTACACCCTGACAAGAAAACTGTCAATCAAGCCGTTACTACTCATCTGTTTGGACATCTCCAAATAAAAAAAGGCCTTTGTCATCTTGTTTGTTGGTCTCTCCATGCATGTCAAACTAGCTTTTCTCACCCCTTGTTCCAGTTCACACACTTTCACGTTTTGTAATAACTAAGGGCTCACATTCTCCTGTAGGCTAACCCTCTTGGTACCTCTCCAGAACATGGTCCTCCAATAATATTCCACTTCCATTAAGGTATTATAAGAGATAAGCCAGCTTACTTTGTATCTAACCCAAGATAATTACGAGCTTTAGAGTGAGAAGGCCTCAGCTGAACAAATGTGGCAACTGAATCTGTGGGATGAGCTTCCACTTGAGAAGAAGGGGTGGTGTTAACCTCACACCCTTGGACTGATGAGTGATCCAGTAAGCTTTGCACTGGTAACAATTAGCCTAGCACTTAGCCTGCCTGTCAATTAATGCTGCACCCAACAGCGCTCCATTCAGAACCAAGTTATTATTCTTTGTGTTGCAAACTAACCAAGTCTTCAACCATGTTCTAGATGGTCACCAAACTAAGGTGCTAAAAGATTTTTAGGCTTTAGTTTTTGTGAGTAGCAATGATGACGAGTAGCATTAAGCAATTTGTTGGCTAACTGGCAACCTACATAGACATTAGCAAGCATGTAGCTACCGACTTGTGGCAGAATGTAGCAGAATTCTTTTAAAAAAATCTTTTTTTAAAAATCAAAATTTAAAATGTACATGGAGCTAAAGCAAATGGCAATTTGACTGCCATCCTTTTGTTACAGTATGGTTTGAGCTGCAAATCAGTTAAGAAACACATTTATCCTCTACATTTTGAGGTGCACTGTTATTAAGGGATGGACATTCAAATTCCCTGGGCAATACTAAATTGGAGCCCCCCAGAAAATGGCGGTATCCCCTCTTAGTTTACTGCATGGGTAACAAGTTGGTCTGAAACACCCTGGGATTTTGCGAGCATGTGCATAACTTAATAAAGCGCTCTCGCAGGCCAGACAACCTTCTTTATGATACATGTTGGTTCCATATGTGCGGTACGAGGCAATCTGGACAAGACGGATGGGTCCTTTGACACCTCGGCTAAAGTAGCTAATTTGGTGAGTTAGCAGGAAGATTTGATAAAGAATGCTGCCTAGGAAACCCCATCTGTCACTGTCCTTTCATCTTACGCCCTGGATTCTATTGGAAAAAATCAGAACCACAACCCAGCTCGGGGTGTTTTGACATGTTTGCGCACAGTTTTAAAACATGGTTTGTATGAAGACGTTTGGATTTGAGGAAAGATTATATATTCCAGATGCAACATGCAACAGAAGGCAATACTATCTTGGGCATCAGTGATTAAGTTTCTTTCATGTTAACATATTTATGCAAACCATGAATTTGCTCTGTTTATGGTCAGTCAGAAAAGGGGCTTATTTGTCCCCTTGAGGGCATATGACCCATGAACAACATCTCATTTAAATGAAATTTGAAAACTGAAGTGAAAATCAGCAAAACTGGCCCAGATCAACTGAAGAGGGAATCAGTTAGGAAGAAAGACGTTTGAGAGGAAAGAACAGAGAAGCAGGCAGACACAAAACAAAAAAGAAGGCAGATAAAATGAGCTAATACAAAATGAATGAGACAAATAGAGAGAGGGGGGTAAAGCGTGCTGAGGCTGATGTCTCAATAGCTGCAGGCTTGGCAGCAGCAGCAGGACTTGAAAGAACTAATCTTATTAGTCTGACGGCCTGGACTGGACACAGAATGAGGGGCCAGACAGATGGACATGGGGGAGCAACACAGCATAGAAAGGAAAAGAAGGATGATGGGAGAACCCACAAGCCCCGAAACAAGTAAATAAAAGGGAAACTAAGGGCAAAAAGAAAAAATACACTGACTCGTATCATTTTATGGTTTTTGAAAAGTGTTTTTTTAGGTGCATTGCAAGTCTTTAGGTGCATTGTCTGGTGTCAGAGAGGCTTCCTGCAGGCTGGTTTCCATCTAAAGTAAGAGTAGAAATGCCAGTGTAAAGCCAGTTCAGTCACTTCATGTCCACCAGCGCAGCTGTATAACAGCTGTTTGGCAAAGAGAGCTTGTGTTTGAAATGTTATGAGCCCACTTTACACACATGTCTGCCGTGATAATGCACTTGTTATTGCAAGCCATAGTTTGACAGAAAATCCAATTTTCCCTGAATGAAGTCGATCAGCACATTTGGTGTTTGAGGTCTGCTTTTTCAGTTTTACACTGAAGCTATAAGCCTCATGCAGGTAACAAGTAACAGGGCTTATGGGCAGCAAAAGAAGCATAGAAACAAACTGCATGCCTAAATCTTTACATACTTTTCCCGAAACCATTTTAAAAAAGTGTGAGAGACCCAGCTTAGACAGACACTGATGTATAGCTTTCAAGAGGTGTTGGGGTTCATGGAGACCTTCTGCTTCGCTAATTCACTAGTCACACACACACATTTACACAGGCACACACCTTCATAGTCTCTGGAATTCCTCATGTGTCCTGTAGCATTTTTTCCAGTTGAGTGCCTGGTTACTTCACACAGGCCACTGGCTGAAGGACCTTCTGAAGTGTGCATATTTGCCTGTTGATAACTCCACTCAGGACTCCTGACCAACGGACTCCACATGTCCGGTCAGTCTTAATCGGCCTCTCCACGTTCAACCCACTAATGTTCTTTCATAGCATTACTACAGGGTTGGAGAATGAGAAATTGTAGGACATTCTTGTGAAAATACCTATTTAATTGTCATTTTTGTGATTATACAGCTATAAATCCAGGCGTATGCAAATGTCAAATTACATGTTTTGTTGATTTTAAAGTAAGTTAAAGTAGGTTGAGTAAGCTATTAAACAAACATAAATATGGCATTTTCTGCACAATTTCTATTTATTTGCTGAACATGTTGTAAAAAAAACTAAATATATAAAATGTGCCATGACTTTTGCACAAGCCACATTTTTTGTGAAACACCTGCAAATCTTTGACAGCTACTACAGCAGCTTGGCTGTCTAAAAAACAACTGAATTCAGAAACCTTTCTGCTTAGCTTACCAACCGGATCTTTATTCCAAAAAAATGTGTACAAAATAAATTTGACATTTATAATGCACTACATATTTAATTCATATCTCTAGTTCACTGGAGTACCTCAATAGGTATGATTTTTGCTGGAGAGCTTTTCTACCCACACAATAGTAGCTAAGAAACGCATTTGTGGGTGGGGCCTGGACAGGTCGCAATTGGAAGAACCTTCACACTTTGCAGTTAGAAGACTCAGATTTGTGTTTGTGCCTTTGAGGGCCTTTATTGAAAGTGCAGCTGGAAACTATTCTGAAACCTGTTCTATATCTCTTATCTGGGCAATTAACTCCAAATGAGCCAATGTTAATGCTTCTCACAAATATGTAAATGGTTTGAAGGTGAGTGCACAAAAGGGATTGTGTCAAAGTGTGTGGGAGAGAGGAATACAAAGAGAGACTGACAGCGTGAGAAAGAAAGAGCAAGAAAGATGAAAAGGTCCTCAAACTGCAGGCTTATTATCCACTGAGTATTAAAAAATTATATGTAACTGCTATGAAACTAATACGTTCCACAGACCCTTAAAGATTAAGTGGTCATGAGACCTATTCATCCGTTTTTGGTATGACAGCAATGACACACTGACGTATCTGGAATTGAAGAACTCTGATATTGTATATTGGTTTAATATCTAAATCACACAGACTAACATCAGAAAAAGTCACATGGACCAACAGCTGGCGATGGATGAATATGTATTATAGTTCGAAGGACTGCTTTTCCATAAACGCTGATTTCTCGTATCTAAACTTAGCAACATAATCTTCTACGGGGATCTAGAGATGAGGGAACGAACAAATGTCTGTTATTCTCAGACATTTACAGAGAACAAGGGCAGTAGTTAAAAAAATATCTCTTATTATTAAGCTAAATCAAAACATACTGATTAAAGTGTATTATAGGCACTCGGTCCTTACTGAGTTGTAGGCAATGCTTTATTTTTTATTTTAATACTCAAGACTACCAAGAGAGACTGTAAAAAATATATGTAATATGTATTATATATAATGTTCTGAGTAATTTGTAATTTGCTATCCTGCACTGATTAGAGGAAGGTCTGCGTGTGCTGAATAGATTGTATGCCCATCCACACATATTAATCAACTTATGCTGATCAATTCTAATTAGCTCATTCAAGGCATCTAAGGGGGGGGTTGTGAGGGTCCTTTACATTCTTTACTTTTTCCACAAAACATTTATGGACTACAACCCTAATTTCACCAAAATAGATGTGTTTCTGGCCATAAAGCCTGATGTTGAAGACTGAAAGTCTGCAGACTTTCTGATCTTTAGACTCTAAGAAAACCGGCATCTATGGTTACGCTCACGTTACAGGTTTAAAGTGCCATAAATCTGATTTACCTTAATGTTATACTTATCTGATATTCCAGATCTGGAATGTCAGAATATCAGTTTGAGACGTTTGAGACACTTTCAGGTGAGGTACTCGATCAGACACATATCCTACCTGTGGCAATGCCCCCAAAATGAAAAGTCAGATTGGAATTCAGTTTTGTCCGCAATATCAAATCACAAATCCCATTAATAGAGCCATTAATATGACCATAACCTGCACCTTACAGGCAACTGCACAAAGATACCACTTTATGCTAATTGTTATAGACACCCCTCGCCTGTCCCAGTGCCTTTGAAAAAGTCATGCCCTAGCAAGTCTAAAACATCATCCTTCATCAAAAAATGTTGTCACACAAAAGGGTGGTATTTGTGTGCCAACTGCCATATCCTGCACTGTAAAAAAAAACATGATGCTGTGAAGTGCAATTTTATACACCTTAAATGAGTTTTAAAGGTTTTTCTGTGTGGTGTAGCATGATGACAGAATGAAATAGGAGCTTCTTTCATATTAAAGCTGATTGAGGATCCGATTTCTCACATTTAACATTTTACAATTAGACATGCAGTAGGAGCTGTAAAAGGTATGAAACTGATTGGAGCACTGCGAGGCCTTCTACTGCAGCTGTGCTGTCTGACTGTTAATGTTGACCAGTGATGTGAGGCACACAGACAGGTACGGCTAGAAACTTAAAGTTGCCTTTTTTGGATGTGTTACAGATGTGGCATCACTTTCCAAACTCGTCACACACTAAAGGAAAAGAGTGTCTTACCTCCAGCCATGCATGCGGAAACCTGGACACTGCTCTCCACATCTCATACAGGGCTGACCTCGGTCCGGGTCTTCCTCCTGAGAGAGAAAGGGAGAGAGCGAGAGAGACCCTAATAAAACACTGCAAGACAAAAAACATAGTAAAGGAGCCTCCCCCACCTCTAAAAGTGTGCACGGTGATACATGGGCTGCATTTACACAGCAGGTTGAAATTCTCCAATCCAATTTGCGTTTGGTCTTCACCTGATTGGATTTGTGTATTTTGACATGCTATCTGCATCAGTTGCTATAATGCGATATAACATGTCTGAAAGTTATCTGTCTGGATTCTTACCCATTTGTTTTTGTACGTTCCGGACTTCAAAGAAAATACTACATGCGTATATGAAAAAGTCAGATCTGACTGGCTGCTTTCAAAGCTGGGGATTAATGATTTCATCTCGTCTTCATCAAGTAAAAGCACATCCATATGGCCAGACCCAGCACTGGCTCTTTCTTACGCGCTCCTAAAAGGAAGTAGGGTGTGCTTTTTTAATGCTGTAGACTGTTTTCACTTTGAAGTGTTTTTGTGTCAGACGGTGTCTTATGGCCTGTTAAGGGTGCGGGAAGTGATCGGGGGGCAGATGTGTTCCGTCAATCCAGCTTGCAGAACTGAGGGAGGGAGTTTAGAAAGAGGATTAGTTCTTAAGTGCAGTGTGTGTGTGTGTGTGTGTGTGTGTGTGTGTGTATGTGTGTGTGTGATTTGCTGCTCACAACAGACCACTGACCAGCCTTTGCATACAAGGCACAGCCATAATAAACCTCTCTGTTTAATAACACTCACAAACGGCAAAAAGTCTGCCAGTAAAGAATGTAAATCAAATGTAAATGTAATTCATTTCATACCTGCATTATTTATTGTATAATTATGCAAATACACTGAAATAAGGTGCAACTGTGAAAATACCAATAGCGGTTCAAAAACTGGTGACTGCAGGTCATTAATTCTACCATCCTTTAAAATCTGCTTTGCCCATATCTAAAAAATATGACATAGAGCAGAACTATGTCCCTTATATGAAAATAAAGAGTGAGAGTGGTGGAGAACCCTCGCAGATGGACATGGTTCTGGTGGGGGGGGGGGGGGGGGGGGGGGAAACCCTCCCTTTCCCCCCCTCCCCCCCCCCCCCCCCCCCCCCCCCCCCCCCCCCCCCCCCCCCCCCCCCCCCCCCTCCCCCCCACGACCCCATTTAGTATCCACAAACAGAGCCTTGGACTAAAAAAATAAGAGAACTGTTGCTATATAACACAGAGTGTGTTGTGTGTGTGACATTTCATCCATTTGAGAGCGCATAATGTATGGATGTGTGGTGTGTCTGTGTGTGCTGACCCTTTTATAGAGACACAAGGAAAGAAATGTTCACAGAACAGATACTACACACCCTTCCTCTCTCTTTTTTTCCCCTCACTCAGTCACGTTGGCTTTTTCCTCTTCACCTCTGTCATCATGCTACTCTTCTGTTTGGTCTTTTGTTGTGGTGTCTATGCTTCAAAATTGCTGATTCAGCAACCAGCTTTACTGGACTGTCCTGAGCTCCAGCAGATGTGAGCTACACTTCAGCCAGACTAACATAGAAACCCTAAAAGCATCAGAAGTGACCCATCTGCTGAGGGAGTGTGCATAGCAAAGGTATTACAAGTGGCTTTTTTTCAGTGACCTTTAACTAACAGAATGGCATGATGTTATAAAGGTTTTACAAGTTCGGCACTGTGGAAACATCAGCAGGTCTTGACTCTGGAAGCAAAAAAGCAAAACTGTTCTTTTGTATTATTTATTGTAGCTATTTAACATGCTTTTGTCTGCTTTAGATCATAGACGCAGTCACCCAGTATGTTATATG
This sequence comes from Bryconaethiops microstoma, assembly GCA_037577275.1. NCBI lineage: Eukaryota > Metazoa > Chordata > Actinopteri > Characiformes > Alestidae > Bryconaethiops > Bryconaethiops microstoma. Next base: position 2,878,935 of record JBBJLS010000016.1, read on the forward strand.
GTATCCAAAATTATTTAAGCAAGTTTATTTGTGCTTACTTCCAGACCTGACATGTTTTGACACAAGTGAATGATGATTTAGGCGGGCAGTTTCCATAATGATGACTGATTGGCCGTACGCTTCCATTACGTTTTCTCTACATTAGCATTGTAGCTCCAGTGCAACCCTAAAAAAGCAAACCTTACTTTCAGCTACACCAAAAGTGACCGCATTTGCAGTCAGTTTGGCTAGTTTAGATAATATTAGCTTGGAGATCAAATCCATTGCTGTACACCACGTGAGATCTCCAACACAGTTTTACTATTAGTCTTTTGGAACAAATAGAGCCATAAAATGAAGAGCTAGTTTTCCCACACACAGGGTTCATTTTCCATCTGTGGGAGTTTCTTCGCATGCCGAGCTTCAGGTGTTTGTGTGCAAGCATGCAGATTGTACTCATAAAACTAAAATACAGGTTTGCCTCTCACACACTTAACCACATTCACACTGTGGGGGAGATGAGGAAAGCGTGCAAAAGTGGGAGGGCTAATTTCGAGAGCAACATTGCCGAGGTCTAAACGATAGCGTGCCTTAGCCTGCTGTCTGCCTCCTGCACTTTAAACTAGAGCGTGGAGAAGCTTAGCTGAAGGCAAAGTGCCATCGCCAGTCTTTGTGGGACGACACAGGGATGGCCCTTTGTTCACCATGTTGTCTTAAGGGGAATCTTTTGAGCTGGCCATTACAGAAGCCCACTGGAATTTATGCAGTGTCCTCAAAACAGCACAGTTCCAAAGGCACACATGACCTTAGACAGGTTTTACATTATTGAGGTTACAAATGTCTTATTGGTCAAAGAAATATGAAATAAGCTTTATAAGCACAGTGTTATTTTGCTGTACATTCAGGTTGCGATACATAATTATTTAAACCTATGTAGTTTCCATCAGTTCTGTAATTGGTTACATAATAATGACCGTTTAATTTACCTTATACAATTACTTAAGTTACTTAAGTACACAAGCATGATTTACCAAATCCAAATCATGAAAAATCTCCTAAAAAATAAGTAATAATATAGTACAACATGATTTTGTAATTTACCATTCTTACCAAGTCAAAAAAGTCTCACTGCTCAGTAACTATTTATATGAAGAAGGGCTGTCACGGTCAATAAATAAATAAATAAATACAAATAAATTTTTTTTAAATGTATTGGCTATGTGATTTTATATATACACATATATATATATATATATATATATACACACAAACATAAGAATTCCATGTATTTTAGATTTTTGCTGTTATAAATTGCGTGTTATAAATACAGATTTTTTGCTGTTATAAATTGTGTGTATATGACTGCATGTATATGCTTCAAATAATCATTACATTACTTTAATAAACTACTAATAAAGAGCTAGTGACAGTAAAGTATGTTTGGGTGGTCTTTTTTTAGACTACAAATGCTCATTTTGAATATGACGTAATGTGAGTATACAGTTATTTTAAATGTATTTATACATGAAGTACATTCTAAATGACAAAAATCTAATCTCAAGCATTTAAGAATATCCCTTTATATTGAAATGTCTAAGACTACAAAAAACATGCATTCAGTGAGGTGTGTCCAAAGTTTTGGCTGATATTGTACCTTTCTTACGTTATAATTGAGTTTTGAAATAATTGAGCTGTGTAAACCTTTCGCAAAGAGCACAATAATACTTCCGTATGTCTTTAAAAGCACACAGCCAGAGACACAGAGAGCGAGAAGGTGTAAAAACAAAAGTGTGTGGATGGGCCGGCACCTTTTTGACGCCAGGAGGGAGAGATCTATGGAAACACGTGTGCTAAAACAAACACTGCTGGTGGGATCGGTGCACTCTGCCACTTCACTGAACCAAGACCAGACCACAGCTATTCACGAATGAAAGAAACGAGTGAGAGCGAGAGGGGAGGAGGAGAGGGAGGAGGATTGTTTTCAGCTCCTTTCTTCTTGCTGAATGCTTAATTACTTCAGCTTGTCGAAAGGAAATACTTCAGTGGGAGAAAGTGAGCGAGAGAGAAAAGATGAAACTGAGAGAGCTGCTTTTTTGTTTTTGACCTGCTCATACATTGAATTCTGTAACAACCTTTACATGCCATTAAATGTTGGCATCAAACACTCGTAGTCACGCACGGGAAAACCCGTCAGCCTGGTTCTGTACCAAACAGGGTTTTGGCTCATTTTACTTAACTGGTTTCCATACCTCCTGCATTGCTGTTCAGAAGATTAAACAGGTGAACGCAATTAACGGCCCAGCCTGTCATTGTTAAGCCACAGAGTTATTATTGTTGATTTGATACTATTAATAGTATTTACAGATGTTTTTTCCACAAATAAAAACACATGCTGTAACCTTTCCTTACGATTACATCAACGATGTCACACAAACCTGGTACAGATCTATAATCTGCCCTTTCAACACACAGCTGCAATATATTGGGTAACTGATCAAATCGACCAACATTGATGAAATATTGCAGTTAACACACTGATAATTACCTACGATCCAAGGTTCAATCCTGCATTTTCCCAGCAATAGGATCAAACATAAATTGCCTTCATAACCAAAACTATTTCAAATGTAATATGACAATCGGAAATATGAATGTAAGACTATCAGAAGATAATCAAATTATTCTGTCCGTTAAAGTAGAATGTATTTTTTCCCCAAAATGCATGTGTAATTCAACTGTTGAGATGTAGTCAAGGTCAGTCAGAGTGGTTTGATGGTTCGTTGTGGAGAAACTTACAGACTTGGATCTCTTTACTGTGCACGATATCTACATCCCAATTTTTTTTTTTTTTACTATTTACTATTTTATTTCATGTTCAATGAACCTTTTTGTGTCTTCTAGGCATTTAATTGTAATGTTGATTGTAGCAAAATAATGGTAAATCTGTCTCACAACCCTCCACCATTTATGCACTAAAAAAATACGTGCTATGTCAAAACTATTCTCAGGCATGTGGGAGTCTATTCACAACTATTTTGTGGAATAATGTTCTGTAATGAAGCTTTCAGAAACAAGAATACTTCAGACGCATGGTCTCTATCACCAACACTGAACATTTTCTAACCCTTTTTTTTTTTTTTTTTTTTAGAATTTTAACATTACAGATGGGCTTTTCAAGCAAAAATACTAATCGAACATCACCAGGAACTATTTGCCTAATCTTCGAAGATCCCTCACTCATCCCCCTCAGAAGAACAACTAACAAACACATTTCTCTCTTTTTTTCTGCACAGTGGGGGAGCAATAGAGCTAGTGAGTGGGGGGCAGGGGGTTTAGGGAGGAGCGATCGTTCTTTGTGTAGCTTGTTATACAAGATAACAAGCTACACAAAATATATATTCTTAAAGACAAGACAATGGTCGCATAAACTATTTATTTATTTATTTCAATGACTGTTTAAATAGACCCATGCCTGTTTCACATCAAACCACTCTGAATGACTATTCTGAATTGTGCATTTAAAACTAGTATCAGTCTCAAAATGCTAGTATCAGTTGGGACCAAACATGAAAAGAACTAACCTTAAAAGCCAGTTATTGCCAGCACTAACAGTTGAAAACAATTGAGCAAATCCTTCTTGTTGCTTACTCAGACAAGCAGAGAAACGCAGTCTTATTTTGTGAATTTCTGAAATCCTTTGAAATTAAAATGCAGTTCCTTACACATCTAATGCTGTAATGCACTATATAGTTGCAATACATATCACTAATTAAATAATTATGTAATGTTGGCAAAGTGACGGAGAAACTATAAGGGTTTTCATGCCAGGGGTTAGATAAGAGGGCACATGCTTTATTTTTGCCATTTTCAAGTCGCTTCGTAATTTAACTGCTGAAATGAGTTGAAACTCAGGGGAGAATAATGCTGTGTAAGCATTTGCACACCTGGCCAAACGCTGGGCTGCTTCCCTGGATGATATTCCATTACAGAAAACCAAGCTTCAATATGCTCAAACTGTACATGATGCTAAAAGCTGACATATAAATCATGCAGGAAGGATGATCTGGAGATAAAATATAGGGCTTTAGTTTTTCATACAGCTATAACGCTGGCTAGTCTTGGCAGGACTTAGGAAATTGATTTATGATGAGGCGTGATAAACTTCCTTATCAGAGAGCGGATATCGGAGAGGATAAGTTCCCTATAGTTTATGTTTACATTAGATATTCAGAGACGTCTGAGAGAAAGGAGGAAACAAAGACAAACAAAAATGTCACAGTACATGAAAGTGAAAAGAAAGATTGGGGGTTTGTGGAAGATGGCCTCCCTCCTCTTACTGTGAGACAGGATGCTCCCGAAGTGAATTCCTGTCCACACCCTCGGGGAAAATTTCCTCTCGATTGTCCCTCTGACTGGAGTTCTACAGGGGCCAAAAACTCTAAATGTGATGCTTACGTCAGCCGTGGTACAAAGCTCAGAGGAAAACAAGGCCAGAACTGAGTGCTACTACATTCATTTAAAAAAGCCATGCAATTCAGTTCAGTTCAATGTTATTCATATAGAATTTTACAGACATCGTCGTCACAAAGCAGCTTTACAGAAACACAAACGATACACTCTCACAACTACCACACACAGCTTGTTAAAGGGCCCACATCATGAGAAACCAAACTGTCCTGCCCTTTTTTAATGAAAGAGTTCAACAAAGTATGTGAACAAGTTTCAAAACATACCACTCACCCCCCAGACTGTAGATCTGAAGCTGCAATACCAGCCTATTTTAAATTCATTACTTTTGTGATTTCACAAAACCCAACACATTTACATACATCTGCCTATTCAGCCTAAAGCCGTTCAGTACCACTCTGTTCATGCTGAAGTTACAGGGAATGTTTTAGACCTCTGACTTCTTTTTGAATGTGGCCCACGACAGGAAAAGGAGGCCATTTATAAACACCTTATTAGTCAATATTAGTCTTAAAGCCTGTTTAATTCTTAAAAATGAATTATGACCATTGCTGATACATAAAACCATGATTGGCTTTTCTCAGTATATAATGGTCTTTGTCAGTACTTCTACTGCATGTACCAGAAATAAGGCTTTTTGAGCCCTTTTTAAACCCTGGTGCACCCAGTTTGTTTGCAAACCTCAGAAAATAAAACATATTGTGTATCATTGAAATTTTAATCATGTTTGTAATGTAAACTTGACAGGAAATCAAATAAATAATCATTTTAATTTAGTTTGAAATTTCTGGATTTTGTTCATTTTTAGGCTTGTTATGGTGAATTTAGGTCAAAAAATAACAACTTCAAACATGTTATAACTACAAACATGTTAAAAGATTTGCATCTGTTAAAAACAACAGATTTCTTTGTGACAACACCATTATTATTTACATTGTGGATCATTCTCAGCACAACAGTAACACTGACATGGCAGTCTGTGTGTATGTGTGTGTGTGTGTGTGTTTGTGTGTGTTGCACAGAGTGGATCACAAACAGCAGTCACACTGGAGACCTTAATGTCACTGCTGGACTGAGAATAGTCCACCAACCTACCTGTCCTGTAGCCAGAAACAGACCATCAGTGAATGAAAATGACCAAAACAAAATGAGCAGAGTCAGATGAACTATCATCAATTAGTGAAAGTGAAGTGAAAGTGATCGTTCTGTCATACGTGAACACACCACAGCATTTAACTCACTCACCAAGTGAAGCAGCGGGCAGCACAGTGTGGAGACGGTACCTTACTCAAGGGTACCTCAGAGGTGCTAAGCAGTCTTGGGAGTCGAACCCATGACTTCCTGATCGCAAGGCAAATGCCCCTAACCACTAGGCTACCAGCTGCCCAAAGCAGACCAACATGTTAGATGTGTATAATAAAGGGAACAGCAAGCGGATGCAGTGTTTATAAAACTGCTGAGTTTGATTCAGTCTGTGCTCTCACACACACACACACACACACACACACACACACACACACACACACACACACACAGTAACAGGGCAGTGTCACTGCTGTGCTGAGAATATCCCACCCAAATAATACTAGCTCACTTGTGGTGCTTTCCATTGATAAACAGGATAACACAGAAAGGCGACTAACACAGAAAAATAAATATTACTTTAAAACTGCGCAAATAATACTATATTTAAATGCTTATTTTCACTCATAAATGATCAACAAACATGTGATTTGACTGGAGATGATAAAACATTTGTATCCAACTGCCTGTATTTACTAAATATTTTTACATATCTGATGCGGTACAACCAGCATGACTATGTTACTAGTCCAGTAATTATTAGCATTTCATGAGAAGAACTGGTTACACATTTATTGGCTGCAGGTGAAGAGGTCAGGGGCTGGCGCTCGTTCTCACACTACAGTATGCTGACTTGCCTGGCCAAGATCAAAAAGACACCTTTATGCATTATTTCAGGGGGGAAATGGGTTCAAATTTCAAATTAAATTCCACACACAGGCTTCAAACTTTGCTCAGAAAGCATCACAGATTGTAAACTGAACTAAAGTAGGCCTTCTATTCAGCAAGAATAAGCTCGTCTGCGTTTTGATGTTCCCCGAGCTTCTGGTCTGTTCCTTTTCCTGCCCGTCATTTCCGGGCAGTTAAGGAACACTTAGTGAATAGAAAGCGTTTCCTTTAGGAAGGGAAAGTAAACAAAGAGGGACGAAAGTTTTCCTAATGAAGTTTTTATTGTGCGTTCTTGTGACACTCTGCTCTCAGTGTTTGTAAAACACACTTAAAGGTGGATTTACACCACAGTAACACTGGCACTCAAAAGTTTCTGCATGCACTGAGATTTTCGACATTTGCATGTATTTACTACAGATACACTCAGTATTCCTAGCTAACAAAGACATTTATAGCTTGTTCACCATTTGAGTACCTTTATTAGTCAGAAAATGTCATATTTCTTATTCATCACTACTGACCTATAAAAAAGCAACCTAATATAATCATGTGGATCACAGAAGTTAGAGATTTCATAGGATGAAATAGTTAACGAGTGCATTTACACGCAACCAGTCAATAGGATGTCAGACATGCACTGTTAAATATACTTTCCATCTTTTAAAGTAAACCTGTTTGATTTGACATATGTTCAAGTATAGTTGTTGACTCAACAACTATGCAATGCTTAATAAGAATAAAAATATGAAGTTTATAAGACAATTGACTGGTGGTGTATATATGGCCAATTTTCTGTTCAATTAAAAGTGTCATCGACCCTCTGTAGACTTCACCATCTTAGACAACATGCTTTATATTGTTCTCACACAATCTGATCACAAGTGGACAGGGAGACAAAGTTGTTTACATTTCACATTTCCATGTGTCTCCAATGAACACAAATAACCTGATTTCATGACTGGCGGAATGCGCAGATCACAAACACAACTTAAAGCTACACAGATGTTCAAATCTTTGCTCTGATGACAATTACTTTATCCCCAGAACAGAGGGGCTCAGGAGGAATTTCTATCCTCAGGCCATAAGACTCTTAACCAGGACACTACACCACAACTTTGTACTGCTTATTAAAACACAAATTTAACTCTTTACCTCACTGTATCTCAAATATCTCTCTATCTCACCGTACCTCCCTTGACTCTCTACCTCTCTACCCCACTGTATCTCACTTGCCTCTCTACCCCACTGTATCTCACTTGCCTCTCTACCTCACTGTATCTAACCTCAGAACGTGGTTTTTCAGTTATCAAATCATAATGCATGTACAAATGGCATTAGATCCTGTTCATATATTTGTGAACACTGTACACTCGTGATTTGATTTCCCAGGACTTAATGCCAGCTTTTAAAATAAAGTTCTCATGTTTCTTGAAAGAGCCTTCAAAATGGCAAAGAACCTTTACAGTATGTGAACGGCCTGTTCTAAAATGTTCTTTAGGGAACTAAAAATGGGCACCTTTTGATCAAGAATGTACTTTATACATAAAATGGACAAGTCTATCTTTTACACAAGATGAATCTAAGATGAATTTGATCTAATGAGCTTCCACACACTGCTCCCCGGGCGCTGTGTTCCTGGCTGTCTGCTGCTTCACTTGGTGAATAGGTTAAATGTAGAGGAAGAATTTCGTGCATGTTGACCCCAAAAGGCCACTTTTTGGGTCAACATGCTTTAACGTACTTTAATGTATTTAAGTAGATGTGTTGGCTCAAGTTACAATAGGAAACATCTGTTTTGTGTCTACGTCACATTACCGCTTGACTTAGGAATAAATATTTTGCCATTTGCATCAACCACTGAGAAAAGCCTTTCCCTGACCGTCATCAACTGAATCTTAAGGGGGAATCCTTCCTAATGCAGGGAATCATCATATTAACATTATCCGAATTACATTTGGTGAGATATATTTACTGACAGAAGACGAAGGTGAAAATATTAATGCAACTTAGTGGATTTAAGCCACACTGTGAAAAACACAACATGCAACAACCTAAGAGACTTCAACTTGGAGCACAAACATGAGCTATTAGAAACGTTTCTAGAACACTGGCTATTAAAGCACATACTTTTTATATTTAATCGAGACATTTAGACCTACACGGGTATAGTCTGAAGTGAATTTGACCAAACTGTCAAACATGTCTGCAACTGCATTTTTAGCTTAAACCCTTAAACAACACATGTAAAGGGAAATTCCACCAAAGTGTCTAAATGTACAAATAATGCTAGGAATCGAACCTATATGTGCAATGCTAATAGTAAATGTAGCTCCCTGCCAAGAACGTAAAATACAAATATGCTTCAGGGCAAAATCCTATCTGAAAAATGCATAAAGCAATGTCTCGGACATCAGGTATTGCCATATCTCTTAATTCCCTCAACTGGGTTCCTGATTCAGCTGAATCGTTATTAGCCAGGTGTATTAAAGAAAAGACCAAACAGTGCTGGACAACAGTCAGTCCACACCAACTCATACCTGCTCAGGTAAACATGACGTCACGGCTGCACTAGCCCCGCCCCATCTCCAGTCTACTGTGTTCATAGAGAGTGAAAATCGTTAAAATGCAACTTAATGGTTCTTAAATGTGTAGACTTAATCCCAACTATGAGAAAAATCATGTTTATTACGTTCAAAAAGTAAGGTTATGACTGAGTGAAAACGTTCACAAGTGTCCTTTCTGAGCTTTCTGTACTCTCGACGTCCGGCTCAGGTAAAGAGACAAAAGTAGAAGCTGCTAGCCACTGGGAGCACTGAAACAAACTTTAAAAAGCAGAGAAAGACACAAAAACTAAAACTAAACTGATTTGCGTTATTAGGTCTCAACGATTATATAATTTGAGTATTTGAAGCAGCAGCGTTGCCTTACCGAGCGGTTCGAGCGACGCTTCTTGGATCCTCGGTTGAACATGTCGGTCCGCTTCGTTCGGACTGACCGTGGCTCTTCAGCTCTGTACGTGGTCTTAGGGAGGGTCTTTCACATGGTTTTACTCCAAGGTAAAGGCTCAGGACGTGAGACTCGTTGGTGGCTCTCCGAGACAGACGAAGTGTCCTCGAAGAGAACGAGGCATGAAGAAGTGAACGGGTAACACCTACAGGACTACTGCTGCTGCAACTCTCCGGACCCCAACTGTAGATCAACCCCCTCCACCCGCCAGCTTTGTACACCTCTGGGCCTGAGTTACCAAACGATTCTGACACAAAACAGACGACCAGCACATACCTACACGACTCATAAACACGACAGAGAAGGAGAATCCCCTACCTGTCTGCTAAAGACCATTTAACACAGATTTACACTATATGGACAAAAGTATTGGGACGCCTGACCATTACCATTACATCAGCAGGCTATTTACTGACACTGCATTCAAACACATAGACATTAATAAGAAGTTGGTCCTTCCCTTTGCAGCTATTACAGCTTTCACTGTTTTTGAAAGGCTTTCCACTTTTTGAGTTCCTGTAGGGAATTTGTGCCCAATCACTCAGTAGAGCATTTGTGAGGTCAAACACTGATTTTGGACGAGAAGGCCTCCGTTCCAGTTCATCCCAAATGTGTTGGATGTGGTTGAAGTCAGGGCTCTGTGTGGCCCTGTGGAGTTCTTCCACTCCGAACTCATCCAGCCACGTCTTTATCTGGAGCAGTCATGTTGGAATAGAAAAGGTTCTTCCCCAAACTGTGTCCACAAAGTTGGAAGCATGGCGTTGTTCAAAATGTCTTGGTCTGCTGAAGCCCTTCACTGGAAGTAAAGGGCTACCTGAATTCAACGATTAAGGGGTGTGTCCCAATACTTTTGTCCATATAGTGTATGTACGGCCCCTTACGGCCACTACCGTGTAAAACAATAGATTGACTCAGTTTATTTAGTGTAGGGGGGTTCCAGAAGAAACCACCTGCAGAACATTTGTATTTAACTGACTAACACTCAAGCTGTACTTCCAGTAACATTCGTTGCCTGCCTCGAAATGCAAAAATGTTACATTTTAATGGTCTTTTAAACTACTGTTCTTTTGTTGGTGGTAAAGGTTTGGGTGGCCTATTAAGTGCTCATCTATTATCATAATATTAGGCAGCTTTTTCTATGTTTGCCTTTTTTAACACTCACCTCGTCCTTCTTGCCGTTTCAAGTGCTCTTATGTAACGAATTTGAACATTTTGAGAAGGAATAGACGTCTGAGTTTTGTTGCGTTTCAACAAAACAGCAGATGCTCCCACCTTGTGGCCCAACATGTAAACTGTCACTGAGTTCACGAATTCTCATTAGACCATGCAGTTTTAGGCAGGACATCCTTTCATTTTAATCAAAAAAGCACGAAGGAGTGAGCACTTTGCTCAGATCTCTTGCAAAGCTTTTAATTTTGGAGGACAACTGAAAAAATAATAGCTTTGGTCACAACGGGATGTGATTTTCAAGGTCACTTTATTGTGCATATGTACACAGTGTAATGAGATGTTTCTCCGTATTCCACGGTGCAACAAACAGCAGCAATAAACAATGTGCAAGTTATGACAGAAACAATACAATAAATAGACACCACAGGAATGTAATAGTATAGTGTGAACGGGATGAAAACCTTCAAGAGTGACTAGTATTGCATCATAAGAATGATATTGCACAGGAGGCAGCATTGAACGAAGTACAAGGAATGACAGAAACAATACAATATTCAAACTGACTATCCATTCAGTTTTCAGTAGTAGCCTGTTTATGCAACCAGTTAATTATTTATTACTGATCTATGATAATATCTCATCAACTCCTTTTACCTTCTCCTTTTTACCTCAACAGTGTGTCTTCTTTCATTATGAAATCTCATAAGTACATAACTATATTTTCCTATGAGTACAAACTCTAATTAGACTTGTGATTATACATAATAATAGTTTAAACCCGATGTGTGTGGGAGTTTTATACTGCATACGAAAACTTCTTTGCTTTCTTCTTTGACTTGACCAAACAGGATTATACGGCAGTCTTTCTTATTTCTAAATGTATGGAAAGTTAAGTATATCTTAAAAGTCTAATACATCTTCATTGTTTGCAGTATACACACCATAGTGTTGCATAGTATTAGCACTACACTAATACTACTTATTTACTACAGCTTATTATAACCAATTATAACCAAAACTGAGGATGATTTGTTGATTTTTTTTTGTTTCAAAGAAGAAATGAATTTTTTACACAGGTTTCACCTGTATGTCATGTCTCTCCAGTAGTCCGGTGGTGGTAATTCTAACATCCCCAGCCAGGTTTTTTCCCTTATAGGTTATAACATAACATAATACTGTATTGATTTGTTTAAGTACTGTTACAGCTCTTTCCAGCTGCACTGTAAGTTGTCTTGTCCGACTTAAATGTGCATACGGTTGCATATTGAAAAAATCAGCCATTGTTAGACTTGAAATGTTTATTTCGTCGTGAAGACACAGTCCAGGGAGAGGCTTTTATAGAACAGATGATTCAAATCTCACTGTTTTTAATCAAGGGAGAGAGAGAGAGAAAGAGGAAACAATTTTAGCAATATCTGAGCAATATATTATGAATATTCTTTCTGGGAAGTCCTTTTACCTCATAAAATTTCAGTAATGCCAGTGTTCTAGAAGCTTTGATTTTTAGTTCTAAACCTGATTTTACGAAAAACCGAACTGCATCACCCAATGAGATCAGTGAAACCAGGCACTGTGTGTGTGTGTGTGTGTGTGTGTGTGTGTGTGTGTGTGTGTGTGTGTGTGTGTGTGTGTGTGTGTGTGTGTGTGTGATTTTGGTCAGCAGTACAGAGGAAATGGACATATTAGGGTATTCTAGTGAGATTTTACAGGAAACCAGGAAGCACAATTCATCCAAAAATCTGAAAAAGCGCTGACAGGGCCAAAATGGTCAGTTCTGACTGTAATGCAATAAATATTCAGTTTGAACTTTGTCCATTGGTTGGGCAAAACCGACACTAGCTAGTTAGTCATGACTGTGTTTATAATGCAAGTCAATGTAAAATGGTTTTGATCATATGTAACTCATCCATTGTGGATAAATGGATGCAAACATCCTTTTTGGGTATTTTTTAGATTATAGAGTCGAGTCAAACTTGAAAGATTATGGTTATAATTAGTATTTTAAATGATCAAGTTGGGTAAATCGACATTTTAAAAAAGCCTATTTAAGCCTTGCTTATAAGTCTGAGTCATTCTAGTCAATATTGTGAACAATTAAAGTGTTAATGATGGAACTTTCAAATGCTGAAGCCTCATAAGCATGAAATTAAGTAGATGTAGAGTCCTGTGTAAAAAACTTAGGAATCCATGAAAATATCATGTAGGACCCGTTTAGATGAGTAGTAAGTTTAAAAAAATAATTATTTTAATTCTATTTATAATATTCTAAGTAGAATTAAAATAATAAATACAAATATTATCATCCAGTAAATAGTGATGTTCAGTTTATCCGTGTGTTCCTTGTGGAAGTTCAGTATTACTGTAGTTTCCATCAGAAACCTGGTTTGACTCGATCAGTCCTTCATTAAATTAAATCAGGAGCTGCTGATGAAGCTTTACAAATCCAAACAACGGCTGGAGGAACCGAGCAGGAATCTGGAACCGAACCTGTGTTCTCCTCCCCAGCTCACACAATATCAACTACTTTTTTTACAAACAAAACTAAAACTTTTAACTGCTTTCTTGTTCATTTGCATTTATGATGTTAACTTTCCCAGCAGAAATACACGTTATCACACAATTTGCACAGTACTCACTCTCTCTCTCTCTCTCTATATATATATATATATATGTGTGTGTGTGTGTGTGTGTGTGTGTGTGTGTATTTGTTTGTCCAAATATGTATCTCTTAAAAATGTGTTTCCATTTTAACATTACCGAAAGACTATATTTTAAGTTTTCAAAATATCCAAATGTACACATATTTAGGTAGATAATCTCATTTGCATGACTGAATGTCATTTTCTGTCAGTAAACAGCTGCCAAATATACTTTGTGATGTTATTTTGACCCTTTTTAATCTTTTTCTCAGAGTTAATTGACAATTCCTTATGCGTTCATGCTTTTTGTCTTGCCTTGTCTTTTTATAGCGTTTGTTATTATTGGACAAACGCTATAAATGGAGCTTTCATTGATTATGGAGATTATGGAGCTTTCATTGTAAAGAAACATTTCAGATCTCCTTGAAAGCTGGTGAAGAAGCTGAAGTGCCTATAAGGTGGATGAACATCTAAGCAGGGACAAAAACACGTTTTTTACTTCCCCTTTCTGGTGCTGAGGGTTAGTTGTGGCTCTGCCGTTGAGTGTGCACATCCTTAAACGTTCAATATCCAACTTTCTTCACTGCCAGTTTCTGACCGTTTGAGTTGCATTATGGACTGTTTGGCTTTCACAACAGGTGCTACAACATAACCGGCAGACACTGAAGGGTCTGTTACTATTAGATGTTAATTGTAGGGGTGTCGAATTAACACGTTGATTTCGATAAACTGAACACAGAAAAAATAACGTGTTAAAAAAAATTAACACTGATTAATCGCACCACGTGACTTTAACCCTGTCCGGTGTTCTGTTGGAACATGCTACCCATGGAGATGTGCTACCGTACCCTTCTGCGCATGTGCAGTTCCACAGTCTTGGTATTGTGTGCAACCTAGAGTTAGGGAAGCTGGTTTATCTGTGCGTTCGGGTCACTGGTTTACAGTCGCTGCTCTTGGGTCTGTGTCTTAGCCGTCATTACATAAGCAATTTCCTCTAGGATTAATACAGTTTTCAGATTCTGATTCTAGGAAACTGATGCTAGGAAACTTCAGCACTGTCCAGAATCACCACAAGCTGGAAGCGTGGTACGATCTGAAGCAGCCTGTGTTCTGCTTCACGGTAGCGTTTTTCAGTGTTAGAACCTGACTGGATAAACCGGCTCTATGCACCTCTAAAAATCTCTCTAACTTGGCTCTTCTCATTTAAATAAAATATTATTTTCTCGGATTATGCATATTATTAGCCTATTTCTCATCATTATCAGTGTTCTAAACCGAATGAACTGTATAAACTTAAAGGGAGCATTTTTCAACAAGGCAGCCTAAATCATCAAAATAGCAGAACTATTATATTAGGGGGTCCCGTATGAGTGAAACAGGCGAGACGTTGAGTGCAGCGCACCCCCACATTAAAACGCTTTTGACACCTGTGCTTGTATGTACATTGTCTTAAACTGCACCTTATAGATGAACTTAGTTCTATCATTGTTCTTGCTGAAGCATTTTTGATTTTTTCCCTCAGCATATTAGGTCATATTTTTGATTGATGTGACCATTACTGTACATGAACGGTGTAAAAACAGTTATTAAACAAAAGACGTTGAAAGTCTGTAATGTTGATTATTTATTCACTCATAAAATTCATTTACACTTTTAAATACGTTTAACAGCAAAAATGTCTATGATTAATTAACAGAGCTTGTAATTAATTCGATTATTTTTTTAATCGCTTGAAACCCCTAGTTAAAATATTTTTGGTCACTGATTTCAACTTTTTGTAGACAATCAATTGCTAACTTTAGAAAAATAGAGTGCATTATGTTTTTTTTGTGCTCTTCTCTCTGGTTTCTCAATCTCTGTTTCTGTTATCCATGAGTGATGAAACCCTCCGCCACCGCAGCCCTCCTGGTGGCGAAACTCAAACTGAAAACATTTGCATAAACACATTTCACCACAAATACTGACATTCATCTATAAATTGCTCCTCTGCTCCAGTGGATGCTGGGTTGAAGTCTCTTTTTCAGCAGCAGTGGTAGTGAAGTCCCCATCATGAGGCTGGTTATTCTGGTGTGTCTGATGTTGCTGGCTGTGTGCGAGTCTCGCAGACTGGGCCGCTGTGAGGTCGCCCGCATCTTCAAGCAACAAGGACTCGAAGGCTTTGAGGGATTTGGACTCGGAAATTGTGAGCAACATTTATTTCTAATGTTACTCTTGGCTCAGGGAACAGGGTTTGTTAAAGACTGGGGATAGAGATTGTTATAGGGTTGGAATATAGTTTGTTATAGAATGGGGATAGAGATTGTTATAGAACAGGTATTGTTGTAGATTGGGGATAGGCACTGCTATAGATTTGGGATTAGGTTTGCTATTGGCGGAAAATGTCCCGTAAATTTAAAGTGACAAAAAAACAAACTCATTGCTTTGAATAAATCAAGTAAAGTTACTTAATAATATTAAGCTTGTTTAGAGCGGTCAAGCTTAAAACAAGCTTTATTCACTATCTTCATTAATTCAAGTCTATGCATAACTTGTTTGAATTTGTTGTGGGTAGGAATAGGGTTTGCTTAGATTGGGAATAGGGTTTACAATAGGAATAAAGTTTGTTTTAGATTGGGAATAGGGTTTACAATCGGAATAAAGTTTGTTTTAGATAGGAATAGGGTTTTGTAATATGAATTGGGTTTGTTTAGGTTAGTAATAGGATTTGTTAAAGGCAAGGAATAGGACTCTTGTAATGTTCTTGGAATAGTCTAAAATAGGGGTTTTATATGGTTTGTAATAGGCTAGATACAGGGTTTGCAATAGACTAGGAATACTGTTAGTACTAAAGTTTGCAGGGGAAAATGTCAAAAAATATGTTGCATTTGTTCCTCACACTCTTCTAACTTCACCTCGCCTGACTACTATAGATGTGTGTATGGCCTACTGGGAAAGCAAGTGGAAGACCCATAAGGTGCGGACCAGTGATGATGCAGGGAAGGACTATGGTATCTTCCAAATTAACAGTTTCAAGTGGTGTGACGACGGCACCAAGGGTGGAAAGAACCTGTGCAGAATCCCCTGTGGAGGTAATGGAAAATTTAAGAGAGTCACACATCGCAGTTGTTGCATAAACTTTACACCTCAAATTTCTCAGATTTAGATTAAGCCTAATTTTAGACTATTATATTATTTTTAAATAAAAGCAAGTACATGATTCACCATTAGCACGGCTGTTTATTTCAAGGCTAGGTTTAATACATGTAGAAGATTATTATTCTAACCAGAGCTCATGCAATAACTTGTCTCTGCTGGTAGATCTGCTGAATGATAATCTGAAGGCCTCTGTTGAGTGTGCAAAGCTGATTGTCAGAACAGATGGGCTGAAGTCATGGTAAGTCTTCAGTAGATAATACATTAGATTTACATTTCGATTTTGTGTAAAATAATGAAAATGATCCCACCAGATGCCTGCATTAATGTAGCGATTTGTACCCACAGGGAAACTTGGGATAAGTACTGCAATGGCAGGAAATTGTCCCGCTGGGTGAAAGGGTGTGATCTGAAGCTGTGATTGGCCGAATCTAGTCTGTGAGGAATCTGTACAGCAGTATTGCTTGTACAGCACTTTTCCTAATTCTGTTATCTGTTTTAAAGACTTTAACAAACTATAACAATTGAAAATTAAATGTGTTGACTGATATGAAGTGAACTTCCATCTGTGTGAAGTTTCAGTCAAGCTCTTCACTAGTTCCACAAAGTCCTTTAAAATTGTAACCAGTGCATTTGACTATGCTGAAATATTTCAATAAATCCTGATTTCCACAAATGTGTTTGGTCTTCCCGTAAGGTTTGTGCATGCAGTGCAAAAAATGACATTTTGGTCATTTAAAGCATTTAAACACTGGCAAATTGTTGTTCATTATGAGTTTATCACGGAAATGCTTTACAGGTGTTTTCTTCGCTGGCATCATAGAACATCTTCAGAAAAGTAACTTTACATGAGAAGACATTCAATCTAATTTAATGTATCAAGGTTTAATTTTGGGACATTGAATGTTAGTTTGTTCATGAAATTTCCACAAACGGTGATGAGGTTTTGTTCTAACAGCTGCAATAAGTAAAAAATATCTGGAAGTCTTAAAACAAGCTCTTTATATGAAGTATCAGGTATGTTATCTACGTTTAAGACTCTTTCTCTTGGAAAGATAAAATTTTTGCAGTGCAGTCTTTCACAATTCCCTCCTCCACAAACATAAAAATGTATTAATGACATCAGTCTGTGCATACTGATGATCAATAATGTGTCTGTAATGTGTTTCACTGATTCTTCTCAGGCATAGTGAGACAAAATTCTGCAGTTCACTGAAAAGCAATATACATAACATGTACACAACAACACTTTACAGTACGTGCTCTATTCTGTTACATTTGTGCACTTCTTTACGTGTGTAATGTTTATTTGAGCATATCTTTTTCTTAGATTTTTTATTACTTAGTTCTAGCCTTTTATTTTCTCTTTAGTTTATGAGGACTATATTGCACAGTCCCATAGAATCATAGTTTCAGGGGCATATTTCACTACATGTTGTACTCCGTGTGACTATGAATGTGACCAATAAGGAATCCTGAATCTTGACAAAGGTTCATGACAAACTTATTTAATGAACATTTATGAACAAGTATCAGCTGTCGTAAAAGGCTGATTTGGCTTTTATGTAATTTCCCCTCAACATGTGTCAGGATTCAAGAGGCCTTTATAAATCTTCATCCAGGTTTATGTCAGTTGTCATGAAAGACTTATGTAGGTGCCACGGCTTCGTGAATCCTGCCCTTCACTGAAGTGTTTCCAAAATTTGACTCATACTCTCATAAACCATAAATTAAACTGGGTTTAAACTGCACTTCTTATTTTATTTCTCCAGCAAAATCATATCGCTTATTGAAAGCTGAGAGAGTCGTGCCCAAGGGCTGTTTATGTTTCATGTCTTTAATCGGCTTCTCTCTCTAAACGGGGAACGATTTGTTTCTTTAATTAGCCACCCTGAGCCTCCGGAGCCATGATTGCCGTCATATCTGTAATTAGGGCTGAGACATGTGATGGGAGCAGTGAACTGATTAGTTTAATAGACCCTATAATGAACAGTGTATTGAAGAGTGGATGCTGTTACTAATTGGAGGCCAGGTTGAGTCACATGTTCAAATCAGATTTTTTATTTTTTTTTACAGTGCTTCTACGGCTATGCGTATTTTTCTCATAGCGTCTGCCTAATATGCTCATCGTCTGCACTTACCAGATACCACTATCAGTCTTGGGCTCTTATTTGAAATTCATATTTTGCTGGTTTACGTACCTACAGGTATTTTCAGTTATCACCAAGATGAGATGGATCTCTGCATAAATGACAATCTGGTAGAGCTCAAATTAAGACGCATCCAGTATTGGCCAAAAGCCATAAATCTTGTTCTGTGAATGAATGTAAGAGATGAAGGTCATGAAGGGTAAGTTGTGATGTTCAACCCGTTTTTGCAGAACAGAGGAAATGTCAATTTTTGCCTTTTTGTTAATTATTCTATTTGAAACCTTATAACTGCAGATCACAGAAACATCGTTCAGTTTAAACCTAATTTTATGACAGGACCAAGAAGTGCAGATGCTTTAACCATATAAAGGTGTTTGTTCTTGTTTCGGGAGAATTAATGATATTCTGGTGCTGAGAGAAAGATTTAAAATGTAGTTTTGGCATTTTAGAACTTAGTAATCATATACAATCATTTAAGTTTGTGATCTTTGATTTGTTGTTATTCATTATTACAAAATGACTAAAAAGCTGCATTTCCTGCAGTTTAGAAGATTTATAAGAGTTAAGAAAAGGTGTAAAGACCAAGTGTTTTTTGTGATTGAACTGTTGGTTTAGTTTCATGCTTTACTAAAATCATAGCATATTGTTTGTGTCAGCAAAAGATTGAAGGCACATGCAGTTACAAAAGACTTATTTTTACTGTAGTATTTCCGTCTTCTCAACAGACTGAACATCCAAATGACTGTATGTAGTGTAATATGTGGTTATACAAATTATATTGATGCCAATGGCCACCCAAAGCAATATATTTCCCATTGCCTATTGATTATACATTCTCACTGAGCCACACAAAAGTGTAATCTGTGATACCATTGTAGAGCCACACTCTTCACAATTATCCCTTTATTTCAATTTTGTAACCATCCCAAAAATACTTAAAAAAGAAGCAAATCCTGTACAAATTTCCCTTCTAAACACACATGTATGATACACCCACTCTTATGAACCGAGGACAAAATGTGATTACCATCATTTACAAGCAGGCTGCTAACAGACAAATTGAACAGATACAGTTATACAATGCAATTTATTCCATTTTTTTATGACACTTTTTAAATCACCGAGATTTCACTGAGTTTACTGACAATTCACTGATATTCTTAAGGTTATGCCACCGACATAAGCCTTTCACTCCAACTGACATAAACATTTTTGTTTTTATAATGGCTTTTCAACAAGCATCAGTTGCCATAAAAGCTGCTTTTTGTTCATTATAGTGTCATTTCACCTCTGATAACAACTGATGCTTAATGGAGTAAGCCAAATGTCTATATAGGATTATATCATTTGCCATGAATTGCTTAAATTGGTGCTGAGTATCCTCGAGAAAATAGTGAAGTGTTACTACCAGTTTTGTATATGCAGTTTTTACAAAGATAAGTATTACTAACAAAAATGGCACTACATGCACAAAACTGCATATATAATAGTGATCAGGATGCATATGTTAGAATGGAAACAGATCATATAAAAAAATATACACACGTTTCCTAAAATGACCTTAAAGAATCACCACTAATATGGACAATTATGACGCAGGTCCATTCTAATAGTGATAATGTTCACTTGAAGTAAATGAAATAGTCCATTAAAAGTAAAGTACCAATGTTTGGAGACGTTTTTTAAAGGCCTGATGGAGCTGGCGTGGAACTGTGAGTGATCCGACTCTGCTCTGTTTATCTAAAACATATGCCTAATTTTTGTCTCCGGGTGGATTTTCCTTTTTGCCATTTTGTCACTGCTTAATTCATTTTTCTTGCAGTCTTCAATCGCTGCATTTAGCGTCAGCTGGGACTCCAAAGTTCTCGTTTTATGTGGGTCCCATTCGCACTTGTCTTAATCACAGTAATTGTATCGATCTCTGTGTTTTGGTGCCAATTAGCAGTGGCCTCCCCTCTGCAACTGACTGCACCGATCACTCTCTCTAATGGAAAGAAGGAAACTGAGAGGAGGGAGAGAGGAAGAATGTGAGTCCTATTAGAGAAAGATGTGTTTTGAATGATCCAAGCTATTTGGACATTTTCCAGGGTTCGTTTTGGGCCAAAAGAGTAAGAGTCATACAGGAAAATATTGCAGAAGAGTGAAATGTACACAGCGTTAACGTTCAGATACACATTACCTTGAGTTAGAGAACATACAACTTACAACTGGACAAACATGTATTTAGACTGGCTGAGTAGAACACAGCAGGGTCTGCTTTCATTAACGGAAGATGCGAGTTTTCCCTTTTTTAGACCTCCATTGCACTGTCTGACTTTGGTGTATTGGAGATCCAGAGTGTCGACTGATTCACACTCGTTTTGGTCCGTGGTTTTCTATGCAAAAGAGGAAAAAAGAGGTCAAATTATTAATACTATCTGCAGCATGTTGTTTAAAAGGTTTCCACTGTTATATTAAAGGAACAGTTCAGCAGAAAATCATAATGAAACATGTGAGCCAAGATATTTTTGTTGGTAACAAATGCTGTCACAGTATAAACTATATGTGTTTAAATCGTCACACTCGCCTGTAGACTTGCTTATTTGGTTTCTGACACTACATGTTATGTTTCAAATAGGTGCCGACAAAATTGAGACTTCATGTAACTGCTACTAATTCTACGATGTCTAAGTAAAACCTAAAAAACTGAGACATGCAATGGGCCTTACAAAACAGAAAAAGGACAAAATTCAAACATCCCTCAAGTGCTATACTTTAGGCCTTTATAGTACCTTTGTTTATTTGACCTTAATAACACCTTTAAATGGTGCCGGTGAGTAACGTTTGATCACGTGATGTTAGCATCCTTAGAGGGAGCTGGTGAGTAAAGTTTATTTATCCTTCAGCTGTATTTATTTTCATCTGGGAGCTACTAAGTGTAGACAACTATGAAGCAATAGTACAATAACAAAAAAGACAAATCATTAATCATAGTTATTTACATGCCAATTGATGGACAGCTGAAATGTAATGATTGTGATATGCCTACAAATAAGATTATACAAGTTTCTGGCTGAACGTTAGGTTTAAATACCCATTAGGGACACATTTCACTTCATTGAAAAATATGAAAACGAGATGACACTTGGCTGATCTTTAAATGGGAGACAAAAAACAAACCCACTTGTCACTTTACTCCTCTCAGATTATTATATTGAGTTTTAAACATGCAGACATTGTAAAACCAAAGCCTTACATCTGCTCTGAGCACAGGGTGTTTACCCCCAGGACTTGAACACTCTCCAGGAAGCCTTTTACTGTCCAGGGTGAGGCCAGTTAGTGCCAGTGATTAAATGCATTGTCTGAGGCTGCCCATTCGGGCTGAGTGATCGAAAATATGTTAAAAAGACATCACTTGGTGGGAGTGGGGGTCTAATAAACATAATGAATTGCATAAGTAAAGCACTCTGTACTGCCCTGCCAAGCACAGGGCTCAGGCCTAAAGGGGGGCTGGACCTAGCTGGTCTGTTTCGTACATTGTCCAGAGAGTCAGTGCTTGCTTCAGCATTTGCCTTGATGTTAGTTATGCAGGACGCTGATGAGAAGTGAAGTTTAACTTAAATTCTCTGTGTACATTGCCAGTGCGATGTAAGGCAGCAGCTAGCCTAGCACTTCCAGTGACTAATAACAGTCGACAGAAACCGCCACCGCTAAGCTAAACGTATCCTCTAATAATGCTTCTGTAAGCTCTGTGATTATTACTGAGTAAGCTGTGTTCCAAGCAAACAAATTCCGTCAAAGTCAAAAGCTTTAGTCTGACAGTGGAAGGGAAGGGAAGTTCCTGTCACACTCCTCCAAATGATCTTCACCTCAGGAACTCGGTCAGGAAGTGGCATTAGGGCTGTGCTGTCAGTGTTTTGACAGTTAATTATCTGATGTTCAGCTGTATTTAGACTGGATGTGTTAATGATGAGGTGCAGGTACTTTTTTGGATGTAATATATGTGTTCTGTTTGTGGTTCATTCTACCATTTCAGAGGCAAGTGTTGTGATCTCCTATGCAGATATACACAGATCTATCGATCTGTCTATCCATCTATCCATCTATCTATCCATTGATCCATGCATCCATCCATCCAACTATCTGTCTGTCTCTCTCTCTCTCACTCACACACACACACACACACACACCAATCAGCCATACTATTAAAACCACCTGCGTAATATTGTGCAGGTCCCATTTGTTCTGCCAGAACAGTTCTGGTTCATGAAGCCTGGACTCCACAAGATAGTGAAGGTGTGCTGTGGTATCTATATCAAGACTTTTGCAACAGATGTTAAATATGCTGTAATTTGTGAGTTCGATTTCCATGGACCAGGCTAGTTTGTCCAGCACATCTCACAGATGCTTGATGTGTGGAATTTGGAGGATATTGAAATCTTGGTCATGTTTCTCAAACCGTTTTTAAATAGTGGTTGCAGTGTGGTCGGCTGTTAGTATCCTGTTAATGGGGTCACTGCCATCAGGGAATACTGTTGCCATGAGGAGGTGGACTTGGTCTGCAATAATGTTTTTTTAGATGGTTAATGTCAAAGTAACATCCACATGTATGAACATCACCCAGAGCATCATACTGCCATAGTGCATCCTGGTGCCACCTCTTCTCCAGGTAAACAACAGACATGTGTCATCAGACCAAGCCTCCTTCTTTCATTGCACCATGGTTCTATTTTGATGCTCACATGGTAGTAGACATTTTTCTGCAGGGTTAGCCTTCGCTCCCCATCCACATCAGTGGACCACTTTTGGTAGGTACTACTGCATACCAGAAACACCCCACAAGACCTGCTGTTTTGGACTCAGTTTTCTGATTCTAGCCATCACAATCTGGTCCTCAGATCGCTTCCGACACATCAACTTCAAGAACTGACTGGTCTCTTGCTGCCTAATGTCTCCCACTCCTTGACAGGTGTCATTCACATATTAGTGGTTTTAATGTTGTGGCTGGTATTTTTTATTATTTTTTTAGTAATTCTGTGGAATGTCTTCATGAATTTGCTGCTCTACATGTATAAACTACAATACAAATAGTCAAATCATAGAAACCATAGTTGGTGTTACATAGTCAGTGGTGTTAGATCTGAAACTTGTCAATGTACTATTCAGTATTTCCAAAATTGCTGGGTGTAGTGTTATTACACACACAAGACAATGCAATGTAGTGTTACACTTAGAGTTCAGATAAAAAACTCACAGAAAAAAATATATGAAGTATGTAAAATGAACAGAACAAGAAACAAATTAAAATCAAGAACGAAATCAGTTTCAGTTGACCAAACATGCTAACATGCCTAATAAGAAATGGAAGCTGGCAGCAATCAGACAATTGGACTTCATCACTGCATTTGCACACTTGTAATTGTTTTTATATCCTTTCATTTATTGTTAGCAAAATGCAGAGTATCTTGTATTTTATGTCATAAATCTCTTGAATGTCTGATGAATGAGTAGAAGTAAATGTATGTTATTACCTCTTGCTCAGCATCTGGAAGCAGCAGGTCCCTGAGGCCACAAGGATCAGCAGCAGGAGAGGAATGGTGGGGATGATCACGTAAATCAGCAGCATACCTACAGAGTGGAAGATACATTTATGCTTCTGGGTAGCTGGGAAAAAGCCTTATATTCTAGACAAATTAGTACCGATATTACTTGAAGGTCCTGCCACCACGACATGAAGGCTTTCATCCTCATCAGCAGCAGTTTTTTTACGTTCTTCTTCATGTTCCGTAGAAACGTCTGGGAGGCCTGTAAGCACAATGTCACAAACGTTTATGTAGATATGCATGTATATGCATCAGATTTAAGTCAGATGATAAGAGATTTTCCATCTGCTTCACCTCCATCACGACCTCCAGGCGTATCTCCATGCTCTTTCACCAGATGGCTCTCTGCATTATGAATAATAATAACATTTCAACAATAAATAAAGATCCGCCACTCAGTGGGTGTATCCGCAGTGATGTCACATGCAAACCTTCTATAGGGGGTATATGTAAATGAGTTGGTTTTCAAGACATCACAAAAACAATAAATTAAAAGCACCCTGTTCTTTAAGTTAGTTTCCATATTATATGGATCTATATAATCCATATAATATGGATTCATATAATTTGGAATATGTCGACAATATGAATTGATGAGTGAATGGTATGCTCGATGAATTCTGAATGTATTTTGTTTCAATTCTGAAAGCATTTTGTTTCATTTCTCTTGATTTTCTGTGTCCAATTCACCACATCTTTCGAAACTGCTGCTAACATAAGAAAGTTCCACCACTCAGGAACTTAATTATGAAAGTAATCTGACAACATTTAAAGTGAAGAATGGTTTCTCTTATACTGTAAAGCTTTTTGGAGATACATGATTTTGTTTCAGTTTTACTGATTTATTGTTCCAGAATGTGTTGTTAGGAATGTGTTGTATGAATAATTCAGAATGTCTTTTCTTTTTATGTTGTTTCACTCTAATACATGTTGGTTCAGTGTGTGCTGCTGTACCTGGCTCATACTTGCAGATAAAATTGTGCTTCATGTTGCACCTGTCGTCGTTCCACTGATAGAGGTACGGTCCTCCCAGGCCGTGGAAAGCTGTAGGCTGATGGTACATCACCACACAAGCCTCCCCTCCACATGAGGGCTCATCGTAGTACCAGTTCCTGTGAGATCAACATGGGACTGAAGATTACAGCAGTGAAATGAGCACATGGTGAGACCAGAAGTCCTGAACTTTTTGAGGTAAGCTTACAATGGGCCTGCCCTCCTCACTCTATTAGTCTCAGCATGTTCTCTGGAACCTGTATAGATCAGAGCTCCCTGAATAATTTAGGGCTTTTCTGCCTGTATGGCGCTTCTGGAAATGACACAAAAAGCCAAAACCCTGCTCTCATAACGGCTCAAATAAACAAAGAGCTCACATCAGCCTGGTCTTGGCCTCTTTTCTGGCTTTTTCACCTTTTCAAGATGCTGTTCAAAATTGATTGAATTAACAACAATTATTTACCCCAAATGTAGTCGATTGGCCAAAACATCTTCAGTGTTTAAAGTTTCCTTGTGAGATACAATACTAATGTATACAATGCTAATAAATTAGTAAAAGAAGCTGTTTATCCATGTTTGAAGCTGATTGAATTCCCACCCTGAATGTAGTTGATCAGACAAGACACACTGCAAAAAACGAAATCTTAACAAGCCAGAAAGTCTTGGAAAGAACTAACAAATCTGGTGTTTTTATTTTAAGAAAAACTGACTTGACAATGTAAGATATGTAGTCTAGTTTCTAGAATTTTTTTCTTGTTTTAGGAAGGCTTAACAAGTGATTTCTTCTCGCTATACTGGAGGATCATTTAGTTTGATTGTAGTACCTCTTTTCTTGTTTTGTTTTTATTCTACTTATTTTTTTACAGTGATTTTCTGCAGTGCATCTTTAGTTTTCTTGTGAGATAGAATAAAAATGTAGTTAATAAAAGCTTTATCACTATTCTGGTGATACAGAAGTACATATTTTTGTTTAGGATTGCTAGTCGCACCACTGAGGTACTCTTGAGCAATGTTCACACTGTGTGCTGTGCTGTGATGTGTTCACGCGTGACTATAAGGGGCCACTTCACTTAACTAAATAGTCAAGAATGGTATGTAAATAGAGTGGCTAGGTGTTTGCGGTATCTTGTTCATACTAGTGTCAAGCGTGTTCATTGATGCTCTCAATAATGTACACTTTTCTTGTTTAATGTGTGTTTCATAGATAAAATGCATTTTATTTATTTCTCAGACACACCTGAACTGTGAAACGCTGCCGTCTGTCCACCTGTACAGGTCGGGGCAGGAGGAGAAGCTTCCATGCTCCTGGGGGCTCTCACTGCTGGAGCGGGTCAGGCCGATCCAGAAGTCTCCATCGGCGATGCTGGGCCCTGTGCCTGCAGCCGCAGCCGTGGAGGAGCTGCTGAGCTCCTGTAGCAGACGCTCAATGTGCTGCTGCTCCACCACACTTTCGACACTCAGCAATGAGCCGCCGTCCACCTCGCACGCCCGCAGGGCCTCCCCGAACCCCACGCGACTCGACATGTCCCTGAAGTAGGCAATCTTATAGCAGGGCCGCTCAGGGCCCCCCTTACACACCGTCTGACCTACAGAGTTCAGAGCAATTCTGCTTAACTCATAAGACCAAAAACATCTTTATTTCTTAATCAGCTGGTTTTCTGTTGTTATTCAAGCATGGGGAAACACATCAAAATTAGACTAAACTGAAAAATGCTGTGGTGTTCCTTTAATAAGCAGTTTTTTCTAGGATCAATTAATTTTTCTGACTCTAAATGTTAATAGAACCACACAGGCTGCCACAAAGGAACAGTTTGTGTCTCCTGTATAAATCATAAAAGCAACTACATATATATATATATATAAAGAGAGA
>JBBJLS010000016.1:2905993-2918720 GCA_037577275.1 Bryconaethiops microstoma
GTTGCTCCGTATCTTTCAGTGAGTAACGTGTGATCAGACTAAGTGAAAGTAGATTTATGACTTAATGTGGATCCTTTGAAAAAGTTTGCAACTTTATATTCAGGCATTATCTGTTAGGAAGAAATGTGCTTTACCAAATTTCAGGATCAAAAATGGATGAATAATGAATTCCAGCTGCATGAAAAAAAAGGCATTGATTCATTCACACTGAGTGATTTTAATTTGTTAGTATATTTTATTTTATAGCATGTATAGTTTTTATTTACGTTTTCAGTTGTTTATTTAATTTTTATTGAGCTTTTTATTAATGCAATTTATAATGTTTTATTCCATGTGAAAATATCAATGCAATGTTGGTTATGTTTTAATTTGTTAATGCACTTTGTTAAAAATAACATATTATATTCATGCTCTTTCTGTGTCTGAATTGCTTGGGAAAGGTTCTAGAGGACGATCTGCACCTTTTAAAAAAGGTTTTAAAACAATTTAAAAACAAATAAACTAACTTAAATAAGCAAATTTTACTCAAAGTACAAAAATTTTACTCAAATTTTACTTTTACTCAATTTTCTTTTTACTTAAATACAATTTCACCACAGTAACTACTTGAACTTGATTAAGTAATTTCGAACTCTCTACACCTCTGGTAGAGTTTCTGTTGGAGTCTGTGAGTGGTCGTAAGTTTGCTTGTGGGCGGGACGGGACAGTGACGAATTTTTTGTTGATGTTTACACTACGTTTGACTATTCGCCACACATTTTATGATTCAAGAGATTTAATTTATTGTACATTAATCAGAGCCATAAGTTAGTGGGTTAGTTTTGTTTAGTTCTGTCTAAAGTAGAACAGGACATTTCAGTGTCAACTGTCAGGTCTGGACGTGCACGGGGAGCGAGACGAGGTGCGAGGTGCAGATTCCGAGAGGGACTTTAATACAAAAAGACACAGTCTGTGTACAGGGGACAAACAAAACCAAAATACAAAATACCTTAACATAGAAGAAACATAAGGAACAGGGAGCGTGAGGGTAAGAGTGAGGGTCGACCAGCTAATGAAACACAAAACTCTCGCAACTTAAATACTAAACACACTCGGACATTAACCAATCAAAAGTCACTTAAACTAAATACAGGACAGCGGACAAACGTGACAGTAGACACAACGTAAATGCTCAATTTCCTAAAACAATTCCCAAACTACTGCGGCCTCTACTGGCCACAGGCCACGACCCGACATCAGCACTGGGATATAAAATCGCAACAGTAATTTGAATTGCGTGCGTAAGTGAGAAATTCAGACTACAGAATGCATCGCTATTTTACATATTTGTTTTCATTTTCATACCGATATTTTCACATAGAAATCTAAAGAAAATTTATGTTGATCTGCTTTATCTGCTGAATATCAGAATATTATAAAATATCAGAATATTATCGTGGTATTATAGTGGTAACAAACCTAATGTGCATCAAACCTTTTATAGCACGAAGCCACAGAATCTTAGTGGAACAAACCATCAGAGACACCAGTGTTACTTTTTACCTTTTACCAAAAAGGTAACAATCACACACACACACACACACACACACACACACACACACACACACACACAGTCTTTATCTGTCTGGCTTTCCTCTTCGTTAATTGTTGTTAATTGAGTCCAGCACAGTTCACATTCTGTTGTAGCACCACAAATATATACAATATATACAAAAAACTGATAACTCTGTCCCAGTAAGACGGCTCCAAGCGTGGAGAAACTCCGCCCACTTCACTATATTTATATTATTTGTATTAGTTGTAAAGTGTAGTTTTTATTTTTATCTTGTCTTGTATTGTTTTGCTGCTTAACTCTGTTGTAATGGAAACTTCCCACTTGTGGGACTAACAGAGGTTTATCTTATCTTATAAGAGAACTGTACAAAAATACACAAACAAGTAAAGAGTAAACAACCCCTTCATGGACCAGGACACCAAGATCCCTCACCAGGACACCACTTGATAACAGCCTCCCAGAGATCTTCTCACCTTCCAGCCTTAGCTTTGGCTCCTTCTTTTATTTAAAGACAGTTGTTAATTCCCCATAGCGCCCCCTTTAGTTCGGAAGGATAGAATAAGAGAACACATCTGGGTTGAGGGTGTTACACGCCCAATGTTACATTTCAGTTTTGTTCACTAAAGCATTAAAGCACAAACAGCTACAAGTACGAACACAGAAAAACGGAGAAACGTTCACATTTACTAGCACAACCATGGACGTTGTATGGCAGCACCACAAACTGTACACTCTAAAAAATAATTCATAGGGTTAGAGAGTAAAACCACGTACAAGAGTTTCTGAGTTTCTCAAACTTCAAATAAAGAAAAGTCATTTTAGTTTAGTTACATATGGATTTTGAACTAACATTTTCTTCTTTCATCAAATAACTGAGTTAGTGGAACTAATATTTTTACTAAGCTTTTTCAAAAAATCCAAACTCGTCGGATGTTACACTGCTGGACCGCGTCTGCCTGGAGGAGAGAAAAACGTATCAGATTTACATGGAATAACTTTGTTTTTAATGCAAGTGTATCTATCAGCGCAGGCTTACAGTAATCAACAGGCCAAGAAAGGCCGAGGTGAACTATTTACCCCCTCACCCACAAGGAGAAACAGAAGGACGTTTGGAAACAAGGAGTGGAGCTCCTTCATGAAGCTAAGAAGAGGAACAACTCTCACATCATCAATGCAAAAATGGCAAAGACGTTCTTTATACACAGACAGGAAGTTGTTAATCAAGCACCACCAGTCAGTGACCTAAAAGACCGATGGCCTGCTCTTCTTGATGCAGCCCATGTAAATATTACTCCATTAAACCGTACGTGTTTCAGTTATTTCACATAAACACATTGTGCTTTTCTATTTTTGTTTTATTTTCATAAATGTAAATGTAGAATTCAGCAGGATTACCACTGTTAACCTGGAGAGAAAATTCATGGAAAAACTGGACGAGTACAGTTAAGAAACATGCTGAGCGTATAAGAAACATGCTGCTAGATTAATAAATGTGATGTTCATTTTAAATGGGAAATTCCAGTAATGATATTAGATGATACTGGATTAGTTTTAATTGTGCTAGTCATTGTCATCAACTACAGGACAACTAGAGCAACTGTTGGACTTGCAAATTTGACAGGTGGCCCCCAAATAAAGTTTCAGATTAAAGCTAACAGAGGTCCTCGACTGTCCGATGGGTTAAAAGGCAACTGATCGAGACCCAAAAATTAAAAATGGATAACATATCAATATATCATATTTACAGATCAGTCTGCTCACAATTTGCTAAAATACAATTAAAATTGTAAATACTAAAGCACAAAATAAAATTGTGAGATGGCATGACAGCCAAGGTAAAGACTTAAAAGTGAATTGAATCATCGTTTCATTATTCAGATTTATTGTGTTCAAGCTCAGATTTCATCATTCAACTCCAGTACAACAGAACAAGAAATTAAAACGGCAGAAACATATTCAGTAGAAAATATAATGATCTTTTGCCTTGAGTTACAACTTTATAATGACCATTATATAATTTGACTTTCATTCAGAGCAGTAAATAGTGCAGAAGGAAAAGAAGTTTACTTTAGAAGTAAAAACTCTGTAGAAGGAGGGGGGTTGCGCTCCCTGGCTTGATGGTGTATCTCTGGGAAAAGGAGGAAGATCTCTTCAAAGAGCAATTGGTTGGTAAAGCATGAATTAAAGTTAAGGAAAGACTGTACTTTGTGTTCTTCTTGTTTTAAATATGATGTCTTAATACAAGACATTGATTCTGACCTACTAGGAAGTGATGGGGATTATTGTATCCAGAGGTGCTACAGTGTCTGAGCCAGCCAGTGCTAAGATAGCGAGGGAATACAAGTCCTGAAGGCTTGGATGTACCTTGAGCCTGTGCTCTGCTAATGGGGCTGATTTACACACTCAACCTCAGATACACAAAAGAACTGAAAGACACCTTGGAGGTGTTTCAGAAGATTGTCCTAGAGCTGGATGGTCTGAAAGCCAGTTTTTTCTGCTACACTGTCACGTGAATTTAGGCTGATTTACTCTTCCTCTGATCTTTATGTTCCTTTTGGAAGTATGAATATGTATATGTTGCATACAATATAATGTATATGATGAAAAATTTTCATGGAAAACTAGACTTTCATGCTCACACAAGGAGATTTGTGTAGCTTTTTGATTTTGCCATGTCCACACAATCAGCATTACTTACTTTATGAGTTTTCAATTGTTTTTTTTTCAGCTGTATTCTTTAACACAGACAGACAAAGGTCCTTTCACGTCATTATTTAAGGAACTAAGAATTTTGGTAAATTAAATATTTTATGTTTGAATTTTTATTCATATAGCTTTTTGTTTATTTTTACCAAATGATGTTTGCAATACTGCAAGTTTATTTTATGCATGGATGGTGGTTTAGAATAACTTGGACATAAGCTCTACAATTGTTGTTCAATAAACCATTTGTTTAAAGTGTTTATTATAAAATTGTTTTGATTTTTAAATAATTTAATCTGGCATTCTTAATAGAATGGATGTGAAATAAATACATTAAAATTACTTCAGTAATTAAATAACTTAATATTGCAAATACTTTTTATGAAAATTAAGTTGGTTGAACGTAAATTGTTCTATAAAAGTAATCATAAAGTACTAAAGTAAAGTGAGTTAATCAAACAATAAAAAGCTTTTTACTCAATTATAGTGGTATTTACTGAAGTGTTATTTACTCAATTATTGTGGTATTTACTCAAGTTGAAATTACTTTAAAAGAAATTACCAGAATAAAGTATAGTATTTTTAAGAGTGTAACAAACATACTGTACGATATACTATACAGTTCTATACATATATATATATATATATATATATACATATATATATATATATATAGTATTGTATTGTACAGTATATATATATGTCTATATGTATAGTATGCATGTACTATGCATATCATAAATGTCCAAATCAACCCAAAAACATCAACAGTGAAATCTCATAAGTATACGTTCATTCAGGCTAATTCTTGATTGGACAGATTTGACATCCTGTTGAACATTCAGGTTTTGAGAGCAGCCAGCGAAACCTCACTTCCATCTGTGCCTGAAAACAGAATATAAAACAGAAAATGAGACACTGTGTGTGTTACAGCATCTTCTGGAAAAATCTTGCATTCATTAATACCACACTGAGCACCAGACTGGGTGCTTTCACAACCTGCAGCATCTCACACAGCCTGGAGGTGCAGGGGGTCCTGAAAGGTGGGGGTACTTTAATAAAGTGAAATGCTCTTTAACTACAGGATCTAAAACTGGTCTGACTTAGTTTTTCACTCAATCGTTTTCAGCAACAGCTTAATCCTCACTATCAATGGGATCAATGGGAGCAAGGCAGGGTGCAAGGCAGGGACTCACCCTGGACAGGGTGCCGGCGCACCGCAATGTCAGACGTAATGATAAAAAAAAAAGGTCAGGGTCAAAACTGAGCACAGAATCCCAGACACAAACACATGCTGTTTGTAGGTGGGTTTAAAGTGCACTCCAGGTACAACAGGTACCTGCATTTACACACTACACCTCTGTCTCATAATCGTAAAATGTGCCGTTTCAGATCCTCTCACTTTTAATGGGCATAAAGAACTTGAAGAGCAGCAGCTGGTGCAGATGTTTTATTCTACCTATAACAAAGATTAGAGGCAGAATTTACAAAACCTTCCGATTAAAAATCCTCCTTATATCTTAAGACAAGAACATTTTCTTAAAAGTTTAGAATCAGAGTCCGAAAACTTTATTGATCCCGGAGGAAATTGTTTGTTACGGCTGAACAGACACACAGAGACACAGAGACCAGAACAATATAAAATATAAAGTCCAAATATAATTCAATAACAACTCTGCAGAAATACTCAATATGAAATACACTATATTGTATACACAACTGCTGGGGTATAAATACGATAGATACATGATGTACAGTTATATTGCATACTGTATCAATACTCCACAATGTCCCTGTATATAATGCACACTGCACCAGTAAATACTGTATATTGAACATTACACCAGTATATACTGTATATTGCATACTAACCCGTCCAAACAAGAAACCTTCTAAAGATCTTCAGATAACACTGTTCATATTTTCTTAAAAGCTAAATACTGCACACTATATCAATATCTACTGTTTACTGTACACTGTGGCGGTATGTACTGCATGCTGCACAGTATACCAGCATATACTGTATACTGCACCAGTAAATACTTTATCCTGCACACTGCACCAATATATACTGTATACGGCACCAGTAAATACTTTATCCTGCACACTGTACAGAATATACTGTGTACAGCAGCAATATATACTGTATACTTAACCAGTAAATTGTATTCTTTATACTGCACAATGCACAAGTATATACTGTAAACTGTATACTGCACCAGTATATACCAGTACACACTGTGTGTAAACTGTCACAATTCCGGTCTGCGATCCCTGGGGGTCGCTGTGGGACCGTGACTGTGCTCCACCCACTTTCTTCAGATGTGGCGTGGAGCATTAATTATAGGTTTTTCACCTTCCCGGTCTATGTTATCGGGTTCATTTCAACCTAGTTGGTTTTCTGTTTGTATCCTGTGTGGCCCCGTGCCTTGTTTCATTATTATTATTCTTTGTTTAATAAAATCACCTTATGGCAGTCTGCGTCTGTGACTCCTTCTTCTCTCCCCTGCTCGGACAAGAGCTGGAGCTCAACCCAGCTCCACTCAGCCCAGCTCCACTTAGCCCAGCTCCAGCCCTCAGTCCAGCTCCAGCACCCAGTCCAGCTCCAGCACCCAGTCCAGCTCCAGTCCTCAATCCAGCTCCAGTTTCAGCACTCAGTCCAGTTCCAGCTTCAGCTCCATTCCTCAGTCCAGCTCCAGTCCTCAGTCCAGTTCCAGTTCCAACACTCAGTCCAGCTCCAGCCCCAGTTCCAGCACTTGGTCCAGCTCTAGTTCTAGCACTCGTTCCAGCACTCGGCCCAGTTACAGCTCCAGCACCGGCACCCAACCCAGCTCCAGCGCCGGCACCCAACCCAGCTCCAGCGCCGGCCTCAGCCAAGCTCCCGCTGTCAGCTCAGCTCCACTTAGAACAGCCGCCGCAGTCCCAACCAGCTCAGCCTCCTTCGTCATGGCTCAAGTGCGCAGCAGCTCTCTCCTCATGGCTCCCGTACCGGACTCGCCGACTCCAGTCCCTAATCCGGTTCCCGCACCAGACTCGCCGACTCCAGCCCCTGCTCCGGTTCCAGCACCGGGTTTGCCGACTCCAGCTCCTGACCCTGCACCGGATCCCGCACCAGGCTCGCCGACTCCAGGTCCTGATCCGGTTCCCACACCGGGCTCACGGACTCCAGCCCCTGACCCAACACCGGTTCCTGCGCTGGGCTTGCTGATTCCAGCTCCTGATCCAGTTCCCGCACCGGGCTTGCCGACTCCAGCTCCTGATCCGGTTCCCGCACCGGACTCACCGACTCCAGTTCCTGACTCTGCACCGGTAGCCGAACCGGCCACCTCAGCTCCTAACCCTGCACCGGTTCCCGAACCAGCAACAGATCCCATAGCTGTGACTCCCGCTCCGGCCTCCTTGTCTGCAGGGTGGTCACCTTCACCGTCTCATCTGCCGCCGCCTTGGAGGATGGACTTTGCATTCCCTCTTCCTCCTCCCCTTTCTCTGTCTTGTGGGTTGGGGAGTTTGTTTAGGCGCCCCGGAATGGCGCCATTGAGGGGGAGGTTCTGTCACGATTCCAGTCTGCGACCACTGACCGTGACTGTACTCCGCCCACAGCTGAAGATAGTTTCCGGAGGGCTGACTGGCCCCTGGAGTTTGTATTTAAGGGGCGCTTTCCTCAGATGTGGCGTGGAGCATTAATTATAGGTTTTTCACCTTCCCGGTCTATGTTCTCAGTTTCATTTCAACCTAGTTGGTTTTTTGTTAGTATCCTGTCTTGTTTTGTGCCTTGTTTTGTTATTATTACTCTTTGTTTAATAAAATCACCTTATGGCAGTCTGCGCCTGCGCTTCCTTCTCCTCTACCCTGCTCGGACAAGACTGGTTCATGACAGGTAGCGGGGCAGGTGAGACACAGTTAGGTAGAGAGACAGGTGAGTTACAGTGAGGTAGAGAGGCAGGTGAGATACGGTGAGGTAGAGAGGAAGGTGAGATACATTGAGGTCGAGAGGCAGGTGAGATACAGTGAGGTAGAGAGGAAGGTGAGATACAGTGAGGTCAAGTGGCAGGTGAGATACAGTGAGGTCGAGAGGCAGGTGAGGTACAGTTAGATAGAGAGGCAGGTGAGGTACAGTGAGGTAGAGAGGCAGCTGAGGTACAGTTAGGTAGAGAGGCAGGTGAGATACAGTGAGGTAGAGAGGCAGCTGAGGTACAGTTAGGTAGAGAGGTAGGTGAGATACAGTGAGGTAGAGAGACAGGTGAGATACAGTGAGGTCAAGGGGAAGGTGAGGTACAGTTAGGTAGACAGGCAGGTGAGGTACAATGAGGTAGAGAGACAGGTGAAACAGTGAGGTAGAGAGGCAGGTGAAATACAGTGAGGTAGAGAGGTAGGTGAGATACAGTGAGGTCGAGAGGCAGGTGAGATACAGTGAGGCCGTGAGGACTGAAGCGAAAGTGTTTGCAAAATTTTAGCAGTTCAGACAGACAGTTACTGGGCGAGACAAGTCTCTGATGATCCTGGATCTTCTGGTCCTGCATCTTCTAGTATAAATGTCCTGCAGAGCCGGTAGAGCTGATCTGTTGCAGCACTCTGATCATTCTGTACTCCCTTAATATCCTGTACAGAGCTGTTCCCAGACCAGGAGGTTATGTTCTGAGTCAAGACACTTTGTACAGCACCAAAGTAAGGACATGTTTGAAATGAAAGCGTTTTTGATACTATGCAAACAAAGTTACCATTCACTCCCTGGTCCACTGATCAGCCATAACATTAAAACCTCCTGCCTAATATTCTGAATGCCCCCCTCGTGCCTCCAAAACATCGCTGACCCATTGAGGCAGGACTCCACAAGACTTCTGAAAGTGTGGTGTGGTACCTGGAGTCAAGATGTTAGCAGCAGACCCTTTAAATCACCAATTTTGTCCAGCACATCCCACAGATGCTCAGTTGAGATCTGGGGAATCTGGAAACCAAGTCAACACCTTGCACACTTTGTTACTGAATAGTTTTTGCATTTCTGAACGGTTCTTGCAGTGTGGCAGGGGTCATTATCTGTGTTATTATATTGTTGTACTTCACCCGCAGCGATATTTTGATAGGTGGTATATGTCAAACTAACATCCACATAAATGCCATGACCCTAGGATTCCCAGCAGAACACAGGCTGGAGCATCACACTGCCTCCGCTGACTCGCCTTCTTCTCATAGTGCATTCTGGTGCTATATCTTCCCCAGGTAAGCCTCACACAGGCACACAGCCGTCCATAAGAAAACACGATTCATCAGACTAGGCCACCTTCTTTCGTTGCTTCATGGTTCAATCAAGTGCCCATTGTAGACGCTTTCGGTGGTGGGTCTGTGGCTATGCAGCCCCATAATAAGCAAGCTATGATGCACCTTGTGTGTTCTATCACTGTCAGCATTAACTTTTTCAGTAATTTGTGCCACAGTAGCTCTTCTTTTAGATCAGGCCAGATTGGCTTGCCTTCGCTCCCCATGACCGTTTTTTCTGTTTCCAACACATCACAAGAACTAATATACCACCTCACACTCAGTGTCATCTACTTCACCTCTCAGGGCTTTTGTGATGTCACAAAAACATGACATTACCATACATTTCCAGTCCACATTGAACAGGGCTTATTTACACATACCAGTCTTAAAGGCACAGTTACAAAAAGCAGGCAGTTTATTTCTAAGTGATAAAGACAGATTAGAAAAGAGCAAAATTTGTACATTTGTAAGCTATTCATTTACAGTCAACATTAATTGAAAATCATGATGCATTTTCCCTCCATACATTTTCCCATATGTGTGTAAAGAATATGCGATAGTCAGATGTTTATTCATATACAGTCCTGGTTTTATTGCCCAATTTATTTGTAGAGTTTAAAATGTAATAAAGGATGTGTCATTTTTGCACAGGCCAAATTTATGTCATCTTCTAGTATGTTCAATTCAGAGAATAAACAGTAGAATGTGCATTAAACTGTGCAGAAGGATGTTCTCTTTCGAAGGTGTGTCATTTTCGCTTAGAAAATTTAAATGTGCAATTTGATCTAGTACCCAGACTATTGCACATACTTAGGACTAGACTAGAATCCACTATTAATTATGATTTTCCTAGCTAAAAGATAAAGTGTGCATCCCAGATCTCCAACAAAGCACTGACAATACTACAACAGGTTGCTACTGACCATACTTTATTAAACAGGAAGAAGATACACAAGGAGAGAGAGAAAAGAGAGAAGGAGGAACAAAGTGGCAAAGAAGAGAAAGGAACATCCAGACCGATGCCTCAACACTTGGAAATACATTGAACATACTGTTTAGGAGTTAGACTTAATTGTTTAGTTGATGCAAATCTCTTTCAACTCCCAAAACCGCATCATTCCTTTGCCTTTATACTGTTCGGCCTGCAGGTGTCTGCATGCTTATATAATTTTTAATGATCTAATGGTTCTAAGGGACAAGTTAGGGGTTCTGAGGGATGTCTTTATAGAGGAATTCATTCATAGAAGTTCTGCAAAAACTCAAGAAAGTGTTCTAAAACATTTCACAAGTTTATTACCGATTTTCTGCTAATGGCAGAGTACAGGAGGGCGGGGTTATTGGGCCGTTTTCATTCAAATCTCGTTTCTTTTGAAACCCTATCACTGTTCACTCATAACAGAGCTAGTATGGAAATGCTGGTATCATGAACAAACACAACCTGAACTCCAACCAAAACACACAGTCCTTTAATACTCCACACGTCAAAGTTGGTGTTAACATGGTTTATATTTTGCCAAGTTTTCACCATCGTTGACATAAAATCCACAGGAAAAGGTAATTTATTACGTAATAATGTAATATAATCACATTTGAATACTATAGGAGAACAGCATAACTTCAGAGGCCTCAGGGTTAAGAGTCTGAACTATGTTCCAAAAGCAAGGCGGGT
Organism: Bryconaethiops microstoma; assembly: GCA_037577275.1. Lineage (NCBI taxonomy): Eukaryota > Metazoa > Chordata > Actinopteri > Characiformes > Alestidae > Bryconaethiops > Bryconaethiops microstoma. Next base: position 2,917,177 of record JBBJLS010000016.1, read on the forward strand.
CCAGAGTAGCACTGGCCTCCTCATTTGTGTCACAGTAGAAAACAGAATGGTCTAGCAAGTCAAAGGAGTCCAATTTTGATCAACTAGAGGTTAATGGTAATAAACCTGCAGGCTAAAACCAGATGAATGAAGTAATATGACATGCAAAACATTCATTTGTGGTTAAATCATATCCTGCAGCTAAAAACTGTTAAAATTTTTTTCAACTTATTGAAAGCAGGTTTATTTCATACCCTGTGTTCAGTTAACGAAACAGTGTGATGTAGAAAGAAAAGTTTGGGCATCCCGGGAGAAAAATGACATTTTATAGAAAATAAAATGTCAGTTTATTTTTGTATTTTTTTGTTTTGTGCATGAAAATTTACAGAAAAATATTATGTATCAGGAGGATCAGAAAATCAATAATTTGATGGGTGGGGTGTTTCAAGCTTTTGCTTATGACTGTACACTTTACTTGCCTTATTAATTAGTGTGTATTAATTTAATCCATTGGTGCGCAAAGGATTATGACTATGAAGGATCAACAAAGTGATCTGGAAATGTAGCCCACCTAAAGCCTAGCTTGTGGAACGCAGTGTCATTTTCATGAACAGGTGGCTGCAAATGCCGTCCTCTGTGTTCCACTGTTTCTCTCCCTCTCATGTGGAACTTCCCCTACATTTCTTATTCAGACTACCAACAACTTGTGTTCCCACTCTCATTTTACACACACTTCCGTCTATTTACCTTTCATTTCTAGATTTTTTCAAACAATGTTAAAAAAGAAAGAAATCAAAACACACATTCATCCCGGAACTTCACACTCAGCCCTCCCGCTATAGTCTGAGCAGGCGAGGATTGAGCAGCGATAGACAGGATGGAGGAAAAAAAGACAATAAATAACATAAAAGTAAGAAAATAAAGGTGGGAAATACGACCAAACTATCAAACAAACTGGTTAACACAGGTGAGTCCTTCTGTTCTCAGTTCAGGAACAGACAACCATTCATCTGAGCATTTATTCACAAGATAGAGCTATTTAAATATATATTATAATAAATATTTACACAGCACAGACAAGTACATTCCTTCATGGTTAATATTACTATAATTCATTCCAACTGGTCTCAATCCCTTACATAAGGTATGCAATATAATTCTTTTTTTTCTCTTTTTTTTTGGTCATGAGTTCAAGTCATTCTTTATTATAATAAGATAAGCAACCCATTGGAGTCTGCAGCAGAGAATTCAAAACAGAAGTAGAGAGCGTGGTTAAATGATTTTTTTCCTAAGCCCAACACAGTTCCCACTGGATATGATATTAGCAGCCCCATCCCAAACACTCACATATGCCCTCCCTCCCTCGGACTGTACACGCACTGCACATACAGGGAAACTCAGAAGTGTGGAATTGTGGGTAATATGCAGGCTCCGCACTCCCTGGTCACACAACTACCCTCTCCTGTGGTCTGTAGGGGGCAAATGCATGCACACACACACATACACACACACACACACACACACACACACACACACACACACACACACACACACACACACACACA
>JBBJLS010000016.1:2918820-2952629 GCA_037577275.1 Bryconaethiops microstoma
TCTGGACGTGACTCTGGACGTGACTCTGGACGTGACTCTGGTCGTGACTCTGGACGTGACTCTGGACGTGACTCTGGACGTGACTCTGGTCGTGACTCTGGACGTGACTCTGGACGTGACTCTGGACGTGACTCTGGTCGTGACTCTGGACGTGACTCTGGACGTGACTCTGGACGTGACTCTGGTCGTGACTCTGGACGTGACTCTGGACGTGACTCTGGTCGTGACTCTGGTCGTGACTCTGGACGTGACTCTGGACGTGACTCTGGATGTGACTCTGGTCCACTGCACTTGTCACCGTTGCTTCTCCTGTCACCTCCCCTCCACCACCTCCTCCAGCTCCTCCTTCTCCCCCTCCACCTCCTCCACCCTGCACTGCTGCATCCAGTGGAAGTAATGACTCCACACTGGGTGGCCTAAAGAACAAAAGTTGGGTCAGGTGCCAGTTCTGGAGGGCCACAGCACCGCAGAGCTCAGCATTATACCTCATTTAACTCATCAGCTAGCGCTAGATGAGGGAAAATGCTAATCTTTGCAGGGCTAAGACCCCCCACTAATTAAAGTTGAAACACCCCTGGGTTACATGGATCCTCCTGTAAATACAGTATAACAGAGAAGTGAAAGGTGAGGCACACATTGGGAGATCTGCTGTATAACTGCATCCTAAAAAGCTTTAAGGGGAATTCCAACAATTTGTCAAATTTCAGTAGATGATTTAACTTTGAAATCACTTTAGAACTTCTCCTAAACGTATTTCAATGTTTTTCAGCATAAGCTCTATAACTGCATTCGTATCATACCGTCAGTCACTGTAAATTTTACATTTGCTCTTTCCCTCATTTTTATGGGTTTCTCTTATAATAGAAGCCAATGGGCAGTAGATGAATTGTGCATACACATATTTGAGAAACATATATAATGCAAATTTCAAACTACAACCATTTCATTCTAACAATACAGGTCTTAGGATGAGACAAAAATCCAAAATGTCTTATCGGATCTGTTATTACGAGGTTTTATCCAGCTTCCAAACACTGGAGCAGCACGTGGTAGTTATGCATAATCAGGGCTAACAAATTGTACAGGATGAACGTTTTTTGTTCTACGAAGAGTGCATATGCAGAAATGTTAACTGAGAAAATACTGTCCACTATAATGGCTATTAATTACACCAATAAAGTGCTCTTTAATTTTTTTAATTATAACAATGATCATGACTCAGAGAACCACATGACGGCTAAAATGGCCCTTTGGCTGGTTAAACTGTTTCCTCTTTATGATGGAAAACCTGTTGCAAATGTTTTTTTAAACAGCCTATTACAAATTGTGAGAAATAGTACTAAAGTATTCCACTATTGTTACAGAGAGTCAAAGAACTCTTTGTATTGACAACATAAAGCCATTTATTTGAGAATATTTTACAAAAGCTGCTCTAAATGTGTTTGGAGTCAATGTTTCTTTTCCTGTTCCTTTCTAACTTAGGGAATAACATGTAATAGTAAATAGCACTAGTAACTCAAAAGAACTTGTAAACAGTAATCAGCCATAAGCTACAGGTGAAGCGGATAGAGATGGGAAAATGTGGGATTATTCCTTTCAGTTAATGAGACCTAAATGCTCTTCCACAAACAAGACGATCAGGATTTTACCAAAACACTTGTCTGGAATGCACTTCCATGAGACGTGAAATATCAGAGCAGATTAGGGAAAATTGCTTGTTAAACATTTGAGGGTATTTCACAAAGCAAAATTTCTCAGTTAGCCTGTACAACAGTACAGGTGGGTAGGAACATCGAAAAAAGTCACAGGAAAACTCCCCTACCCACATACCTACTGTGTGGAATAGCATTTAATCATTATTTAAGTATCTAAATGTATCGTTTATATCCCAGTCTAAACAGTGCAATACTCCACTGTAAAATGCTGTTTTGTGAAAATAACATTAATTGATAAATAACAAATATGACTTGATGTTTTGAATGTAACTTGTTTCCTGCACTTATTTGTGCACAAATTCTATTTTCATAAAATAATAAAAGAAAAAATGTGCTCAGGCCACGTTTGATGTATTTTCCAATATGTTAAAGTCAGCAAATAAACAGTAACTGTGACTTAAAATGTGCAGAAATGTGTTAATTTACACTTATAAATGAACAAAACACCTCTTGATCAGAAGTGCCCAAACTTTTGGATATGACTGTCTATACTTGTTTTGAGTTTATTGTTTTCATGGACTAATTTATATGTCCACCTTTTCAGCCTACAACTCTACCTCAAATTAAAGCTGAGGAGTGAGGAGTGTTTTTGCCTGCTCTGCTTTTTGAATTAGGCACAGTACAGGTTAGCCAATCACACGTATCAGTCTTGAAGACACAGTAAAAAAAGCAACCTGGAAAATTGACATGTGACATGAATTATCACTGTCTTTGGTACCTCACAGTAAAAATGTGGTTTCAGATGAGGCAAAAGTATATGACTATATCCTTAGGGCAGTGCTCCAGTAAGATGTGGCCCATGTGTGCCCATGTAGTTCAAGGCCTTTTTAAAAGCTGGACTGTTGCTGACGTTTAAACAAAACAGATGGATCTGTAGTTAGAACGTCTGCCAAGAACTATTCCAGCATCACAAAAAATGAATAGTCACATCTAAGCAGTACAGTAGGTTATGAATCTTCTGATTTCTTACTCTTATCTGAACAGATGCACAAGTCTATAATTTCTGTTATCCAGTGTCAGAGAACTATATTTCTCCAATATCCCATCCAACATTTCTTTATGCATGCCACATAAAAACATTTTCTGCAAGCCAAAGTACCAACATACAACATATCTTTACTGTCTAAATAGCAGGTCTAGTAGCATCCTGTGCAAGTACAGCAGTACTCGTTCATTCTAGCCAACAAAGCTACCTAATATATTTGTTTTTAATCATTTTACAAAATATTAACAAAATAATTGCCCAGCTGGTTGAGTTTTACTTTAAATGATCTTAAAGCTGTAATATTATCGTGCACCTGAGAGTCAGAGAGTGTTTAGATGATTAAAAAAGTGCCAACTGTCAGATACTATAAATTATAGAAATTACAGCATCTGTATTTTAATCCAACACTGAGCTCTCAGTCAGAAATCACAGCTTTAAAGAAATATATCACCTAAAAAATCTAACATGTCTAGTAAGCAACATTTAGCATGATCTTGTCTGAACATGCCAACTGGTTCCCACCAGTTGTCATCACTTATAAGCCACATTAGCATTTTTAGACAACATATTAATTTTGCAAAGCAAAATGATGCTAATTAAATGCAGAAGCAGCTCATTTTAAATGCTAGATTCTAATGTGCATGCCTCTGCTCGATTGTTTGTCCTCATATTTACTGTGCTTGCCTTGGGTTGGTATTTAGTGCCCAGAGTGAGTTGAGTTTGTAGTGACTGGTGGCCCACCTTCTGGGCAGGGGCGAGCGCCTCAAAGGCTGCTCCATCACCACCTCATTATCTGAGAGAGCTGAAGCTGGCCGAGAGTCCTCCAGAGCCTCTTCCAGCATCAGGGTACCATTGGGAAATCTGGGTGGTGGCTCGATGCTGACCATCACGTCGTCCAGGTGTGGGGGGAGGGGCGTGCCCCCCGTGGTGGACATGGAAGGTGCATCGCTGAACACACTGTCACTCTGTAGGCAGAAGAAATTGCAGGATTTGATGTCCCTCTACATTTATTAGTCTGTTACTGCACGTAATAGAGATCAGTAGTATATAAGTAATATTGACATCATGATCATTTTATTGTTGTGATATTTCTGTTAAAGCCATTTTAAGCATTAACTCCCCTCCGCGTTGTTAAACAACTCAATATATTAGTGTAATATTGTCTTCGTGCCTTCCATGTGCTTTTGTTTTGGTTTGGTCTTAGTCTCTGTCCCTGTCCTGCCCTTCCTCAGGGTATTAGTGTTTGTATCGCTCAGTTTGTATTTTTTTTTTTTGTAAATAAAATCTGCTGATTTGCACATACCCCCTGCCTACAACACCCCATAATTACACATATACATATACAGTACTAACTTGGAGAAAAGGGCCTTCACTTATTTATCATTCCTGTTGTGATGCCAGCACTCAAATCTTTCTGTTGTTTAAACTAACTTTTGGGCAACTTCAGGAAACCATTTTGAATGAAGTGTTGAGTTTAAAAGAGTAATAAAGGATCTGGCCTAAATCTTGGAGACTGTGCAGAATAGGGACACATACTTGGTATAGACATTTCTCCAAGCCAGTAAGAAGGTCTTTATTAGAAACTGGCTATAGTTTGAACACCCATACAAAGTCACAGGTTAGCTATTGTACAGGAGATATTCTAGGTAGAAAAAATAACTTACGACCTAGGATTGAAAGAGGCTCAGTTTAAGACAAATTGTATATTGTTTACGAAAAAATAAAGAATTCCTATAAAGGCCTATAAGGACAGCTATAAAGATGCTGGCTTAGTTGTTATCATGTTCGTTCACTGTGAACTAAATATATATTTAAATACTATTTTACACTTGAATTGTAAGCCCTTAAGACAGTAGTCTTTGTTTTTGTTTCTTTTAAAGTGACATAACTTTTGCAGATATATTTCTTCATGTGGAAGTTCTTAAAATAGGAAGTGTAATTATGATCATATATAGCACACTATTTATACATCTTTTCACATGTGTCAGTTTTAGTACATTAATTTACAAAGTAAAGAAAATATATAGTACTGAAAAATATAACTTACCCTGAAGAACTCCTCCTCCTCGATCATCTCTCCCTCAAATCCCTCCTCCTGGCCTTCCTCCATTTCCATGGCCAGTCGCATCTCTGGGGCCAGATCCTGCAGGGTCCGCAGCCCAGCCTGCACCAGCAGAACCAGAGTGGGGTTAGAGGAACATGTGAGGAACAAGAACCCCTAGAGTGATTTTACACAGCTAGTAAACCTTTATGTATTTGAAAGATGCACTAGTTATATTGTTGAACCATACATGTAAAATGTCAAACAAAATCAGCACTAACATTTGGTGATAATGTTGCAGATAAAGAATGTATGTCGTGACCAAACTCATTTCAAAGGAAATTCAGTCTGTAGCCTTTAGACTGTTCATACTAACGCGACTGAGTCTTATCATACTGCTGTAAGCTTTATTCATTTACTATACCTGTAGCGAGGCTGACTTGTCCTTGCCCTTCTTCTTCTTTTCTTTCTCCTTCCTCTTACGGTACTTCTTGAAGTAATCTTGGATGAGGAAACTGGCATAGAACTTTCCAGCAGTCACCTCATCTCCTAGAAGAAAGAAAGATGACAAAATATAAACAGTCGAAAGGCACAAAAGGGGAAAAAAGTGCTACTGTAGTTATTAACATCTATTTTAATTAATGTGAAATATATGAATGTTTGCATTAAACATTATCATTCAAAATGTTCGGCCAGTCTTTAGACACAACCATAGAATTGAACACTTCCAAATGTTAAAAATGAGATGTTTTCAGACCTTTTATGATTAAATAAAAATAAAATGTAAAAATAAAACTGTTCTAAGTATCTGTAAACACTGAAAAACACTGAAATAGTGACAAACGCAAAGATACACTAACATAATGCTATTTTCTACTCAGCAAAAGGCACGTTTCACAAAGCAGGTATCATAATGTGGTGAAGCTCCTGAGCTGGTGCTCAGAGGGAAATGCAATTTTTGGTACCTGCAGGGGGCGGTATAACCTCATCTAACAGCTTTGGCTTGGTGCGCTTCCAAATTTTCTTAATAATGGCTCTCAGTTCTTCATTCTCCTGGTCAATTGGTCCTGAGGGAAACCAAGCATTAAAACCAAGCACAAGTAAGCAGTTAAATCAATCACATAAAGCCAAGGTTGTTTGGCAATGATGATCTGTTTTAATGTTCAATGTTTTTGATTTGTGTTTGCCAGGTGTGTAACATTTCTTTTAATGTGTCCTTATGCATTTGTGGCTGGGCAGGTTTTTAATACTATCTTTATTTGCAAAGTAGAGGTGAGTGTACTAAAGGTTAGCAGGTATCATCTATTTAAATGTGTGTGTGTGAGAGTACGTGTGTGTGTATGTATTTGTGTGTGTGTGTGTGTGTGTGTGTGCATGACTATATCACTATGCTTGCTGACCTTCAGTTTTAATCTTGAGTGAATTCCTGACAAGAGCGAACAAGGTGGCATTGAAGGACACCGTGCCGTCAGGATGGAGGGGCACGTTCATAGCAACCAGCCTCTGCAGGAATTATGGGATGGAGAGAAGGAGAGAGACATTCTAATAGGATTTCTGAGGCAGGAGGAGGACACTGAGAGTTAAATACTGTTGACAGAGTGACTGTGTCAGCTGTTTTCTGGGTCTCTCAGTACACACACTGGTTCCCACATTACACTACAGTCTTTTTATATTTAAGCATATATATTTATTTAAGCTTTACTGCTTACCCTACAGGCCACCCGATGAGGACAGAGCTTGCCAAAGCCCAGCGGTGGCTGAATTCTGCGTAGCATGGTCACAACATCCAGGTGCTTAATTCTTCCACTACAACCAAATATACAAACACAAACACAGTGCCTTTAAAAAAATATATGCCTTTACATGCCTGTAAAAACACTTCTAAGCTATTGTAAGTTGTTACTCAGCTCTACTAAGCTTAGTTTCTTTTAGACTTGTTACAAGAACATCTGGGAACTGCAATGAGAAACGTTGGGCTAAATGTGGGTGGGAATATAGATTTATTTGTATTTAATTAACACGCTGAGATAATTTGCCACTTTACAGGTCCTGCTCTGTGATTTTATTCCCATGTCTGTTTTTCAGGTCAAGTTACCTACTGTTTTTACCAAACTCAGAGGGGCTATGATTATTTTTGTCTCATTCAGATACACATATTTGTAATTTTGCACCGTTGATAAATTAATCTAGTACAAATAAGTCTTTGCAAATTAAGGAACCAACTATTTGTGAAATTTCATGTCAGCCCATGAGTTAGCATAGCATGGCTAGCAAAGATATCCTTAAAAAGTCTAATAAAGCTGGGTGTTGTGGGTGTGGAGAACATACTGTACGTGAATTCAATCAGACTTCTACACTGGTCTTATCAGTATCACTGGGCCAGTGATAAAAGCAGATTCTCGGCTACTAAGTTGTGATGATACAGCAGCAGTGTATGTGATGTGGAAAGAATTGTCAAGAAAAAACTGTCTATGGGAATTGCATTCTAGTTAAACCAATGTAATCAAAAAAGCATCTATTAGACAAACTTTGGGTGGATTTTACAGGGGAAGTACACTTGGTATAGGCAGATTAGGCCAAAATTCAGCATCAAAAGTTTAACAAGTTATATTCTCTTTACAAGGTCACACCTGGCTCCATAAAACGTGCTGTATACTGTGATGTTTATTTGTTATTATGAGTTTATGTATGTACTGAGGTTTCTCTTACGTGGCTTCTGGATCATAGTCAGACCACACTCTCTTAAACTCATCTAGATGGTGAGTGCCCAGCACTGTCCAGTCTCTGGTCAGATACTCAAAGTTGTCCATGATGACAGCAATGAACAAGTTTATGATCTGACAAGATAAAGATATAGAAAGTCATACAGACTGTATAAGAACTGAGTGGAAACGAATTTATTAGTGAGAAAATACTTATTCTCTTTCTGCCCCCCTCCTTCTCTCTCACCAGAAAGGCACAGAGAGCAAAGAAGCTGATGAAGTACAGGTAGGCGAGGTTACTGCCACAACTATATTCCTCTCCAGGTTCAAAGTCTGATTCTGGGTCACAGAGTCGGCCAGGCAAGGCTGCCAGCATAATCTCCTGCCACTGCTCTCCTGTTGCACACCTTAAGTAGAAAAAACAGAGTCAATATACCAGTCTGTCAGAACAATACGAAGTACTCATCAAAGTGATGAACCCTTCAAACCCCTGTAGTCAAAAAGGTACTTATTATTTTAAAATAATAAATATTGCCTGCAATGTATTAGAAGTGGAGAGCCTAAAACTCACTTAACAATGATAAAATGAATGACAGAACCAGAACTAATTTACAAAATTTGTTAACTCTGCACTTAATATCCAAGTTATGTACTGTGAAGTGTGGAGCTGAGTGAAGACCTGACACACATCTTCAAGGATTACTGTTTAAATAGAAAGTAATAACTGCATAAAACGACAGGACTTCTACTGCCATGTAAAAAAACAATGCTTAGAAACAATGCAAAAACAACGCTTAGAAACAAGCTCATTCTCACCTGAAGAGCAGCAGCACCGCCATGAAGAAAGTCTGGAAGTTGTTGTTCCGATTGAGCTCTGTGTTATCGTCTATAGCAATTTTCCCAAATGTCTGGAGCACAGGGAAATAAGCGTTAAAGGGACAAGTTGTTCATGCAATGAAACATAAACATTGTTATAAAGCGGTGAGAAAGGAAAAGAGACGAAGATGACAAAGGTAAACATGCCTGCATCCCGATTACACCGTAGATGAAAAAGATCATAGCAATGAGAAGACCGACATAAGGTAAGGCCTGAGGGTGGAGAGACAGAGAGAGAGAGAGAAAGAGAGAAAGACAAAGTCACTGGTGTACTGCCATTCACAATCTGCCAATCAGCTAGTGACGTCAAAAATTTAAAATAAAAAAAAAACAGTTAAGATTTCTGAGAAAGTGGTGGGCATTTAAAAAACAGTTGGAAGGCATCTGTCCACTATAGCAGACCGAACCCTAAATCTGACCTGCAAGGACTTAACAAAAGTCCACAGAAGAGTGCGAATGCCCTCCCCTTTGCTGAGGAGCTTGACTAATCTCATGACTCTGAAGAGACGGAAGAAAGTGATGGACACCTTAGAACTCTCTCCATCCCCTTTCCCCTATAAAAGAGAAGAGCATACATGGAATAAACACACACACAAACAAATATACATAAGGCACATAAACGAAATGTATATTCGAATGCTCCATGCTTTGTTTATTTCACTATTTACTACATAGTGTGGAACAGTAGTGAGGGTTCTATGTAATGTTAATTAATTTATTTTAAACTTAAGGAGGCATTTAGACAAAGACTGTGTTCAGTCTAGCACATGCTAAGGCTTGGTTTTCCATTTACCCCAGATGTAGTTCATCAAAACATGTTTGCTGTCTAAATTTTGCTTCTACAATTTAGAGCTGAAACTACCAGCCACCACAAACTCAGTAAATGGTCATCCAAATCATTTCTGTAAATACATCCCCAAAACTGCATCCATCTCTTAATTAAGGTAGTGCAGACTTTTCACTGTAGGAAACAGCATGACTTGGGGTATTTTATGTTTTTTATGGTAAAAAAGATAGTGAATACTTCTATCTTGTGTTAGCAATGTTGGCCTTGTACATCCAGTTCTAAACTAAAGAATCAAAAATTAAACTCCAAACACTGAAGTCTTGACTGATCGACTACATCTGGGGTAATTGAAAAATGGTTTAAATGTGAATATTTGTTTAATATTAAGCAGAGATGTGGCATTTACGTACTTCTCCGTGGCCGCCTCCACCCTGGAGAAGTGCCAAAAGGTTCGAAAACACACAGCAGAAAGAAAAGGGATGAGAAGGGAACAGAACCGCATGTTCTTGTCTAAGTTGTTAGCATCATGCTGGTAATGTTACGAAAGATAATACTCACACTAAATTCTGCAATCATGATGTCCACTAAACTGCCCACTACTATCAAAGCATCAAAGGAATTCCAGGCATCAATAAAATAGTGCTACAGCATCCAGTGAAAGAGAAGACAATGAAAAAATGAGTGGATAAAATGCAGGGACATCACGGCAAGTCTACTCTAATATTCATATCAGCTTGTCTTACATATGGTCGCAAAGCAAGCAGTTTGATGATCATCTCGATGGTGAAGAGTGTGGTGAAGATCATGTTCAGGATGTCCATGACAGAATTAAATAGCTTGGACTGCTCGTAGTGCTGTTGAGACAATGAGAGGTCTGCAATATGAGTACTGCAAATGCTTACACTGCAAAAATGATATATTATGACACATATATTAGTGTTTTTAGAGCAAATAGACAGCCTTTTGAATATTATCTCAGGTGTTTTTATCCATACACATGAAATGACATTTTATTCATTTCCTAAATGTAAATAAATAAATAAATTCTCTTCTATAGAGAATAAACTGAACCTGTACAAAAGTTATATCATATATGTTATTTAAGTAAACTAGAAATTGTCCACTAAAGTTTTTGAAAAAATAGCATATGAATTTGCAGAGAATGTGTTAACTTATGTTAAACAACAAAACCTGGGTGTTCAAACATTTGTACGTCCATACTAGTGAAGCCTTGCAATACATACGTGAGCGTGTGTCTGTTCTACACACCTGTACGGCCAGTGTGAGAGTGTTGAGCAGAATGAGAACAAACATGATGTACTCAAACTGAGAGGAATTGATGATCCTCCAGAACTTCAACTGCGAGGGGTTTTTGGGTATGTAGATTTTTATAGGTTGAGCTTTCAGAGCATAATACACACACTGCCTCTGAAGAGAAAACGACACACAGACATAGAGAGTAAACAGAGATTCCAGGAACAGAAGTAATGCTTTGCAAGATGTTCAAAAAATCTGCACAACATGATGAAACCACAAAACTTCATCATTTCCAGGATCAGTTTTAATTGATTCATGCTCACTTGATTTTTGTTCAGCTCGCAGTTTTTGAACTCGGCCTCTCCCTGCTCGCGAAACGTGATGATGACAAAGCCCACAAAGATGTTCATCATGAAGAAGGCGATGATGATGATGTAGATGATGAAGAAGATGGAGATCTCTACACGGTAGTTGTAGATGGGGCCTCTGTTCTCAGCATTGGCATCAATAGCTTTATACAGAAGTCTGCAGGTGATGAGACACAATGCACATCTTTATGCAGAAAAGGCTAAATAAAGCACAGGAGTCAGTGCAAAGGAACTGTCTGATGAACTGTGTGGTACAGTCTGATAGTTGCAAAAGGGTTTCTACACAGAAACAAAAAGAGCCTGAGAACATTTACACCAAAATATTTAGAATACAAATCAGAGTCAAGATTTCCTGGCCTGATTAAATATTCACAGAAAATTTCATTAGAAAACACCACCTTATACCACTTGGAAAATTGTATGCTTTACTTGCTGTGTGGGGAGAAACATTTGTTTGTGTCATTTAATACACTACCATTGTATATATAAATTTCAAATGTGGACACATAATTTATTACTTATAAATATGAACCAAAAACGATATATTCACAACCATAAATAAGTTTTTTAAACCATGAAACTGTTGGAAAAGCATTCTAACACCATCATTAATACTTTGCTGCAAAGCTGTTTTTGGCCATTACAGCTCTGAGATGTTTATGGTAAGTAATTTGCTTAGTTTTGACCTCTTCCCCTTTTTCATTGTTTTGGCTTTTTATAATTTTGTCTTCCTCCTGTTTTCTTGTCTATGTTGTCATTTACAATCTTCATGTGCCTTTGTTTATGTGTCTATTCTCCATCCGAGTGTGTGGTGTTTTGGTCTTTGCCACGCCTTTGCCTGCCCCCTTGTTATCCTGTTCACCTGTGTCTTGATTCCGTCTCCTCCCCTGCCCAGGTGTTTCCCATCATCTAGTCAGTGTTTCAGTCTGTGTTTGTGCATTCTTTGTAAAACTACCTATTAATGCTTTTCTTTATAAATTTCATGTAAACCTGACTGTTTAATACTCCTGGTATTCCGCTTTGCTTGTGTTTTTGTTGATCTAGTTCATATTACTTTAGTATCTGTCATCCTCGTATCTTTGTTATACTTGTTAATATTCTTCCGTGATTTTTGTGTAATCTCAGACCCATCATTTAAGTTTGTGTTTCTTATTTTATATACAATGCTTTTGGATCTCATGATTACAACCTGCCTTCCTTGACCCTCAATCACCACAAGGAAAACCATATTCAACTGCTCAAGATCCAAAGAGTCCCTCTGAAAGAGTCCCTCCATAAATGTTCAACAGATTACAGAGGTCTGGAGATTGTCTAGTGCATGCAATGCCCTACAAAAGTTTGAAATACCATTGAAAATGTAATTATACCAGGATGGCAGTCACTTCATAGATTTATGATTTGACAAGTAATTAAAAAAGCTGTGCATGTTAAGAATATAAATCTCTGCCTTCATGATTTGATTCTTTAGGCATCAAGATATCTCAGTTTTTCTGACAGTTCTGTCCAGTGGGCAGTTTAGTATAATAATGGATGGCTTATGAACTCACTGTGGCCAGCCTTCGAACGTAGAGACGGTGAAGAGAGCAAGCATGCCCATCAGCACATTATCAAAGTTGAAGTCGCTATTTATCCAAAACCGGTCCTTTACCATGGGGTGATTCATATCCCCATCCTTATACACTACAAATGTGCCCCTGCAAAACACACACACACACACACACACACACACACACACACACACACACACACAAACACACACACACACACACACAAGTTATGAATGAGCACAATGCTGAAGTATTCCACTGACATATGTGAGAAGAATACAACATGACCAGTATAAACACGTACTTGCACTCTTCCGGTGTGTGTTTTGCCTCATCTGTGCACCGATAGAAACGGCCCTGCGACAGCAAACAACAGCTGTATTAGTCCTGCTGCAGTGTGCTGCAGAGTTCCTGAGCATATAATGCGGTGTGAGTCATTAATGTTACCTTAAATAGCTGCACCCCGATACAGGCGAACATGAACTGCAGGAGAGTGGTGACGATGAGGATGTTGCCGATGGTGCGGATGGCCACGAACACACACTGGATCACACTCTGGAGAAAAAATGCACATTCAACTTCAGAACTCAAACTAATCGTTATACTCCTAAGGTTATACACCTCCATTACTTGTTAGTAACGTTAACTAAGCTCCATAACAAAAGAAAAAAACTATTATTTTACCAACATTAGAGCATACTGTATGTACTGTATTGAAAAAGTTGAAGAATGTGGGCTGTGGGGAGAATGTGATGAGTAAATAGTAATCTGTAGTTTTACCTTGAGTCCTTTTGCTCGGTTGATGGCTCGGAGAGGCCTGAGCACTCGCAGCACTCTCAGAATCTTCACCACAGAAATGGCACTCGAACTACGGAATCACAGCAAAGATCAGCAGACCAAAGACCACAGGAATGGACTGACACATAGCAAAACACATGATAGATGAGCGAATAGACCAGTGAATGGCAAGAAAAAGTGGATGGTTGGAAGGATGGACGAATGGACGGACAGAGAGAGATGGGTGTATAGGTGGATCAATTAATGGATAAATGATGCATTGATATTGGATTAATTAACTGAGTATCAATGGATTAAGCACCATATGAATGTAGGACAGACGGATAAATGGATGAACGAATAGATGCTGGATGGTTGGACGGGAGCTGGATGGTTGGATGGAATGGACATTTAGTAAAAAGATGGATGAATATGTGATGGCTGCCAGATAATTAAGACAGGTGAATGTGCTAATGCTGGACGGATAGATAGTAGGATAGTTATGTGAGTAGACGAATAACTCAATGTGCAAAACTTACTGCAGAAAAAATGAGATGAGAGACACACTAACGACTACAAGATCCAGCAGATTAAAAGCATTTCTGCAGAATGAGCCGGGATGAAGGAAAGCTCCATACACAGTCATCTAAGACCAACAGAAAACGCTACTGTTAATACAAGAATATTAGTTACTTTTAAGAACACAGAAAGGACACAGGCTAATTTAACATCTGAAAGCAATAAGCTACATTAATAAATATACACTTTAAAATTGTACTTTTCATATGTGCTTTTTGTATGCACTTTAAAGTGTTGCTCAAACAAAATCAGTGACAAAGATTGTGTACAGTTTTACCTTCAGAACAATCTCAATAGTGAAGACTGTAGTGAAGACATAATCAGCATAGCCCAGCATCTAGACAACGGCATCAAGTGATTTTATTACCTTTTATGAGATCTCAGGCAGTTTTCCCCCTTACCCCAGCTAAGACATGTTTTGTCTGACGTTTGCACATGAGCTACAAGACTTACGCAGTTAATGAGTAACAGAAATTTGTGCTCTCATAAGTTTAAAAATGTATAATAGGTCAGCCTATTAAATAATTTGCTTATGTAGATTCTGACACTGTCCCACATAAATTTACTTATAAAATGAGTAAAAAGCACATCATAAAAACAACAGAAGTCACACTAACGACTGAATATGCTCTATACTGATGGCTATATTTCAGTTTATTATTGTAATTAGTGGAATATACACACCACTGTAAGATATCATTAGACTGCGTTAGCCCACAGCTCCAGTGCAAAACTGCTGTGTTTGAAAACAAACACTGAGTAAATTTGATCTGATTTTCTAGATGAATTACTCCTTTAATGTCCCAATCCATCCATGTGCACAAAACAAAATGACAATGGAAAAGCGAACTTAGGATGTTTCTTTTCTAATTAGGCTTCCAACAACTGAATCAAAATTTTATAGCTTAACATCTGCTTTTGCACGGCCTTGTTCTGTACAAGCTTTCATTGACTTACGACATTCCGGACTGAATGAGTTTTGATGGGGTCCTCTGCAGCCAGAGAGAAACTGCTGAGGATGATGAAGATGAGGATGAAGTTGGTGAAGTAAGGATGGTAAATGAGGTTGTGACAGGCCACTCGAAGGCTGGACACACATGAAATGGAAGCAGGGGACAAAATTGGAGCTTGTTGATAGCAAAACATCTTTATTGAGATAACTGATTTGGTTATTAAAACTGTTGGCTACAGTAACATATATTAAAGTTTGATCACTTACCAGTTTTTCTTTCCGAGGATAAAGAATGAGCTGCCATCGGGAATAGGAATGATCTTCTCCTTGGGCTGAAAGCTTTCCACTTTCATTGGAACGCTACCTTTAGAGTGTGAGCAACAAATATGATCAAAAAGGCACTGAGAGACATTACCATTGTGTTGTTTTTTTTTTTAATCAACCATCATTTGCATCTATAGGTAACTATAATTCAGCAGCTTAAGCCTGACTGAATTTACCCTCAAGTCCCTCAATCGCTCTCAACTCCTCATTCTCCTCCCAGTCATCTGCCTCATTCTGGAAAGAAGGAAAGAAAGAGAGCAGGGTGAGACCTACCTACAGCTCATAGCAATGAAAGAAAAAGATAAAACATAGTCAGAAGCTGAATCTCCAATGGCTCCTAGTGAACATAGTTTATGTGAAAAGGTAAAAATGTTAAGGACGAGAGGTGTGTTCAAATAATGCTGATAGGAGGTAGCTGTCTAATGTAGCATCTACCTAACTAAGGATGGATTTTGGGCTGGATTTGGACTGATTTTACACTTGTCAACATTAGATTGAGGTCTGGCTTGGGTTCCCTTACTAATGAAGTATTAGAAAAAATGTTTGCATCACTAATTGCTGAGCCTTCAAAACTGGGTGAGAAATGTGTGTTATCAAGCGACGAATAGGTCTCTTCTGCCTCAAATGCAGCCTTCTCTCTGAATCACGACTAATGATTTCTACACCCAAGTGAAGTACTATATATCCAGTAAGGTGGTTAACAGTGCAAGGAGTGTGAAGCCAAAATAACAGTCATTTATAGAAAGACAAAAAGGTTTTACTCCAGCCTCATCTTCCTCCCTGTCTTCATCATCCTCCCACTCCTCCTCTTCTGGTTTCGTCTCTCTTTAAAAAAAGATTCATTTTAAAGTGGCCTGTCTATCACATTTGGTAATACTATTAATAAATAAGTACTTTATTCTTACGAAATTAAAGAAAATAACTGAAAACAACATATTTAATATTGTCTAGTGAACAAAACTACACAAAAAACTGTTCAAAAGCCAAGTATGTCATTTTCAGCGGTAACCATTTACTGCAAAGCTAACTGTACGGTGCAAAGAGACAATAATGTATGCATTTTGCAGACTAATTTTATTTTACATTTATATATGATAATGCACTTACTCTTTCTTCTTTTTGCTGCCACTTCCGGCCAAGTTATCGACAGCGATAGCCAAAAAGACATTCAGCAAGATGTCTGGGCAACACCGCAAGTCAAGGCTTGTGAATGATGCTTTGTAACAGTGACATACATCAAACAAATATCTACTATCGTTCAAATGTCCGTATTGTCAAAACAGTGTTAATTACGTATATTACGATGCTGTAAATGGCATACGCTGTTATAAAAGTTATTCAATGCTTGCACATGTGTTATGTCACTATGTAAGCATCCTTAAAACAAAAATATTGGTGAAATGTAATAACATTTGTGTTTTATCTTTCATTACCTATACGACAGGTAATGCACAAGGCCTACACCCCGTGTAAGGATACAGTTACCACAGACGAAGAGAATGACAAAGTAGATGCAGACGATCATGTTGGGGAAAATAGGCCCACCGTATGCCATGATGCCATCATACATCACCGAGTTCCAGTCCTCTCCAGTCAGAATCTGCAACCACAGATTAACCCAAAATGTGTAGTTAATGTGCAATTATTCAATTATTCAAATAATTATTTATATGTGTTTGTGTCCAAATGTTTGCTTGGAAATATATATGTATATACATTTGGCATACACTTAGAATGTACTAAAAATATTTTCTTCACCTTTTGAGTACCTTTATTAGCCAGAAAATGTTATGTTATTCATAACTATTGACCTACAGAAAGCCACCTAATTTAATTATAATTATACTGTGGACCACAAGATATTTAACAAGCTATTAAGTGATAGCCAAAGGGATGAAACAGTTAATTAGTGCATTTAAAATTAAAGCACAGTCTAGAATTTGACTCTGCATCACCAACAACCAGTTAATAGGATGACAAACATGCACTTATCATCTTATAAAGGAAACTTGTTTTATTTGACGTATTTTCATTCATAGCTGTTCACTCAACAACTTTCAACAGGAACAAAAATCTGCAGTTTATGAAATAAATGGATAAATGGTAAAAACCTGTGGTGTGTAAAAGCTTTTGACCAGTATATGTGTGTTCTTGACAGTGAAAATTCAACAGTGCAGATTCAAAAACCAAACCCAAGTGTATTTCATTGTGTAAATATCTATGTTCTGAAACAGTATGGCTTCTAAGAGTAATGAAATCACTTAATTTTGTTCATGGGTATTACATCAGTATGAATGCACGTCAACATTACTGTTGATGTGATGACAATTAGGGGATAAACATTGCAATGCAGTGGACTTATAGTGCTGCATCAGGCTAAAACAGCTAGCAGGTAACAGAGGCAGTAGCTGGTTGCCTGGCAACAAAGGCCATTACCTGGAAGCAGGTGAGCAGGGCGGAGGGAAAAGTGTCAAAGGTGCTTCTCTTCATCTGGGTCTCGTCAAAGTTGAATTTGCCTCCAAAAAGCTGCATCCCCAGCAGAGCGAAGATAATGAGGAAGAGGAAGAGAAGCAGCAACAGAGAGCAGATGGCCTTCATTGAGTTCAAGAGAGAAGTGACAAGATCCGACAGAGCGGCCCAGTGACTGTGAGAGAGAGAGAAGGAGAGATAGAACAGCAATATCACAGTTGTGATGGACTTCAATCACGGTGTAAACAAAATCTCTCAACTGGTGACATTCCATGTAAAGGACACACGAACAACTGTCAAATCTGCCCATTTTCCTCCAAATATAGCTGCTTAGCCAAGACATGTTTGGTGTCTAAAGTTTGCATCTTCAGTTTTGCACTGGAGGAACAAGCTTAATAAAACTCACAAGTACAGGATGGCATCACGCTTCTGTTCTCTCTATGCTGCGTACAAAACTAAAGAAGCAACTTAATAAAGCAAACATGTCTTGGCCAGCAGACTGCATTTGGGCTAATGAAAAAAAGAAAATATGATTTTTCAGTGAACTATTACTACAAATCAAATTTATTAGAGGGATACTTTGCAAATTAGTTGCTTCTAATTGTGTGACAGTAATTTTTGGTAGGCATGTAAGCATTATACCTGAAAAATACAAAATACTTACCTTGACTGAGGAACCCAGCATTTTCTATTATGTGGTACTATGCAGAAGATCAGTGACTCACCGGGTGACTTTGAAGATTCGGAGCAGGCGGACACACCGCAACACAGAGATTCCGATGGGTGGGATCACATCCAGCTCCACCAGCACTGTCTCCAGAATCCCACCGCAGACCACAAAGCAGTCAAAGCGATTAAACAGGGCAATAAAGTAGACCTGGAAGCCGAAGCTGTACACCTTCATCAGCATCTCCATGGTGAACAAGGCCAGCAGGATCTTGTTAGCTCGTTCTGAGGAAAACAGAACAGATTTCAAGGAGAGTGATAAGGTGGACAAAGCCTGAAGAAATTTCAGGTTTATTATGTGAAATGCATTTGTCCATTTTATGGATACCAACATAGGCACCAGAGCCATTACATTAAACTTTTAAAAATCATTCGTTTCATCCCCCCGACTTATCCACCCGAGTTGTATGAGGGAAATACGTGAGATGCCGAGTGCGGTGCCGGCACACGACTATCCACCCCACCACCCCCCACACCCCTGAAAACACTATGCTGTGGGTATCCCCCCACTTTGAAACTACTTCTGACGACCCTGGATAACATTAGCCTCACAGCTGGTCTCTGAATGTGGGTCTGTAGAGGGTATGTGTGTAAACAGGAGTGTTAATGATTCTTTACACACCTTGAATGTCAGTGAGCCACTTTGGCTGGCCATAATGTTCAGAGGCGCTCGCGGCGGTGTTAAGGAACACCAGCAGCAGCACCAGCCAGTAAAAGTTGCTGGACTTGACTGCCACCCGACAGTTCTTCCTTATGACCAGGTTCAGATGGTACAGCTGCTCACTGGAAAACAGTAAAGGAGGCCGGTTAGAGGAGGGGAGTAATGACGTAACAGGTGAAACAGTGTCTGGAGGAAAGACGTCTGACTTACCAGAAACTTATAGCCATCAGCTTTGCCCTGAGAAGAAAAAACAAGACAAAAATCAGCGTTTAGATCTATTATAGCATAACAGCTAAAAATAAATAACTAAAAATGTCTACATATACATTACCATTAAAAAGTTTAGAATCCCATACTTATACTAATCATTTTTGTTAATTTATGTAATAACAATCATAACTAGAAGAACAATTTAAAAGTATTCAAATGGATTTTAGGCGCTTTATTTCGTTTTTACCACTTATTACAAAATTTCCAAATTATCATGACCATCAATATAATAATTGTTAATAAGAATAAAAATAAAAATGTTATGTACATCTTATAAACAAGAAATCAAAAGGAATTCCAGAGAGAACAACAATAAGTTATGAAATCATCAATAATATAGTGATAATCATAAATGTTCATTCTTAATATTAATTTTAATTTAATGTCCTTCTTGTTATACAGTATTCTTATTCTGGTCACAGAATACATTTCTACTAATTCGGTGAAATTACACAGGATTTATTTTACATTTATCTCCAATCAAATTGGTTTTATAGAATCTAACAGTAAAAATTCCAAGCTTTCAAACATTTGATGAATAATAAAAGACAGCAGGATTGAATTAATTCAAATATTTCAAAATAACAAGATTATTGCAGTATATTACTGTATGGAGGCGCAGCAGCCATTGTCATCATCCAGGAAGGCCTCAAACTCTGAGTCTGAATCCGATTCTGTGAAAAGATTGTGTCTAAAATGCTCAATCGAATAATTACATTTCACCAAAAGACACACAAGAGCAGGTTTACTAAAAGAGGAGTAAGTTATTAATATTCTGCAGACAATTCCTATTGATCAATTTAGTGTGTTATTTACAAATCTCTTTCGAGCAAATGAATGATGAAAATAAATGGATTATTACTTGTTAGTCGCATGCAAAAGGCAAACAAACTTCTATAGAAAACAAACTTTTGCACAATTAATGTACAATTGCTGTTGATTTGTAACAAACACACAAACAAAGAACCAAGCAAGAAAAAAAACATAAATAAACAGATGGGACCAGTGCAACAATTATTTTATAACAGTTATTTACATGTTACGGTTTATTTTTTCCAATATGTTATATTCAGCAAACAAACAGAAATTGTTCAGTATGACATTCTAAATTTCATATTTATGGTTGCTGTCCGCAGAGCATGTGTATTTACTATTTATATCAGTATGTAGTCAGTATTTCCTATCAGCCATGATAAAACAGAAAAGTTGGTCATGATAATAATCCCCTTCTAGGACACTCTCACTAATGCATGATAAATCATATGATCTCACATAAGCAATGAAACAAACTGCAAAACAGCAATCACTGCCCCTTTGCTCATACTAAGAACAACAAGTGGCCACTGTGTCTATATAGTAAACCCCAACAGTTATTTTTTAAACTCCAAAATAGTGTTGTGATGGCACAAAAAACTAGATCTGGCCCAAAGATTAATCACTTTCTATATCAATAAAGCTGACAATGAAGAGTTTTCACAGTACCTCCATCCTCACTGTGTTTATACCAGCCATATTTCTTCATCATCTTTTTCTTTGCTACCACAGCACCTAGAAAAACACAGTAAGCGAAACAAGAATTTAGGCTTTAAGATTGCTACCACTTCTTTACACTATAAAACACATTTCATATCATCAATCATGTCATTTAGACCTGCACTTTACACAAGCTCACCAGCAGTAATCTTCCTTTACTTTAGCTACATTAGTAGCTTGAATTCAAGACTTATGTCATCTTCAAACACCAAACACATGTTAGCTGGTCAATGACATTTAAGAAATGTGGCTTGTGGGAGAAAACTATATATTTTTTAATGAACTGTAATGACTTTAAAGTAGTAACCATCACTTCAATGTGATAACCATCACTTTCATGTAATGTATGGCTCTGTGTGACAGCGGGGCACATGTGCGTAAGTGTGTGTATGTGTGTGCCTCACGTTTATTGCCGTCTTCATCCATGTCTTCAGCCTCAATGAGCCAGTCCATATAGCCCACCATGTCCTGCTCCATCTGCTGCTTCTCTTGAGCCTTCTGCAGCTCCCCACGACATACGGCCTTCTCTCTTTCCTTAGAGAACTCACTGCACACACACACACACACACACACACACACACACACACACACACACACACCTTAAGAAATTGATTAAATGTTACACAGATGATTAATTATATTATTTTATATTATATTATATTAAATTACATTATTTATGTGTGATCTAATAACGGTTATGTTTGCTGCTGTGCAGTAATTTAATCACCAATATTCTGTCAGGTTCCATGCTGGATCATAATAGGCCAGCTTGGATCAGTTTTCAGAATTTACTTAGACTTGGGTCACTTTTAAATTTAAATGGCCCTCTGCATTTGGGTTCAGGTCAAACTTTCAGTCCTGATTAAACCTCTACAGCAGACCCATTTACTGCACAATAGAAGTAATTGCATTGTCAGCAAAACAGAGAAGAACACTGAAGCTTCTCACCCGCTCAACACACCCAATACAAGATTCAGCACAAAGAAGGAGCCAAAGATGACCAGAGACACAAAATAAATCCAGGGCAGCTCAAAACCAATAGCATCGTTCATCTACAGAGAGGGAGAGAGAGAAAGACAGTGGTGCTCTTTAATGAAGATCAGGAACTGAGGTTTCGCAACATCGGTTAAGGCAACTCTGAGCTGAGCTGTGAACACACTGTGTCCGTGCTGATGTGCAATGCAACCTTTCCACACTGTTACTACAATTACATCTGTCCACAGCTGGAAAAACCCTCCAAAACTACAGATGTCCCAAATTCAGTGTATCCCTAACAAGTGACGACTCTGATAACTGTGTTCTGTACAGTGTCAGAAATTGCATTAGCGAGTCTACCTCAGATTTCTTAACTACTTACGTTTTGGGGCAAGTGTGTGATGATTTAGTCATGTAGTTTGCTGACTGAGGGTCTATAACGTTCAGTGTTAAAAAATGACGCAAACATCAGACATTCAACACCCTGGGTAAATTAAATCAAGGCTAAAGGGAAAATTGTGTGTACTTCATTTTATGCCAAACCATCACTTTCATTAAAAACAGACACTGAAAGTACTGCATTACAGCTCACTTGATTCTGATCAAGAGTGTATCGCTGTGCTTACAGAATGAGGTAAGAGACAGTGAGAGAGAGAGAGAGAGAGACACAGAGATAGAGAGAGACACAGAGAGAGACAAATAGAGAGAGAGACAGAGACAGAGAGAGAGGAAGAGAAAGAGAGAGACAGAGAGAGAGACAGAGAAAGAGAGAGAGAGAAAGAGAGACAGAGAGAGAGGCAGAGAAAGACAGAGAGAGAGAGAAAGAGAGAGACAGAGAGAGAGAGAGAGACAGAGAGAGAGCAATTTGAGGTTAAATACCCAGTACAAAACATCAGTCCAGCCCTCCATAGTGATGCACTGGAAGACGGTGAGCATAGCGAAGAAGATGTTGTCAAAATTGGTGATGCCACCGTTTGGACCTTCCCAGCCTCCTCTGCACTCGGTGTTGTTCCCCACACAGAAACGGCCGTTACCCGCAAACGCACACGGTGTGGGGTCGTCATCCACATACAGGTCTGCAGGATGCATTTTTGTTGTTTTTACCTTTCATTTGAATAATTATTTTACTGACTTTGTAAACAAAAGTCAGATATACATAAGGATTATTATTGTTATTTATAACTCAAAAGAATTGAAATCAATCCTAGATAAAACACTAGACAAAAGAAGAGAACAGTGAGCACAGACACTGAAGAATTGTATTTGCTTTCGTGTGCGTGTGCATTACCAGTGCCAACATAGAAGCAGGTCTTATGCATCCTGCCGATGAAAAGCTCCAGGCCGATGATGGCGTAAATGATGATGACAAACATGACCAGCAGGCCGATGTGCAGCAAAGGAACCATAGCCTTCATGATAGAGTTCAACACAATTTGTAGACCTACAAAAACACACGCACAATATAGAGTTGAATAATATAAAATAATGATGATGGTGGCGATAATAATAATAATAGTTGCTGTTGTTATTATTATTATTGTTATTATTATTATATTTTGACAGTTCTCTAGCTAGCAGTGACCTTACATCTGTTAGCCAACCTGACACAGTAAGATCCACATGCACTGCTAAAGAATGGCTCAGAATATTTCATTTCATCATCAAGGTATGGAATTTCAGACCAGAGCAATACTGACAATTTCACCAGCTTTTATTTTATATTTGTTCTGTACGCACTGTTTTCCATAAATGTCCTGATATGCTGTGGACATTCTGCCCGCCCCCCCCGTGGTTTTCAGAAGTCCCATCATGATTCAGTTCTAGCACCAAGCCCACACCCACACACACACACACACACACACACACACAAACACACACACACACACACACACTTACTGGGCACGCCAGAGACCAGGCGGAGGGGTCGTAGCACTCTGAAGGCTCGTAGGGCCTTAACGTCCAGACCTCCAGGTTTACCTGCTGCATGATGAGCATCACCGGGTTTATGCTCCCCCATTTCTGCTACCACACTGAAGAGCCTGCACACACACACACACACTTAAAAACCCATTAAATAATCTTTCATTGTCCCAAAAAAGCCACCAGCCTAATATTCTGCAAGTCCTCACTGTGCTGACCTTTAGAAGCATGGACTCCGCAAGGTGCGCAGAAGGTGTGCTGTGTTATCTGGCCAGGGTGGGGACTTCATGGATTGGACTAGGTTGTCCAGCAGATCCCACAGATGCTAAACATTGATTTCCTTTGTGGTATATAAATAAACTTGCCTTGCCTTACAATGCCTTGAATGCTAAGAGGCTCTGACTTTTTGGCTTAAATGTATTGCTATATTTCTAGAAATGTATTGTTAGCTCCGGCTCAAATGTATTGTGATGCTATAAATATTTTTATTTCTCAGCCTTAACACACACCTTAAATTTGAATGTGATGTAGGATAGATAAAGTTTCTCTAGTGACAAACCCGACAATGACGATGACGAAATCCAGCAAGTTCCATCCGCTGCGGATGTAGGCGCTCGGGTGCATGACCAGACCATAGGCCAGAATCTTCGTGAAGGTCTCAATGGTGAAAATGACCAGAAAGACATATTCCACTTGTTCCTGAGGAGAGCAAGGGAAGAGACGATTGAGATTGAGAACAGAGAAGACGACGGCAGAGAAGGTTAACGAGATAAAAGGGAAAAACACGCACACATCATTATAAGTGACTGTTCATGAGTTTTTCTTTTCGCTTTGTCACATGGAAAACCTATTTGCTGTAAGATAATTCACATATGTGTATTTTTAAAGTGATGACCAAGTCCAGTTTATATAATTTCCCCCAAGGTCCCAAATGTGCGTAAGATATGAAGGCATTTGGAGTTGTTTGATGCGAAATGTTCCAGCCTAGAGACAAGTTTTCTCCAGAGAAATGAGTCAGAATTATTCACAGCAGTAGAAACAGACCATCCAAATTTTAATGTCTTTAAAAGAATTAACAGAAAGCAAAATAACAGAAAGGTAGTACATAAAACAAATTTCCTCATGGCTCAGACATTCCTTAATAAATAATTGGAAGCATATTTAATACTGAAGAGGTACATGCAGGGCATTGTGAGGTAAAGTTGTTTCTAGATAATAAATAAAATGCCTGTATTTGTGGGTTAGACTCTGTATGTTTCTCTACACAGATTTTGTTTCCATCTCAAAGATGGGATTATGCAGAAATAAAAAATAATGAATTCCTCTTTAAATGACCAAACCTTATTGATGCCATTACGCTGATAAATGGTTATTTAATGGCTTAAACCAGGGGTCCCTAACTCTCTTTCTAGGGGGCACAGTTTGGTGATTTCCCTGTTCAATTACACCTGGTTCAAATCAGATGTTAATTGGCAGGTTTAGTGAGTGTGTTTGAGGAGAGGAACAACTTACTGAACTGGTCAATATCTCTGTAAAGCAAAATAGAAAAACAGCTAATGCCAGTGATTGACATTACCTACAGTATTGTGTGGAAAATCTGCAAAATAATATCGAAAAACTGTTTAGATGAGCGGTGAGTGTTTTTCTTCACATTAATATTACTAAATATACTAAATAAAACTAAAAAGAATAAATACAAATAACATTATACAGTAAATGGTGATTTTTATTTTCAGTATATTAGTATGTTCCTCATGCAAGTCCAGTATTACTTGTAGTTTCCATCAGAAACCTGGTTTGAATCAATCCTTCATTAAATTAAATCAGGAGCTGCTGAAGGAGTTTCACAAGTTAACAATGGCTAGAGGAACCGAGGAGGAATCTGGAACCGAACTTGTGTTCTCCTCACCAGCTCACACAATATCAGCTACTTTTTTACAAACAAATCCTGATACTTTTTACTGCCCTCTTGTTTGTTTTCATTCATTCTAAAGTAAATTCTGCTAGCAGAAAGACACATTATTACACGCTGAGAAAAACGGCTTTAAACATTTGCTTTGGTGCCTAAGACTTTTGCACAGTACTATCACATGTCCATATTTTATATTTCTAGATTGTTTAGTGTACATTTTATACTGTACTGTTGGTATAGTATTTTATTCTATTCTATCGTTTTTTTTTTTATTTTTGCTGCTTACCTTTGTTCTGTCCACTTTTTGCTCTGACAAAGCTAATTTCCCACTTGTGGGACTAATAAAGGTTTATCTTATCTTATATTTTATTCTCCGTTGGTGTACAAGACACTTTGATTACTTCCCTTTATCTGACACACGCACATGCGCACACACACATGGACATGGCCCCCCTCACCTGCCACATGCATGCTGAGCTCATTACCTTGTTGCCCTGTTGACCCAGTCCCTAACAGGCTAGTGCGAAAGGTGCTCTCAGCAACTTGATCTCTGATGCAAATGCAAATGTTTATTTCGCTGACAGCCTCTAACTGCTGGTGGATCAGTATCAGTAAGAGGTGTCATAACCTATAGCCTTTTGTGGGTTTTGCTGTGAAAGGAAAAAGTTTTAGGACGTAATATACTGCTAACATTCTCTAACAGTTTCACACAGTTAGGATGGGACATCGTTGAGTTGTTTTATGCTTGCAGTTGGACAAGATCATTTTGAAGCCAAAAGCCAGATCAGATGTATGTACTGCGGAAGCTTATGGGTGGGGTTCGGTTTATATTTCATTTTGGAAGCACAAATACACAGAAAAATGCAAATATGCATATACCTATTTTTTTAAAGGTACACCTACAGTGATTGTAATGGTTGAGCTCATATGTAATCAGCTGAAACCTAGGCTGTGCTATCAGTTCCAGAAATCAAATATAAATAAGATCCTCCATTAGGATCTTAAAATCCTTGTTTTTACAGTGATCGCACCTTCCTCGAGTTATAATCTGGAATAAATTATAAGGCAAAGATTTAGGACAAGAATGACTTTCTTTTCTCACGCTACAAACCTGGATGAAAAAGGTATACAATCCACACACATGCTGAGGATTTATAACACTTTTGCGCCTTGGCTACAGTGTGTGGACAGTGAGGGGCTTGGGTCGGATGGGACAGATGGTAAACTCTCTGATCCTGTTGAGAGTTTAGAGCACTTTCTCTCTCTAATGCCATTAGAGCACTGCACCTTCACCTTGGACAGACAATATACACGTCATCGAAACAAAACCTTGTACGTCCAAAGGGGTAACTTTACAGGAGGAAAAAGATTTGTAACTTATGATGAGGGTTAATATACAGAGCCCTTTTGGACCTCTTCTATTACTGCATTCATTCTGTTTACGTTTTGGTTATTAGTTCATTTTTTATGTAAAAAAAAAAGTGTGTGTGTGTGTGTGTTTGCAGTAATGCACAAAAGGCACTTATAAATTATTTTAAACAATTTATCTGGCAAAAAATGTATTTACGCTCAAGAAAACCATGCAACATTACGATAAACACATAAAAACCTTATTATAGTAAAAAGTGACAAGAATTTCTGGTCTATAAATGCAACTGATGCTGGTTAGAAGAATAAATGTTCATCCAAAAACGTTTTTTTGATTATGAAGTATCGAGCATAATGAAGTGCTGATCAGCCAAACCCTGTACTGGATAGCAACTACAAACAATATGGGACCTGTTTGAGAAGGGACTTAGAAAACGTACACATTGATGAAATCACTACTTACTGCATTAATTTGTCCTCATTCAAATAAGTATTTAATATTTAAATCACATTTCTTAGGTATCAGGTTCCAGCCTCAGCTAATCAATCCTTAATTGATATAAATCAGGTAAGGATAATGGAACATAATAAATCCAAGATATTAAATACTTCCTCAGAGGAGCAGAGGCCAGAGGAAAGAATAAGCAGCTCTCATACTGGATAACTGATACGGAGAGTAAAGGACCACACACTCACCAGATTGTGATTGGTGGCATTGGAATCGTCTTCAGGAAACGGTCTTGACACACCAAGAGCAACACAGTTGGCGAAGATGGCCAACAAGATGAATATATCAAAGGGCTTAAACAGCTGTGGTTAAGGGCCAGACAGTGAGAAAAAAACAACTACAGTGGTTAATCGATAGGAAGAGCCTGAAGACTCAGCCTATATTTTGTGGCACTTTGTCGTCAATGTCAGCAGGTTCTTTTTGGTCATTATGATCATAAAAGCAAGAAAAAAACACAAGAAATGTAATTAACAATATGAGCTCAAATAAGATAATTTTGGTAAATCTGGCCTAGAGGTGATATAAAGCAAAAACTACAAGATACAAGTAGCAAAAATTTGCAAGGGAATATCACTGAGCGAGCTAGAACAGCTTTATCTAATCTTGTCAGCATTCGCATACGAACACTGAGCTTCACTGTCATCAAAATGTCTTGCTTAATAAATGAATAGGAGGTTTTACCTAAATAATGACTGGACACTGAAGTGAGACAGGCTACCTGTCAAGTGTGTTTCTCTGCTTTCACCCAGTGAGTGCAGGGATAGGCCTCAGCACCCTTCTGGTTAGGTTAAGCGGCTCAGGTAAGGGATGAATGATTTGAGGGTTCAAAGTTTTAAAAAGTGCTTTTTTCAAACTTTCACAAATACCGTTAAAGTTTTAAAGACTCATGATATCCCTCAGGATAAATGGCTTTAAACAGTGTGTACAGTACTGCAAGGGCTGGCCTTATCAGACTCTTTTAATCACTCTTAGTAATGTTAGTCAGGGCAGGCATCTATGAGCTAATTTAACAGAGTCAATGTGCTCCTCCTAGCATGACCAGCTGTTGAGTTAGTGCCCGTTCAAAAAGGTGCAATGGGCTTCCAGCATTTGTGGTACTGTATGACTGGGCGAGTCCTAGCTAGCAGGTGGCAGAAAAAACTAAGAAAATACAACAACAACAACAACTACTCCAATAACAAAAATACTAATAATAATATAAAAATAATAGAGTAAATTGGTCCATAGAAGGCACATATTGAAACTTGTCTGCTCCATACTTATCAATAGCTGAAATGTTCGAGTACTAACAAGTGCAAAGTTATTCTGAATGGACCAAAAAAAAAAGGCCATTTACATTGAAACACTTTGACAAGCTCCCTATTTGACAGTGTACATATTCTAAACACACACACATACAGACACTAAATGAAGGATATTTCCACTCCACTAGGGCGAGGGCGGCCATGCGGATGGGGTTGCTGAGAGTGAGGCAGCACAGCGCTCTGGGGGCTCGTAGTTTCGACTTGTTGGCTTGCATCTGCTTCTTGGCTCCTCCAGCCCTTTTGCGGCCCGCTCCTGAGCCTGTCGAGTTGAGGGTGTCCGACTTGCCCAGGTCCCCCACGAGCCCCACTGCAGCTCCATCTGAGAGATCAGAAAAGAACCAGCATTGGGATGTACACAGTTTAGAGTTTAGAATCGCTACTGAAAACTCTAAAAGCTGTTTCCAGCCTGGCAGCAAACAAACAGTTAAAATTATTGCTAATTACTATTTATTTATTATTAGAAATATGCTAATCTGCATAACATCACAGCTTTTAAATAAACTCTAGACGCAAAGCAGCCAACACTGAAAATGAATTAAAAATGAAGTTATAAAACTGTTAATATCAAGAATGCCTTGTTTTTCAAACATAATGATCAGACGAATTAGTTGGCAAAATTATTGACCATTTATATCTATTTGCATCTCTAAAATGTGTTCATTTATTGTTGCTCTCAAAATGCTTGAAATATTGAATTTCTAAAAATATATTTTCTTGCCTGATTTTAAAATTAAATCTAGTTTGTATGCATAAACCTACAATTTATTGTTATATACTCAATAATTAATATTGATATGATTCCAAACTTTTAACTATTGTGAATGTCTAATGTGGGTCACACTTTTTTGTCTACTGAGGTTTAGCCTAATTGTTAACAAACTTTAATTTTACTATTAGACTCAGGGTTGAAGTAACGGTTACGATTAGGGTTAGACTTACATTCAACCTAAATTTAACAGCATTTAAGTGATATTTAGGTTAAGGTACAGACATAAAGCATCTATCAAACATCTACAGTGGACTCTAATGTGTATTCATGAATAACATCTGGCATTTAAATTAGTAAATTTGAATGAGCATCGTTTAAGATCGTTTATCCAAACTGATCTTAAAATAGCCAAAGCTGTGCTGTCCTCAGGATTAAACTGAATACCTGTATGACACAATGAAGTAAAACACCTTCAATAATCGTTAATGACAAACACATTATTTTTGGATAAAGTAAAGCAAAGAGGCCCCTTATAGTCACACCACAGCACAGGGTGTGAACAATGTGAAATTCTTTCTCTGTATTTAACCCATTCATCAAGTGAAGTAGTGAACAGCCACCAAAGAGGGGCGCCCAGGGAGCAGCGTATGGGGACGGGGCTTCGCTCAAGGGCACCTCAGTGATGACAGTGCTGGGATTTAAACCCACAACCTTCTGGTTGCAGGGGCAACACTCTAAGCACCAGGCCACCACATTTCTTCTCCTGCCTTCAGTGTTCAGTGACACAAGCCTGCCGATACAGGCCTGCTGGAGTAATGAGTTTATTTTTATAGACTCAGGGGTGAGAAGGTCAGAAATGAAATACTGACATTTCTTTAATGTATTTAATAACTTTTTTGGACAGTCTTACGGGTCCACTCAGGGGTGACATTTCACTACACGCTGTATTTATATAACTATGTATGTAATAAACAAAGAATCTTGAATCTTGATCCTGGCATTTTATTTTGGCAATCTGTCCTCAGATAAAACTAAAAAGCTGTTTTATTTTCACAGCAACTTCAAAAGATATTAATCATAGAAAACATAACACATGGCTTATTTTGGAGTATCCAGGAAGGTCTCTGTGCTACACACAGGATGATGGACGACAGGAGAGTGTGGTAGTGGGGACTGAGAGGGGAGGGGTGAAACATGATATTATATTGAAAATACATTTCAATGAATGTGAACGGAAAACAAGAATTTTGTTTGATATTACCAGAGGAATCACACTTAATATGACAGACAAGAAAATCTAATGTAAAAATGGTCCCATACACACCATTACTTATTTTATTCCACTTTAAGGTTTAATCATCACCTTGCAATTTTTTAAAAACTTTTTTACACCATTTGAAAGTGCCAGGTGCCATTTACGCATCATGAAGAACTGACCAATAGAAATTGTCATGAATGACCTAAAATATAAATTTGGTCTGAAAGAAAGTGTGAAAGTTTTCTCATGCCGTATTTTGGAGATGCAAGGTTTTGTTAAAACACTGAAGAATATGTATGATTATGATTATGTATGTGCAAAGTAACTCTTGAAGATACACCTCCTGCCATGCTCTGCTGTGTGTACAAGCATAAGGAAAACCAACAATCGAGTCTTCCAGAGTACAATAAATACATCATCATAAATCAATTCTGTATATATGTCCTGATATTTATTTAATGCCTTAACCTGCCCATAAGGTTATAATTCTATGCATCTTTTCCTGCACAGGTTCCTGTACGTGGAACCCTCAAGATCAAGCCCTACTTGAGCTGTATCAGCAGGAAAAACACCAAATAGCCCAAGTACCAGGTAGACTACAAGCCTGGAGTCATGGACCACAGACCTGGTCATTACATGGACTATTTATCTAGCCTAGTGGGGTCACACCCTAAGGTAATGGAGGGAAGAGGTAAAGAAATAGGTTGGCAAGGCGGGCAGGAGAAGAGGACATATGGCCAGGGTTGAAGCCTTGCACTGAAAGGTGCCTTAAATGGGATGGGACAGATGTGACCTAGATCTGAATGAGAACAGCACCAGCCTCAGAGCACCTGAGAAAGCTCAAAACCTGAAGGCCACTGAAGGGCTTGGGGGAGAATATGGTACTTTGGACACCAAAAACGGTAGCTTCTTACTTCCAGTGAAGGGCAGTCTTAATGCTTCAGCATACCAAGACATTTTAGACAACGCCATGCTTCCAACTTTGTAGACCCAGTTTAGGGAAGAACCTTTTCTATTTCAGCATGACTGTGTCCCAGTGCACAAAGCGAGCTCCATAAAGACATGGCTGGATGAGTTCGGTGTGGAAGAACTTGACTGACCGCACAGAGCCCTGACCTCACCCCCATCCAACACCTTTGGTATGAACTGGAACGGAGATTGCATCAGTGTTTGACTTCATAAATGCTCTACAGAATGGGCACAAATTCCCACAGAAACCCCAAAATCTTGTGGAAAGCCTTCCAAGAAGAGTGGAAGCTGTTATAGCTGTAAAGGGAGGACCAACTCCATATTAAAGTCTATGTATTTGAATACAGTGTCATTAAAGCCCCTGTTAATGGAATGGTCAGGCGTCCCGATACTTTTGTCCACGTTGTGTGTTTTGCAGCGGTAGCCAGAGGAGCTAACTAGCTAGCTCTGTCGACTCACAACAAAAACAAAGGCTTTAAACAGCATAAGGATTAAATGAACGTAGATAGACAAACATCTTGTATGCCTGACAGCCGTACTTTGGTTTGTTTGCTTTGTTTTCTTTTAGACGTTTTAGCCTATCTTAGCCAACATTTAAACGAGCATTTCTGTTCCAGAACGCTTAACTGACATTTAGCAGGCAGATTGTTCATATTTTGTTAATAATATTCAATACATTTGTGTTGTCCTACTCAAACAGACCGAGGATTAAAGTTAAAAAAGACCTTAAAAGACATAAATAGATTAAAAAAAGACCCCTTGACGTGTGTTTTGGTTGTTTTTTCTTGTACAAAATAAACACAACCCCAGGTAACCTCACACAAACACACAAATCTGCATTAGAAGCCCCATTGTTTTTCGGTTTGTCCAATTTTTAGTTTAGTTTAAGTCACTTCTGTGCTGTTTGGCGTCAGATGAGGGGGATTTTAAAAAAATGACCCGTGTAAATATGTCCAGATCTTCTGCCTGTCAGTGTGTGTTCTGCTGTTATGATTCCAAAACGCGGAGCTTTTATCAGTTTTATGTTTTTGAGAGATAGTCAGGCACTGTGGGTTGTGTTTTGGATGATGATGTGGTGAAAAAGTGACTTTCGACAGAGTACAGCTGGTTCTTCTTTGTTTCAGAGGCTGCACGTGTCTGCACACGTGTGACCTAAACTCAGATCAGACTCAGAGCACTGGGGTTTAATTCTGGTATTAATCCTGGAACTAAGCCCCGAGGACATCCTGCTCTGTGCTGAGATTGAGAACTTTGCATTAGTCTAAGACTAGGCTTAATCTATGCCACTAAGGGTCGGTTTCCTGGATCGGGATTAAGCCTGGTCCTGGATTACATAGTGCTGTGAATGGAGATTTTCCATTGAAAAGGAAAGGGTAGTCCAAGTCTAGGCTTAATCCCTGTCTGGGAAACCGACCTTATATGTTTAAAATACACACCTATAGGTCAGTTTCCAAACATGGTCTTAGACTAACCCACTGACTTTGCAGTTTATTCCAAGAGTAGGCGTAATCCATGCCCTTATATGTTTAAAATGCACACAATATGTCAGTTGTCCAACCCTAAAACTGGGATTAATGATGTTTTTAATAGTAAAACAGCATAGATGTTTAGTCTAAGACTAGGCTTAATCCATGCTCCTATATGTTTAAAATGCACACAGCATGTAATTTCCCAAGCCTAAACCTGGGCTAAAAGATGTTTTTAATAGTGAAATAATTGATTTTGCAGTTTAGGCTTAATCCATGTGCCGATATATATCAGTTTTGCAAGCCTAAGCCTGGGAACCACACAAGCCAAGGGTCAGCATGCCAGATGTCAGGCATCAGCTGCAGGGATGTAAAACCCCCCAGCATTGAACTATTGATCAGTGGAAGTGCATTGTCTGGAGTGACTGAGCTCCATCCAATACTTTTAGGATGAATTGGAGATCATGATCCAGAACTAACCATCCAACATCAGTTCCTGACTTAATGTCCATTTTTACGCTGTATGATTTGGGTCTGTCCCAAATTAAAGGTTATAATCATGTTGATTTCTTTGGATGTGGATCCTAAATGATGGTCCTACATCGTACTGTGAGAGAGGTTCAAAGACAGCTGTTGTCACGACCTTCACACACACCGCCGTACTTCTGCGCACCTTCACACACACCGCCGTACATCTGCGCACCTTCACACACACCGTCGTACATCTGCGCACCTTCACACACACTGTCGTACATCTGCGCACCCTCACACACACTGTCGTACATCTGCGCACCTTCACACACACCGTCGTACATCTGGGCACCTTCACACACACTGTCGTACATCTGCGC
>JBBJLS010000016.1:2952729-2999560 GCA_037577275.1 Bryconaethiops microstoma
TTTGCCCAAACCCTGAAATACAGGTGTGTCCCAATACTATTGCATGTATTAGGTATGTCAATTCCACAATTTACTCTCAGGTTTTTGTTGCCAAAATTAACACTGACTGTGCATTAGAAATGACACAAGCCATTGTGATGTCATAGTGATAAAGGACTCCACATAGTGTATACAGCTATAACAGTTCAGAATATGTTAATGAGGCATGATGTCACAATGGCGTATCACAAAGGTATATAAGAGATGCAGCTGATCACTTTTCCCTCACTTCATCAAGAACTACAGTATGGCGACATTTCCAGCACCATATACTCCTTGGTGGATTTGGGACATTGAGAAACCCATGGACTACGAGGAACAACAGGATTATGAAGTGGAGCCCATGGACTACGAGGAACAACAAGTTTATGAAGGGGAGCCCATGGATGTTGAAGAGGAGAGAGATTACTCCATACAGCCAATGGAGGTGGACTGTTACTGCAACATACCCCATTGGCCCTTACCTTGCCGCACCTGGAGCGACCTATGCAGCAAAGGTGTGCCAACCTAGACTGCTCCAGCATGGCCTTCCTCAGTGTTCCTTCCGCTCCTTCTAGATCCTGTTTCTGTATGTTTCTGTATGTTTCGGTATGTTTCTGTATGTTTCTGTATGTTTCGGTATGTTTCTGGGTGCCCCACCTCTCTCCTCATTATCATTTAACCCTTACGTGGTGTTCCTATTGTGGCGACCTGGCACCTTAAAGGGTGAACTTGGGCTTCATTTGGGGACACTGGGGTGGCGTGATGTGAAAGGGAGGGGGTGATGGGCACAACAGGAAAGAGGCAAAAAGTTCCTTGTGTGTCGACTGTCCTCCTTTCCACTGGTGTCATGCGTGGGATAGGGACGCGCTTCAGAAAGGAGGACGACACCCTCCGGGAACAAGCCCTCGACCAGGAACTCGCTGTCAGGCTAGAGAGGACGCGGTGGAGACCTGTAAGCCCAGAGGACGCCAGTGCCAACCAGAGTGGTGGACCACGCCCGCACGCCACAGAGAGGCAGAGCCGTGCCTGAGAGCACGGAAAAGGCGAGCAGCGGTAACGGGGAGAGGCGGGAGAAGCGCCCAGGTGCCCCCGGGGCAGAGTCGCGTCCAGCTAGGCAGAGCCACGCGCGGCCCCGAAGCAGGCTGCCAAGTTCAGCACAGTCGGCAGGGCAAAGACCTCAGCAGCAAGAGTGTGTGGCCGCAGAGAGGCAGGGTGGAGCATATTGCTGGGCTTCGAGGCCGAGCGAGCCGCGAGAGAGAGAGCTGGAGAGTCCGCCGAGCTGTCCGGAAGCAGAGAGACACAGCTTCAACGTGCAGCTTCAACGCGAGGGCCGGAGAAGCGGGTGCATCGAGGCAGCTGGTTGTGTTGCTGATGCTGATGCTGTAATGTGTAAATAAAGAAAGAGGCAAAAGAGTTCCCTGTGTGCCGACTGTCCTCCTTTCCACTGCTCGTCACAATATTTTTGTTACTCAGCCAGTGTTCGTGGGTCTGGTGGACCCGCTCCATTTTTGGGTTTTCAAATCAACACAATCAAACAATTTTATGTTAAAATACTCAACATATGTTTATTTCATCCCAATTACAAGCCCTATGAACAGCATGTATAGTTAATAGGGGTGTGACGAGACGCTTTCGAGACGAGAGACTGGGTTCACGAGAACGAAACGAGGTAAGACTTTGACATTTTTTAAAAAAAGAAATCCTCAATGTTTAAATAAATCGCAAAAATAACCCTTTATTTAACTGAAAAACACAAAATGCATGTCCATTTTGAAACCAACTTTATGAAATAAAACTTCTATTTTGATGAATGATATGCAGTAATAACATGTAAACACTGCAAAATATTTTACCACAAACTGACAGGCAATTAATCACACAATAAAATTAAATAGTATAAATAAAAATAAATAATAAACACAAATATCCCTTTACCTGCAATTAACCATAATTAGTGTAACTATCAAAGTAGTGCCGTCTTAAAGCTCAGAGAGCAGAACAATGAACACCATGTTCTTAAGCAGGAAACAGAGCTCAGACCTCGGTAATGAGGTAATGGCCTATAAACCGCTGCTGTGTTTTTAGGAAACTCAGAGCAGCTCTGAACAGAGCAGAGGTGGGAGGCTGCTGTGTGATAATGGGGGGAGACTGGAACTGTACGACTGACTTCACTTTAGACAGGAATGGGGAGGAGCCTCATCAGTCCAGTAGCATGTTAGACAGCATCATTAAGGACCTTGATTTTATAGATGTGTGGAGGTGTAGGAATGGGCTTCTGAAACAGTACACCTGGTTGAAGGGTGCGGGTTCCGTAATTAGTGGGGCGAGGCTGGACAGGCTCTATATAAACAGTGGAGCGAACAACAGAGTCCTGGATGCCTGTATCTCCCCCTGTGGGTTCTCCGATCATCATATGGTGGTGCTGGAATATGATTTGGGGATACCAGAAAAACCTCACTATTACTGGTGTTTTAATGTGAAACTTTTACAGGACACACTCTTTTGTGAGAAGTTTCGTTGTTTTTGGGATATGTGGAAGGATAGAAGGGAAGACTTTGAGAATGTAGCACTATGGTGGGAGGTTGGGAAAGTACAAATCAGAGTGTTTTGTCAGAATTTTAATGTTTACTCATCAAGAGCTGTCAGACAGAACATAGAACAGTTGGAAAGGCAGATTCAGCAGGTGGAAAGTCAAGTAGGCAGTACTGAGGGCACGAATCAGGATGAGTTGTTGAAAAAGAAAACAGAACTGAGATCATTTTTACAGGAGAGGGTTAAAGGGGCTCTAATTAGAGCTAGGATTTCTTCTGTTAAAGACATGGATGCCCCTACCTCCTATTTCTTTAATCTGGAGCGTAATGTTGCACAAAGGAAGTTCATGTTTTATTTGAAAAGAGAGGATGGAACTCTGACGAGGGATCCGTTAGAGATGAGGCGAATGGCGGTGGACTTTTATTCTGAGCTGTACGGACGTGCAGAATGTGCCTCGGACAGCATCAGCCTGCTGTCCAGCGACCTTCCAAGGCTCAGCCCGGAGGATAAGGATGCCTTGGAGGAGGAGCTCACGCTCCAGGAGCTGTCGGAGGCGGTGTCGCAGCTCTCGGCGGGACGAGCGCCAGGACTGGACGGCCTGCCGGCGGAGTTTTACCAGCATTTCTGGGGAACTATTGGACCGGACTATTGCGATGTTATTAAAGACTGTTTTATGAGGGGGGTTTTACCGTGCAGCAGTCGGAGGGCGGTTTTATCACTTTTACCAAAAAAAGGAGATTTGGGTTTGTTAAGGAACTGGAGGCCGGTTTCATTAATGTGTATGGACTATAAAATCTTATCAAAGTGTTTGGCAAACAGGTTGAAAGGGGTATTGGGTTCACTGGTGCACAGGGATCAGTCATACTGTATTCCAGGACGGACGATTATGGACAATATCTGTTTAATGCGGGATATGGTCGATATTTCTCTGATGGGGGACTTGGATGTGGGTTTTTTATCGTTGGATCAGGAGAAGGCCTTTGACAGGGTAGGGCATGGGTACCTGTTTAGCGTTATGGAGGGGTTCGGCTTTGGGAATAGGTTTGTATCGTGGGTGACGTTGCTGTATAAGGGTGCTGTTTTTGTGGTACTGAGTTTTCTTTCCCAAATAGTTGTTAAAGTCAAATATTGAATTTAAATGAGCTTAAACACGTTCATTGGAATGTCGAGTGCAGAAAGGGGATACAATGGGCGAACTTTGGCTTCATTCCCAGGACAGAAGTGTGACTAATGCTGGCACCAATATTTACACATAAAGTATTGTTTTCTTCAAAATAAAGCTGGTTAAAATCGAATAAGTTCTATAAGTGCAAAACAAAAAGAAAACATGATCATTTGTATACAGCAGCACATTACTGAAAGGCAGACTTGATAAGGTGGTGGTGGCTTAGTGGGTAGGATACTTGCCTCTGGACCAAGCGGTCATGGGTTCGAATCCTACCTTCAGCACCACCACTGGGTTCCTAAGCAAGACCCTTAACCCCAAGTTGCTTCAGGGAGACTGCCCCCTGTAGTTTAGGAATGGAAGTCGCTTTGCATAAAAGCATCTGGTAAATGTAAATAAGGCCTCATGACACCTACATAAGTCTTTCATTACAACTGACATAAACCTACATTAACATTCATAAAGGCCTCTTTTGTCAGTTTCTCCTCAGAAAGTGTGATGACAGTAGATACCTGACAGAATAAACTTTTATAAATATCTATATAGGTTACTGTCAGCTGTCAGGTGTATTTAGATGTCATGAAGCCTTGTGAACGCTGCCCAACAGTAAAGTCTTACGGAACATTTGGAAAAGCTAGACCAGATTTTCATTTTGACGGGCACTGTATCTTTGCATGTGAAACAGAAATCATATGAAGCCAGGGACATTAAATTTTTGAATGTTCCCCATTCTCTGAAAGCAGATGCTGGAGTAACTGTTTCAATTTGCTCACCATCTGTACAGCGTTTCCCTGGTAACTGATGA
The DNA here is from genome assembly GCA_037577275.1 of Bryconaethiops microstoma. Taxonomy (NCBI): domain Eukaryota; kingdom Metazoa; phylum Chordata; class Actinopteri; order Characiformes; family Alestidae; genus Bryconaethiops; species Bryconaethiops microstoma. The sequence goes on from JBBJLS010000016.1 coordinate 2,957,253, forward strand.
ACAGTTCTAAAGCAAACGCACTGATTTGGACTGATCCCGTATTTGCGCTCTTCCTGAGTTCGGATCCAGAGGAGTGAGCCCGAGAATGCCGTGTAGGATACGCTGTGGTCGGCAGAACCTCAGATCGTTATTATCTGGTTTGAAACACGTCCAGTCATCTTATTACTAAACACACACACCTGCTTGCTGCATCTTATCCTCCATTAACTCTACTGTTCTCTGGGCTGCGCGCCGGCTTCTCCGGCTAATTAAAGCGTGTGTTGTTTTCCTAGTGTTGCTATGGTGACGGTGCCAGTCCATTACCCCCGTAATTGTGGACTGGTGAGGGCACTGGAATGGCTTCCTGTCTTTCCTGTGTCTCACAGTGTCGCACGATCTGACCTTTGCTCCCGGCTCAGTCCGGACCAGCTTTCTGGAACACGCCATCGACGCATCTGTCAACATTAAAGCCGTCCTGCTAGATTAGCTGACCTTTTCACTGCAAGGTCTGCATTTGTGTGTATGGTCATTTAGTCAACTCAGTATAACTCAAATTAGATTATAGTTATTGTAATAAGGTGGATTTCTGAATTGGTAGGTACTTTGTGGCGTCTTACGAGTCCCTACTTCAACTTACAGTATATCTGTCAACATATACTCTATATATAAAGATCTCATTGTTTAAACATATGAAATCACACATACACACACACACACACACACACACACTTATTATCTGCAATTCATGCTATATATATAGCATGAACTGCAGATAATGATACTCCTATCAGGGGTGTCAATCTCACGTGTTTCACTCATACTGGTTCCATTTCCCAGGCATACAAGGCATCTCAAGCTTTGCATTGAGGTGATATTTTAGACTTGATGAATGTTGATGATATAAAAATTCCTTATAGCACGAACTGCAGATAATGATACACCTATCAACCATTCCATCTGTCCGTGTATATATATATATATTCAAAGAATAGCTCCTTTACTTCTCTCTGCCTGTGCAACCACATCCATCTCTTCATTAAGGTGGTGCAGACTTGTCCATGTAGTTTAGGATTCAGCATGATTTACTGTGAGGCATTAAAAATGAACAAAGGCAGCCAACACCTGGGCTGGTGTTCATAAATTTGAGTCCTAAACAACAGTTGCAGTGGCCTGAGGAATGTTTTGGCAGGGCCGGCACATCCATATAAGCATACTAGGCACTCACTTAGGGAGGAACTTTAGGAAGGGCAGAAAAACTTTCGTGTCCCTCCCACCGAAAAAATGATTGCCCCCTAATGATCCCCAATGACCCCAATACTATTGGGCTGGAGGAGTACTATCAGTCTAACTATTCCCAGCACCGTTCGATCAGAGTGCTCTTAATAGCTGCTGGATTTCCAATGTGGAATCACAGTACCACAGTTTCAAAAGGAGGAGAGACATGACCCATTCGACAGGCTAGTCAGACCCCCACCTCTCCACCTTTAACCATAATTTATGTAAATCCAGCATCAACAAAAATCTGATGTCTGGATTAAAGATGGTTTGCAAAAATTTTGTTTCGCCAAGGGTAACAATATGACATGCACCAGCACTAGTCCAGGCCCAACTTGGGTAGTTGGGGTGATTTGGCGTGGAAAAATGTGTTAACCCTTAGAGCTCAGAGTGTATGAATAAAATCTGATTTCAACAAATGCGATTTCACAAACAGTGTAAAACAGTCTAGATCCGGTGTTTGTTCTTCTACATGCTCGCCGTTTGCTGCCCTTTCTCTTGGTGCACCGCCGCTCGGCCGCTCTCTGGACCCCCTCCATCTGCACGTTTTGCCCACCCACTTATTCTGAAGTTCTCAAGGGTTGGGTGGTCTTGTGTTCTTGTTGTTTTTCCCTCTGTTTGTTTCCAAGACCTAAAATAAAAGAAATTTCTTCATTTTTGTTCTTTATGTTCATTTGCGAGTGACATCATTTTAAAAACCACCGTAGCATTTTTATTTTTACTTGTTTTTTTAAAATGATAATAACTTTAGTTTAACGTGAAATAGGAACTGATGTCTGACACCTCAAGCATCAACACAAACCAGGGGAACTTCCATGTAAGGTGTTTGCCATATGACGACTGTTTGCCATTTGTTGTGGATCCCAGCCTCTTATGTTCTAAGGATTAAACTGATTTTTTGCCTGACTGTTTCTTTAAATATTGCCATGTTGGTTTATTGAGGAACCCTGGCCACAACATTCCCATTCACAACACAGTATGCTGGTTTCCAGGGTTCAGTAGATATATATCTGTCCATCAGCGTTTTGGACACAAAACACTTCCAAATCTATGAGCCTAGACTGGACTGCAGTACACATTTTAAATAGAAAAGTCTTCAGATTTTGCCGTTTTTCTTTGCAAAAAAAAAAAAACTTGACAGAACTGGAGGAACATATGACAAAAGTTCTGCCCTGGGAAAAATGCTAATGGTCACACTTTTTTATCCCCTATTTGTGATATCAGCACTCAGATGTTCAAAGAGTCATTGTCATAAAGAAAATGTGAAGAACCTTTGAAGTTTAAAGAGCCTGTACATTATTTAAAATTTCTATAAAAAAAAAAAAAAGGCTTATCCTGGAACTGCCTAAGCCAATAACAATTTAGACGCCTTTATTATTAAGGACAATGTGTCTTATGTAGGACTAAATTCTACAGGAGAAGAATGAAATGCTAATTCATTTCCATGTATTACCAATATGTGGCTCATTCATTTAGACTAAGCAGTGTTATTTCTGCACAGTTTATTTCCATCAATAACCAAATGCTAGGCGCCTCTTAGGGTCCTGATTAGCTGAGTGAGGTCAACCACATTCTGGAAGAAGATTCTCCAGAAGCCGGAATGAAGACGGTTTCGACATGCAGTTTGCGCAGGGAAATGTGCATGCATAATTTTGGTCATTTATCATCACAATAGTCTGAATAACTTTTAATTGCAGGATTATACCAGTGGTCAACAACCATCCTCCTGGAGGTGCAGCCTTCATCTCAAACACCTGATCCAAGTAATTAGGGACTTCTGAGGACAGTAATGAGGTGGATCAGGTGGGTTTGGATCAAGGTTAAAGCTTAAACACTGCAGGGTGCTGGATATGCAGCAGTAGTGATGGTGGCCACACGTTTTGACCAAATTAGTGTTCCCCACAGTATACATGTATACACTGTATAACCAAAAATAGTGTAAAGTTCTCCTTGTCTGTTTCTTCTTGTCTATGTTGTTGCTTACATCCTCCATGTGCCATTGTTTATGGGTCTGTATGCCATGTGACTACGGCTTGGTTTCCCAGACAGGGATTAAGCCTAGTCTTTCCTTTTCAATGGAAAATCTGTATTCACAGCACCACATAATCCAGGACTAGGCTTAGTCCCTGTTCAGGAAACCGACCCTATGTGTTTTAGTTTTAGCCCCACCCCCTTGTTATTCTGTTCACCTGTGTCTTGTTCCTGTCTCCTCCCCTGTGCAGGTGTTTGCCATTGTTTAGACAGTGTATATACCCCTGTGTTTCAGTCTCTGTTGGTGGATTCTTTGTAAAGTGATTCTTTCAAAACATGACTGTTTAAAGTTTTTTTGTTTCTGCTAATCTTTTGTATAACCCAGGATTCTCCCCATTGATGCTGATCTTGATTTTTTTTTTAATATAAATACTTTCTTGAATGAAGTAGTGTCTGTGGATGTCACAAGGCTCAAGGGTACCTCAGTTGTGCCACTGACAGTTCTCGGATTCAAACCCACAACCTTCCAATCACAGAGGCAACTCCCTAACCACCAGACTACCAGCTGCCCCCTGTTACAGCCCTGTTTTGTTCTTGACTTTGTTTCACCATGGCTACTTTTGTCCTTTTCTATTCATCTGGTGTCATTTGAAAGGATTTTGTGCTTACATCCTGTTTGCCTCGACCCTCACATATTACGTGGACACCCGACCATCACAACTATGAGTGTCCTAAACTGTGTAGACCGGTCAGTACGACCTTAACAATCACCTTGATGCTGTTTGAACAGTTTGAGTGAAGTTTTAGGGAGTTTTGCCTTTGTCTGGAAACTAATATGTGCTCTTTGGTCGACCGTTGAGTTAGCCTTGCAACTGCAGTGTTAGCCTTGCAACTGCAGTGTTAGCCTTGCAACTGCAGTGTTAGCCTTGCAACTGCAGTTCTAAACTAAAGAGATTAGAAACCATAAACTAACGTATTACTCATGATAATCTGACAGCAAAGTTCTCTTCAATAAAATGTCTTGTGCGGTGTGATTTATTGGCTGCGAAGACTTGCACTATGGGTTGTCCGATTTTGATTAATAATGTAATGAAGTTGTAAGGTGAGCTTCTGTTTTTGTTTTATTCTGTTTTTCCATTCTGTCTCTCTGTCAGAGGAGAGAGAGAGCATTGTCTGTGTCTTTAAGATGGATGCTGAGTCGCTGAGATTAAGCTGCTGTCACTCAGGCTGGACTATGGCTGTTTAGACACCAATTAAAGCTGTCAGTCCTTCTCTCTCTCTCCCTCCCTCTCTCTCTCTCTCCCTCTCTCTCTCTCTCTCTCTCCCTCTCAATGCACTTTTAACATATGCTTCACTAAACAGAAGCACCTTGTCTTCATTAGACTGTTTCCCTATAATTGTCTTTTTTGGCCCAGGAAAAGATCTTTATGTATATTTTACATTTCATATATAGAAAACACTCTTTGTTGAATGGTATAGGAGACAAAATAAAGTGTGAATGGGAATGTGGAACATTTTATTTTTATCTTTTAGTTTATAAACAGAAATTATGCACAATAAATAGAAAATATTTAGCAGAAAACTTCTTTCTACAGAGAATGACTTTTTCTTATTTAATACTCTACATAGATAGATAGACACTCATTAGTCCATAAAACACTCACAGCTTGGGTGTTCCACCACAACAATTCTTCTTTTTTTTCCTCAGCGACGAATTCACATTTTCCCATATTTCTTAAACTCTTATATCATGTGAAAATTTTATATCATGTATGAGTAGTATACATATATGTGAACCTAATCTATCTGTATACACTCAAACAGGGTGCAATGTGTCATTTTAACCTAATGGACAACTGGACTGTGTGTGTGTGTGTGTGTGTGTGTGTGTGTGTGTGTGTGTGTGTGTGTGTGTGTGTGTGTGTTCCTATGAACAGGACCTCTGTCTCAAATCTGGCCTCAGGCAGGTTTTGATGGACAGATGGACGGTCCGTTTGAGACAGAGACCCTTTTCAGCCAATGAGAAGACAGGAACCCCGCTGTGTCCACGGTGACAGTTGCCATGAGTGATTGCATCCGGACCTCCTGATGGTGCTTTCAGGGTGAGCTGGGCTCAGACCCCCTCGTGACTGTTTTAAAAGGTGAGAGGTCTGCTGATCTCCCCTTCACTTTTCAATCATGACACCATCTGCTATTGTTTCTCCAAGCTGCCGCGTGCGTGCGTGCGTGCACGTGTGTGTTCAGGTTCATGTATCTTAAATCTGGTGATTAACAGGAATCAAATCAGGTTAAATTAAATTATTCTGAGGTTTAGTAACTTCAGTGCTAGCCAGACATTTAGAGACCATGTATTTATTATGATACACATTTTAGAATGATATCAATAGCATCACATCTGTAACACATATGACATTCTGAACAGACCAAACTTTTCTTTTTGTTTCTTCAAATTGGTTTCATTTTGTCTTTACTGTAAAACAAATACAAATGAAAAGTTTAAAACGATGAGGTAATTTATTACAGTTTTTGATGAGTCAGATCCGATCATATTTTTTATTTTTTTTTAGGTTTACAAAATTTGGTCAACTAAAAAAACTTTTTTCAAACTTTCAAATTTTTAGTTCACATTGCATTCATTTTATTTCAGTGTATTAAAGATGTATATGTTTGTGTATAGAAATTTAAGACCCAGCTTATGAATGGTGCAACATCAACATCAGAGATCATGCCACAACAGTCTATAACTCATCAATGCCACAACAGTCTATAACTGGAAACCCAGAGAAGAAAATAAAATGTCCAACTGCTTACCCAACTGATATGCAGAACTCAAAAACATGAGTCAAACCAAGAAGTTTGAGTTGAGTGAAGTCTGAAGTCCTCCAGTTTATATCTTCACATCTGGTCCAGAGATATACTGTTATTGTATCTTGTCCAGGTTATGTGATAACTTTTGACGTAAAAGCAGACCAAGAGAAGAATTTTCATTTTGGAGACAAGGAATGGTACAAAATTGTTGAAATGTCTAGGCAGATGCCGAGATATATTAAAACATGTCTCATTCAATTTAAGAAGCTTGATAGATCTGATAATGCTCCCAGTAGGTCATTTAGAAGGATTTTCGAAATTGTTGGCATTGTCAGACAGAGGAGGGATGTCAGGTTCAGACCAAGATAGACCCGAGTGCAGAGGAAAACAGACAATAATATTTATTCTGTAGATAAGCAGAATACAAAAAAAACAGATACTAGCAATGTTCCAAAATCAAAGTGCAGTCCGACAAGCAAATAATTGCGAAGCGTCATAGAAAAGAGCAGAATCTAAGAGTAGAATCCAAATCGTCAGAGTCCAGAAAGGCAAACTGAATCAACAAAAGGAGTGAGACAGGAATCGAAGTCAAGAAAAGACAGGCAGGGAAAATGAAGCCAGACAAATTGAATAACGAGATACAGCAAACACTCTGCAGGCAGGGATAGTCCACTGCAATCTGAATTTGGAAGTCAGGTACACTACATGGACAAAAGTATTAGGACATACCTGTTTTTCAGGGTTTGGGCAAGGCCACTTACTTCCAGTGAAGGACAATCTTAATGCTTCAGCAGACCAAGACATTTTGGACAACGCCATGCTTCCAACTCTGTGGACACAGTTTGAGGAAGAACCTTTTCTATTCCAGCATGACTGTGTCCCAGTGCACAAAGCGAGTTCCATAAAGACATGGCTGGAGGAGTTCGGTGTGAAAGAACTTGACTGACCCGCACAGAGCCCTGACTTCAACCCCATCCAACACCTTTTGGATGAACTGGAACAGAGAGTGTGAGCCAGGCCTTCTTGTCCAACATCAGCGCCTGACCTCATAAATGCTGTACACAAATTCCCACAGAAACTCCAAAATCTAGTAGAAAGTCTTTCAAGAAGAGTGGAAGCTGTTATAGCTGTAAAAAAGGGACAGAAGAGGCAAAGCAGCATTTTAATAACAGAAGAGGCAAAGGGGCAGAAAAACAGAGTGAATCACAGAGTGACTCATGAAGTGTGACACTGGAACCTACCTGCTAATCATGAGCAGGTCTGGAGGTTTGAGCCGAATGTCCACTTTTGGCCCAAAATCGGGCGGGTCAAAGACGTCATTTTCACCTGTACAGAAGGACATGATCCTACTTGGCTACTTTCACTTTTCTGGTCCAGAGAAGCTACTCTCGACCTTTCCCCCTTTAACCGTGCACTTCAACGATTTTTTTTAGAGAACTCGCTTAGAGTAGCCTACCTGAGACGTTTTACACTGTAGGGGCGGTTCTTCTCTCTTATTACTTCTTTTCCCTCCCCTCACCCCCCGTCGCCCTCCCTCTCCCCCGTTATCGCTTCTTTTATCCTTATTACGCTTTAGTTTTCCTCGTGCCTGGGAGGGATATTCCACTATGCGGCCGTGAGCTCAGCTCTTACTCCGAAAAGGCGGAGGGTAAGGGGTTGGGGGGAGTCCGCAAGATGCCTCGGCTCCTCCGGAGCTGTGAGACCCTCCGGACGTCCCTAACACGGTTCCCCGAGTTTAGCAGCAACACCTCTGTGCTTTCAGCTGCTGTCTCCAGCGCCGCCACCGAGCCACCCTCCAACCACACCACCAGCCATCTACCACAGGGAAGAGCAGAATAGTTAAATTACGCCCTGGGGGGAGAGCTGTACACCATGCTGAGGAGGGACCGCGAACTGAAGGTAAGGCAGGCGAGTGTGTGAGAAAGTGTGAAAAATAGTGGATAAACTGCCTACAGAATGACATTTGAATGATAAAACGTGCGTTTCGAAGCGTCTTGCTCTTGTTTACGCGTGGCTCCCTGGACTCCCTCGGTTTCTCGAAGAGTCTCGACGGGTTTTTTTCCAAAGTGCTATCGGTTTTTTCTCAACTGTCAGAGATCAAACTGCTGCTCTCGTGCTCAGCTGGCTCGCACATCCCTGCTGTACACACACACACACACACACACACACACACAGATATATATACACACACACACATACACGCACAGCGCGGGCTCAGTTCTGCAGCCGTTAAAAGTTGTCAACGGTCGCTTTATTCCAACAACCGGCCGTTGACCGTTTTGCACATGGTAAACGATTATCGATTTTTTAAAAATATCGTTTTAATATAAACATAATTTCGACCATTTTTTGACCGTTTAGGGGTCAGGTCTGGTTTGGGGTCAATGTATATAGACGCGTTTAAACGGGCTCTTTTTGAACGGCTGCACTGCCTGAGGAGAATGTGTGTGTGTCAGAGGGCACGCAGGTAAGTTTGGATTTAAATACTGGTATTTGAGTGTGTTTGTGTGTGTGTGTGTGTGTGTGAGAGAGAGAGAGAGAGAGAGGGAGAAAGTGAATGAGGGTGCATGTTTGTGTGTGTGAGAGACTGAGATGACAGTGTCGGATATCTAAACTATCAGATATCTGAAGGCTAACGTAAATTCTTCATTTTTTTTTCAATAAAAGTGTCTGTTTTAGACCACTTTCTGTATCTGCTGTATCTTGTTGCTTAAGCCGAACTAAAATGTTTTTTGTCTGTAAAGAAATTGTTATATTTCTACAAAGTCTTATTCCCAACGGAAATAAAATTAGTTTTCATATTAATAAGTACTAACAGAAGTACTAAAGGACACTTTGGTTTAGGTTTCGAGTTGGAGGACAAGTTTTAGGGCCGTGTAGTTTTGGTCACATGCGTGCGGCTCTGATATCACGTCTAAAATTCATCACCTTACATCATAATAGCCAGGTGTGAGAGCTTTCTGGATTTTACAAGTGAGCGATTCTCTCTGTGAGCATTTGTTTCCACATCACTTGGTAATTGATGTGTGTGTGTGTGTGTGTGTGTTTGTGTATGTGTGTATGTTTGTGTGTGGACAACAAGTATAAACGTAGCTAATACTTCATTGAAATCGATGTTAGTGTCCTGGGACTTGTGTTTTTCTGTTCAGTTTTGCTCTGTTCGGTTACCATGTTTCTTCCAGAATGATGAAAAACAACATTGTAGAGGTTTTGGATATGTTTGGGCATGTCCCCAAAAATAAACAGATAATGATGTTCACACAAAAGGAAATAATACTGGTGAAGTCCTTTAAAAAAATATTCTGCATAATTGAATTATTGAGATGTAAACATTCATAGAGCCATTTAGAGCACTTTAGTCTGAAATGGTTTATTGGAGAGACGAGTGAATTGGATTTCTTTACAGTGATGGTGATAGGAACCTGGCGCTGCAAGAAATACAACACAGTGGGTTTTTGAGTAGTGAAGCCTAAGCGTCATTCAGTCTTTGGTGATGCCACTGCTATCAGTGGCTTGGAGTACAAGAGAGTATAATCGACCTCACTGTCTTAGGGTACGTAGGTAGACCCTCACTCTCCTCATATCAGTCTGTGTGTCTTTTGGCTGACAGAGCAGAATTGGCAGTTGGCGTTTTCCTTCCCGTGTGTTAAGCTGCCCGGTGATTTAGCTTCATGAGACACAGAAGGAATGTGTGTTAGCCTTGACCCCTCTAGCGCTGGTAGTATCGTTCAAGGGGGGAGTACTAGATAATGGATGGAATTCGACAAATCAAGAAACATTTTCAGTATGGTAGCTTTTAGAGACAATAAGCTCTTTGGCTGTCTGGTTCCTATCACCTCAGTGTATTTCACATCAAACGACTCTGAAAGACTTTGTTTATATGTTAACCCTTCAATTACCCCAACATTTTGGAAACGTAGTGGAATTCCTCTTTAAGGCTGTGCTTAGGTTAGGTGTAGACAGAGATGCAGTAGTACAGAAACAAATGGAAATATCCCATAAAGACAGAAAAACAAACTTGTATGTGTGTGTGTGTGTGTGTGTGTCTGTGTGTGTGTGTGTGTGTGTGTGTGTGTGTGCAGGGTGTGTCCTGTCCTGTGCTGAAGTGATGAATGATGTAACCCTGACTTTACCGTGTGCCGCTGTACAATCGTGGAGCAGTCAAGGTTATACTACTGTTATAAATCATTCATTAAGTATGGCAATGAGAGAAAAGTAATGAGAGATAAACAAACAGAGGGTGAAAAAGAAAAAGAAAAAGAAAGCATGGAGGGCACTGATGGATGCGTTACCCTAGATCTTAGAGCTGGAGCTTACATCCACCTTTGATCTCATACTGCATCTGCATGTTCATATCCTTATTATTTCAAATATTTTTTCTATCATTTTTTACATCAGCAACTACTGTTTACGTTGTGTGACACGTGGATGATTAGAGGTCCAAATTGAAAGCATGCTGTATTAACTATTAAATATTAAATGTTTTTTTTTTCTTCTCCCATTAAGTTACCATTGCTAAGGTGCATGGTTTTGTCACCACAGCTTGTGTAATTGTGTCCTTTTCCGTTTTCTAATCCTCTCAATTTCTGACATCAAACCAATTCGTGACCAATTAGTCCTAAAGCCTCTCATTGCTGTCCGCTGACTGTTGCTCCACTTCTTCATTTGGGCTGATATGATGAGGGTGGGCTGACAAACCTGCTGTAGTTCAGCCTACGGAGTTCATGTTGCTGTGGCTGGTCATTAATTGCTTGATTGTATGCAGAGTGCACGCCTCACCTTCATACATATTCAAGGAGATGTGGTGAAGGTGCGAGGGGGAGAGAGAGCAGAGAGAGGAAAGAGAGAGGAAGATGGTGGGATAGCAGGCTGCAGTTTACCCTTGACAGAGTAGGGCAGAGATCCACTGACAATTCTCCATCTGTGAGTTCTCTCCAGATTGTCTGCATTATTATTGTTAGCTCATATCTGTTTTATTCAAGGCCAGTAGTCTCTGTTCTTTTCTGTCCTGGTGGAATCAATAGCCATGTGTCACTAGTCTGTGACTAGACGAGAAAGTCTAAGATTTGATAAATAGCGCTGTTTGCTTTTCATGATCTAACTAAAGCCTTAGTCAGCGAAAACATGTGGTCCAGACTATGTGAGCTGTAAAAATGTAGATCACTCCACTGACCCTTAGTGTAAAATGTCTAAAATGTTTTTGTGATATGCATGTGTCTATCACAAAAGGGAGTGTTCTTCGTAGTTACAGGGGCAATTCCACCAAATTTAAAAAAATCTTTAAAGGAATCTTAAATCTTTCTTTATTTGAATCTGTCTGGGAAAAAAAACGGTGCAAAGATTAAAATTTTTTCTCAGTATGAGCGCGAATAAACAGTACATGTAATTTGACGGAGGGTGTTCCAACTGTTGTATATGACTTTACACACAGGGCGTTGTAGGGTAAAATGATCCCCAAAGAAATAGAAGAAATCAGTAATTTCTCTAGAGTGATCCATTTCACATCAGACCACTCTGAATGTATTTGAATTTTTTTTTGCAGAGAACTAGAAAAATATGAAAACTTGTACTGGCATGCCTGTAAACTGGACAGTAAAGACCTGGAACTTAGTACCAAGTAATCATGGCTAATATGTTCAGCATGGAGCGACATGGAGGTTGTACATCATAAACGTCAAAATCCACCCTCTAAATGTTGACAAATACAGCGCAGCAGCGTAGGAATCTGTAAATTCCTTTAAAACTTTGGCAACATTGACAAATGTTGCTGCACAAAAGCAATCAATGCACCGCATTGCTTCGAACCTTGTTTACTGAAGTGGTCCATTGAACTGGAGCAGCGTTGAAGCATTATATTGTTCCTTATCTTCCAACAGTTTAACCCGCTGGTCAATATCTTTTCTGTTCTCTCTTTCTTCATTATCCTGACCAAATGGGCCTTGAGATGTCACTTGCTTGGAACAAGCGCGAATGTAAATCGGAGTTTTGATGGATGTCCCGGGCCATGTGGATATTGATAGCTAAAGGAACCCCAACCCCTCCCCCCATATAAATTGTAACAAGCAGCAAAAGCCACACACAGCCTTGAGGCAGAAGCTCATGTGGTGCCCTGCAGAGGGAGTAGGAGGAGGGGGGTGAGGATCAATATCAGGTGACGAGGAGGAGAGAGGAGAGAGAGGTGGAGAGAGACAGAAAGAGATTAAAAGCGAAAGAGATGAAGTGATGGGGTGAGAGAGGTGCAAAATGGGAAGGAAAGGGAAACACATGAGGGATGGAGGAGTGTACAGGAGGAGAGATGGAGATGGAGAAAGAATGGACACAAAGCAAGAGAAGCGTGGACGAAGAAAGGAGGAACAGGGAGAGGAGAGAGATGAAGCAGGAGGATGAGAAAGATGGTGGGTAGGAGAAAGAGATGGAGGGGGAGAGAAAAGGAGGGAGGCAGGGAGGGTCACCTTCAGTGATTGACACTGATTCAGCACAATCTCCTCCCACTCGGGTTACCGCACTGTGACCTGACAGAGCATGCTTGGGACTAGGAGTGGACAATATGGCAAAAATATAACATCACGATATTATGTATGAAGGTATAGTTTAATAGTGCTGCACCAGTGAGATTATGTTTTAAAATCAAGTCAGTAACTACAAGTACAGTGTTGTTTTCGAGCCAGGGTCATATAGACTCAGCTCTTGGCATCTAATTCATGATTTGACAGTAGAGCAAAACCTTAAACAGGTCCCTTTCCCTTGGGAAAGTGAGGGTTGTTAAAATTTGTTTACATTTACCATACGCTTTTATCCAAAGCGACTTCCATTTCCTAACTACAGGGGGCAGTATCCCTGGAGCAACTTGGGGTTAAGGATCTTGCTCAGGAACCCAGTGGTGGTGTGCTGAAGGTAGGAGTCAAACCCATGACCTCTTGGTCCAGAGGCAAGTACCCTACCACTAGGCCACAAGCACCCCACACCCCATATTTAAGGTGCAATAACCTTAAGCATGTTGTATTTTTTAGGGTACATTTAATTTGTACCTCGGGGGACTATAGCACCTTTTTTCCGCAGACAGTGCCCATGTCACAAGCATCGAAATGACATATTAAAGTAAGTCAGCTGTTACACAACCTCGGCTACTCAAACTTTTCTCTACTACTGCTAAAACAATGAAACTGTTTGCACTGGGTATTTTTGTGAGTTTGCCAGTGTTGTGATTTCATTTCATGCGCAGGAGTGTTGGTTTGCTTGTAGCAACAGCTGCCTATAGACTCCTTTATAACCTCATAATTTTGGAAAACTTTAGCGTGGTTTTGATTTTTCTCTTGAAGAAAACCAGTGAATGATGACATGACTTCAGAGGTCTGTTTAAGCTTTGCCAATGTTTTGTGAACAAGATATAAATGAACAGTGTACTCTGAATGTAGGTACAAAAGAGCGTATTTGTGGAAGCAGTGTGGAGGGTTTCATTAGGAGCCTTTTTAAATTTCATTTTAATTAAACATGCAGTTGGCCAGTGCTGAGGAAGTATTGACGATAGCCACAATATACTCATAAGCTTATCATTAAATAATTGATCATAATACTAATTAGAGATGGGCCACGATCCGATATGATATCAGTATCGGGTCCCATATAGCCGTAAGTCCGTCATTGGATGTCGGTCAGACAGGCCCGATCTATATATTCCAGTTCGCAGCTTGCGCGGGAAATTAAACTCGACGCCGAAAAGCAAGACGGCTACTTGCAATGTGTGTAAAGCCAGTGTGCCGAGGGGTGGAAGTATGGTGGTGTCGTACAATACAACAAATTTAATCAAGCACCTGCAGAGATTTCACGACAAAGAGTACCAGGAGTTTATGCTATCAAACAGAGAAAAAGATACCAGGCAGCAGACACAGCATGACGTTTTCCAAAAACGCAACAAGTTTACAGCAGATAACCCAAAAGCGAAAGGAATATCAGAGAAGACTCTTAGCTCTCCCTCAAGACCTTTTTGGGGTTCTTTCAGGGGCCATTTTGTGTGTTTTGTTGGCTGTTTTTGCCCTCGCCCCCCTCTCTCTATCTCTCACAACACGACGAGGCTAAAGTTGGGCATCTCGTAACTCGGCCGGTCCACCTTAAATACAGAAGTGGTTAGATTACATTGTTCCCCTTTATTTTTTATAGTTTTTTCTGCTAAAATGGACATAATACTTGAACTAATTAGCTGATTCAGCCAAGATTGTTCTCTTTTTGAAATTTAGAAAATTTTACTGCTGTTGCTTCTACCTTTTTGTGAAGTGTGACATAAATTCCTTTGCAATACCTTTAAATTCAATGTAGTTGTGTGTATTTTTTTGCTCTTCTAATAAGTTCTTAGTAGTTTATTTATTCTGTTATATAACCTTACTAACAAACAGCACAATTTCAATGACAATAATACTAATATTATAGCACCCACTCCTATAGCAGGACACTCATGAACCAAGCCTTTCACCTACTCTTTCATCCCTCTATCACTATCTCATCCCATCTCTCCATTCCTCTATCCTTAATTTATCCTCACCTTTTCCTCTCATGACTCGCTTTTCATCTGAGCCTCTGTCTCTCCTGAAACAAAGTCCTGAGTGTTTACAGTCCATCAGATTGTTATGTGCGTGGTGCAGGAACGGAGATGACTGCCGTGCAGTTAATTGCTTATTGTTTCCTGTGTTTTACAGTGACTGCTGGCTTCTCTCTCTCTGAAAGAAATCTTGCATTGCACCTGCTCGGGGGTGATTAGTTGTGGGTCCATGAACTTCCACTTGCGTATTCTCAAACTAATTAAATTTAGGGATGAATTTAGGAAGCTCCTTCACCTTCACCATGATTGCTACATGGGCACGAGATCTTAACAAGAAGCATCTTTTATACTGACACTGCACAAGAACATTTTATTTTTAGCAGCTGTAATATGTAGAACTTTAATTTATTTGAAACATTTACATACTGTATGTTTATTTTAATATTGTGTATAAATGCTGTTTTCCCTATCAAAAAAAACCACCATTTTTGTTTATGAACTCACACCTCTATCACTATCTTATCCCATCCCTCCATTCCTCCATCCTTCATGCTGCCTGTTTATGCTCACCTCATCCTTTCCTCTCATCAATCGTTTTTCATCTACGCCTCCATCTCTCTTGAAACACAAACCTCAGAGTGTTTACAATGCATCCTCTGATGTCCTCTGATGTTTTCTCCTTGTTGCTCACAGATCTCTTGTCATTCCTGTCGTCTCACAGCTGTTGTGCCTTTCGTAGCTCTGTTACTTCACGTTATTCAAAGGCTTGCAATATATCTGCAGATTCTTTATCTCGTTCTGCCTTGCTCTGTCTAGATCCCTTTCTTTTTTTCCTCTTCATTTCCCCCTTCAATTCCTTTTATTGCTGTGTCTGTATCTGTCATCCTCTCATTATAGAGTTGTTAATCACTGCTAGCTGTCTCAATTATTTCTTATCTCTCTTCTATAATTGGTGTTGTTTAGATAAGTTAATGTATAATCCAGACAAATCAAAAACCTTTGAGATCGTGATCACACCTTGTTAATTTGATGCAAGGCTTATATGTTGTGCAAAGGATATATTCTGTAAGAATGAATCTATGCACATATTGAAGACCAGCTGTGAGTGTGTTGTTGCTATGACTGCATCCCTTTGGGTTAAATGGAAAGTACTATTAAGAGGATGAGCATTAATTTGAAGTTTCCACACCCCCTTGCAGTTATAATAGCCTTCTCTCACTCTTCTGGAAAGGCTTTTCACATTTTGTTGCATGTTTAAACAAATATTTGTCCATTCAGTCGAAAGAGCATTGATGCTCCAGCCCATTATTCCTCCTCCACCAAACTTTATTGTTGACACTATACATTTCTTAAGTAGTGTTCTCCTGGAATCTGCCAAACCCAGATGTGTCCATCAGATTGCCAGATAGTGAAGCGCTTCAGAGAACACATTTTCACTGCTCCTGAGTCCAGTGGTGGTATGTTTTACCCCACTGCAGCTGATGCTTGGCAATGTCCATAGTGATCTTAGGCTTGTGTGCAGCTGCTTAGTTACGGAAACCTATTTCATGAAGCTCTTCTTGCAGAGTTCTTGTGATGATGGTTTCTCCAGAGGTGGTTTGCAGCTCCGTATAGTGAGTTATGAAATAGAGCATACCCACTATGATCTTCAGTACTTGTGATCTCTGTGGCTGAGCTGTTGCTGCACCTAGATGCTGCTATATTACAACATCTTATGACTGTGCCAAGTTTATAGTCACTGAATTCTATAATACCACCCATTCTACTGCCTGTGTTTGTCTGTGGAGACTGCTTGGCTATGTGCTTGATTTTATACGCCTTTTAACTATGAGTGTGATATCACATACTTTTGGCTATATAGTGTATATCCATTTGAAATGTACACATGTCTTTGTACTTATAAACGTCAACCATGCCTATAGATTTTTGATTTTCTGTGCCTCCTTTAGCAGATGATCTTTGTTTGTGGTGAGGGACGGAGATTGTCCACAGTATTGTACATTAAGATTTTCATGCAGTTCTCTTTCCTTCCTTGTCCTTAGCCTGAAAGAAATATTGCATTTCACACCTTTCCACTTGCTTATTATCAACCCAAATATACATGTATGTATATTTTAATATAATGTCTGAATGTTTTTTCCTGGTATGTGTATGTGTGCCCTGTGGTGGTCTGGCGCCCTGCCTGTGGTGAGTCCCTGCCTCGCACCCATAGACCCCAGGATAGGCTCCGCGTACCCGTGACCCTAGTAAAGATTAAGCGGTTACAGAAAATTAATGCATGACTGAATGCTTTTTTCCATATGCATTTTGTTTACCTAACATGATTTTGTTTATGATTATAAACTTTTTGCCCATGTTTAGAAGTATAAAAGATGTGTAAATTTGGATATACAAGTGTTTTAATGGAAACTAATAATTAGACACTTACATTAAATAAAAAAGGAAGTGTCTAATTATTAGTTTCCTCTCACTGCATATAGTATATTTAATGTTTACACTTATTTGTTAGAACATGTGAGTGATGAAAATTAGAAACTGTGTTTTCTCAATGGAAATCACATGATTTCAATATATAAGTTAATGGGAATTCACATGCATTCAAATGATTAAAATAATGCTGTTAAAGTATTGAAAATAATAAATACCTTCTGGTGGAACTGATTTTGTCCATTCATGTACCAACAACAAAATGCACTTCTCAGGTCCTTTTCTGTTTTTTGGTTTTGGGGTTTTTTATTTTGAAATCTGGAGCACACCGGGTGATTGGTTCTGATTGGTTTCTAGAGTTTCATGTTT
Source organism: Bryconaethiops microstoma (assembly GCA_037577275.1). Taxonomy (NCBI): domain Eukaryota; kingdom Metazoa; phylum Chordata; class Actinopteri; order Characiformes; family Alestidae; genus Bryconaethiops; species Bryconaethiops microstoma. The sequence goes on from JBBJLS010000016.1 coordinate 2,974,615, forward strand.
AGTATTTAAGTTTGTTTAGTGTGGACCTTAGTTGTCGGTCACCTCTCATCCTGGCCTTGGTTAAGTGTTTCTCTATTCTTCTTTTGTTTGAGTTTTGTTCTGGCCCTCGTGCTTTTTGATTTGTCTTTAAATAAAAGAATAACGAAAATGGATGTCTGTGAATGGAGAAGGAGGGGAAACGTGACAGATTGACCGACCAACCAAGGAGCAACAGACAGGGCTACGAGCCCCTGGAGAAATGGGGGATGGCTGAGACGCTCGCATCCCCAACCTTCCTTTCCTCAGGCACTCTCCCTCTCAGGCTCGTGCCGGAATTGCCCCATGAGGCGAACCCTAGACGGGACCCGCAAGCCTGTTTTGCAGCCACCTCGGGTCCAAGGACCCCGAGTAAACTGGTTACTTAGGCGGCAATCTTTGCCCTGCTTCCCACACAGCAAAGATTGCCGCCTAAGGAAACTACGCGGCCTAGCCAGCCCGTAGCTAAGGACAGGCTCCGGGTGCAGCAGTGGATAATGGCCGAGCTAATGGGGATGATCACAGGCCTGACAAGCACCCTGCAACAGCAGTCTGACGAGGCAGCTGAAGGCCCAGGGACCCTGCGCGTGTTAGCAAGTCAGGTGCTGCCCTAGTTGCGTGCGAGCCAGAGCCCAGCAGCCATGCTGCAGAGCCACGAAACTCCACTCCCGAGCGTTGAGGCTGCGCTCCAGTGCGACGAAGCTACACTCCCGAGCAATGAAGCTATACTCCCAAGGCTACTCCCGATAGCTGTGCCGAGAAGGCTAGGCCCGGTAGCAGAGGAGCAGGGGCTACTCCAGGTAGCAGCGCAGCAGGGGCTACTCCAGGTAGCCGAGCAGTTAATCCCAGTAGCTGAGCAACTAGTCCCAATAACCGAACAGAGTAGCAGCACCAAGACGGCTGCAGCCGCCCATACCAGCGCCAAGGTGGCTCCAGCCGCCAGTACCAGCACCAAGATGGCTCCAGCCACCTGTACCAGCCCCGAGACAGCTACCGCCTCCCACGCCGGCCCAGCGATGACTCCAAGTTAATACCCTAGAGAGGGTAGGTGCCCTGGAAGAGTTTGAAGCCCCAGAGGGGGTTAGTAGAGAGTTTGAGGCCCTAGAGGGGGTTACGAGAGAGTTTGAGGCGGTGGCTAGAGTAGCAGAGGCCCCAGCGGGAGTGGCTAGTGTAGAAGAAGCCCCAGCGGGGGTGGCTAGCGTAGCAGAGGCCCCAGAGGGGGTGGCTAGCATAGCAGAGGCCCCAAAGGGGGTGGCTAGTGTAGAGACTCCAGCTCCAGCTCCACCTGTATTAACACCTTGGAGGGGACCTGGACCCCCCCAGGAGCTCTGGGAATTCACCCTATAGGGGGGAGGAATCCCCTGAAATTTTTATGGGGGGTACTGGGGTCTTGCAGGGCTCCAGAGGAGCTCCCCAGAGGGGGCTCAGCCCTGGGGGCCACGGAGTAGCTTTTAAATACAAACATTTTTTATTTATGGTCAAATCTCAATTAATAAGACATTTGTAATTTAGTATGATTAATGCAATAAATTGTGATTTTAAAAATTGTAAAATGTGTGTTAAATTGTGATCATGTGTTATTTTAAATGTTTGACAGCCCAGTCTGTTTTACCAAGAAGTACAAAGCTCAAGCAGTTGCTAAAACAATGAAAAAAGAGAGCACTTTGAAAACCAATCATGAGATTAGAAGCGCATACTTTCGTAATATACAGTGTGTTGTGACTTAACGTTCTCTGTGTCATGCAGTGGGTTTATGTTGATCTGCAAAACTGATTGACATAAGATTTTCCCTTGAGCATGACATCCAAAGTGTTTACACACATATGCGTGAGTGCCTGTTTTAGAATGAGAGTTATTTGGTTTGTACTTTTTATCCTGCAGGAATTTAATCTTTCGTTTTTAAATCTGCCATGGCCGACCGTAGTACATTTGTCACTCCAGTGCCCCAGATCTAGACAGGAATGAGCAGCAACAGGGAGTTTCATCAGAAAACCCCATGATAGTAATGACTGATGATCAGGCACAAAGTTACACACGTTAGTTCCAATATGTACCAAACGTAGCAACCGAGGCACTTTTTTGCTGGAGGAGCATATAAATGCTTGATTGTTCAGACTGGAGGTCATTAGTAACTGAAGACAGGCTGGCCGACCTCCAGGCTTTTCCTGTGGAGGACGATGTAAGATTAGGGTCAAAGGAGTCAAATACAGGTTAGGACAAGGCAGGGATATCAACTTTGCTTAAAACTAAGCTATTTCAAGCCTCTACCTGTAATTTACATACCTCTTCAATCTGTAACTTAGACTATTGAAATAGCTATTATAAGAATTTAAGAATATGGAAATCTTTATTGTAAGAAACCAGTTGAGATTGTGTAACCAAGCTTCAGATATGCAGGGTTTTTCTCTGTTAAGCTACTTTTAGTAACAATTCCTTAAGTAAAGTGCTCTCCACTATGAAAGTGGTCAATAAAAATGTGGCTTAAAATTAAATTAGTTATGGTTAAAATAGTGTAGTTGTCTGGAAGGAATACAGGTACAGGTATCAGACTTCAGAATATGTAAACAGAACGTACATAAAAAATAAAAAATTGAAATGTCCCTTTCTTTCGTTAGTACTGGTAATACTACGTATTTGGTCATTTTGGTAATACTGCACATAGCTCTGAACATTCTTTAAATTAACAACAAATTAATAATAACTAAATTAATTACATTAACTGTGTAGGAGCTTAGATTGTGATAATGATAAAAATACACTAAACGCACTAGGTCAACACAGGTCAAATCATTAAAATCCCTCTCAATGTCTTAGGAGAAAAGTCTATTCTAATCTACATGTCTTCATTAGCACTGGTTTGGACTTGGGCTTTTCTTATCTGTTAGAAATTTCCCTTTTACTCTCATGCAATAAAATCAAAACAAACAAGCAAGCGTAGCTAAGATCCTGTTCCACTTCTGGGTGTAATATATGCCGCAAGACCTATACAAACAAACTCAGGCTGATATCAGCCAGTCAGTGGTGATGTTCTTTTTGGTTTTTTTTGCTGGCCTGCATGTTCACCACCAGCATGCCCACATAAGCAATAAAACTTCCCATGACGTTCACACTGCAGTCATATATTACATTAAGCATGTGGTCAGTTATTGTTGGTGAATACATTATTATATTTTTTGCATGTCAGGCTAGTTTATGTATTAAATAAAATGCTTGCTGTTGCACTAATTAGTGATGGGCAGTATAAGGATGTTTGTCATTGCTGTGATAAATTATTTTGTTATATTCCTTTCTGAGCATACACTGTCAGTAGTTAAAGGGCATGTTTTCAAGTCAAGTAGGTTTTATTGTCATTTCGACCGTACACACACAGTACATGTCACGCCCGAGGTATCTCGGACGCACCTCCAACGCAGCCCGTCGCCAGAGTATTAGGTGGCACGCAGCCCTGGACAGGCATGAGTGACGTCATGTAAGTGTATGTGGTGGTTAGGAGCCTAGGCAACACAGGTGTGAGTGATGAGCTTAATTCAGCCCAGCAATGGGGTTTCCAGGCACCTAACCACAAGTCCACCTGTCCCAGGTTTAAGTGACAATCATGTTTAAGTGTTAGTGTCGTGTGATTGGCAATCGAGTACTGTTGAACCTCTCTGTGTGTGTCTTTACCCTTCTATGCCCATAGGCGTGAGTGTGGACTCCGTGAAGAGGGAGCTTGTCACTGGTCTTCGTGAACTCGAGTGTGCTTTGTTTTAGCTGTTCTCCAGATAAGTTTCATTAAAAACCTTATCTACGAATCTCTAGGTGCTTGTTGTGCGTCCTTTTCCCACACCGCCGCCATGACAGAACACAGTGAAATGAGATAACGTGCCTCCAGGACCATGGAGCTACACGAGCAGAACAGAATAGACCAGCACAAGACCACAAGTGCAAACAGGTCTCAAAAGTCTGTAAGAAACACAAGCGCAACAATACAATAAGACAAGTAAAAAAAATAGCTACAATCTGGATGAATACAGTATTTTGACAGGTACTGTATTCTAGCAGCAAGAGTTGTGTGTGAAAAAATCGAGAAAAAGGTTGAGGAGTCTGATGGCCTGAGGGAAGAAACTGTTCCCCTTTCTGGCAGTGCAGACCCGTATGCTACAGAACCCATTGCCAGATGGGAGGGGTGAGAAAATAGTGTGGGAGGGGTGAGTGGGGTTTTGCAATCTGAAACATTGCAATTCCCATACCAGACTGTGATGCAGCTACAAAGAATGCTCTCTATGGTCCCTCTGTAGAACATAGTGAGGATTTGGGGTGGAAGGTGCGCTCTCCTCAGGCTCCGCAGGAAGCAGAGACGCCGCTGAGCTTTCTTGGCGATGGAGGAACTTGGTGCTCCTGACGATCTCCACCGAGGAGCTCTCAATGCTCAGCGGGGAGTGATCATGTTACGCCCTCCTGAAGTCATCAGCCATCTATTTAGTTTTATCCACATTCAGGGAAAGGTTGTCGTTTTATAACAGTGACAGCATAATTAGTTTATTGCATTCCATGCAGTACAGTGTGTGAAGTACTGAAATACCCAAAAGTTTTGATAGTTGATTGAACGTGGAGCTGCTGGTACCAATGATCAAACCTCAGAAAAACGAAATACTGTGCTGCATCTTGGATATCATGAAAAGGTATAGAGATATTGTATGTTTAGCATATTGCCCAAAACAGCACTACTTATTGGCTCAAAATGTGATCAAATTCATAATACTGATGCAACTGATTATTCATTATTCTCAAAATATTTCAAACTGTGCTGACAATTCATTTGCACTGGGCATCATAATGAGCAAAATTCCTATTTTCCACAAACAGGATTTATGTCCTATGATATGAAACATGCTGGTGTGAATTAGCCAGTCAGACGCCTTGTCAGAGACTTTGACTATGTCCTCTTTTATTTATTTAAGTCTTCTGCCAAAGGAGGTTTTTAACTGGAGCTATCTGTGTATTTCTTTGGGCTACTGTCTTTTTTTGTGACAATTAAAAGATACACTTCCTTTATTTTCAAATTGACTGTAATTTTAGTTTTGTGGTCACAGTGAGTCCTAAACCACAATTATAAGTTTACACCACCTAAATGAAGAGCTGGATGTGGTTTGACAGGGTTAAGAGAACTTTTTGCCGAAACATTTTGGGTGGCCGTTGTATTGCAGTATTAGCCTTGTTGCTCCATTTTAAACCAAAGAAGCAAAGTTTGGACTTTAAAAATTTGATTGTTTGGCTAATCCTTTCCCTTAGAGAAGAAGAGCAAATAACTACTGTTTAAAATAACTTGAAATGGAAAGGGTTACTTTGATTGTGACCACTTTGCTTTTACTCTCAGACAATCCAATAGCGCTGACAGAAGATTGAAGCGCTCGTATTCTCACATTTGATCTAAAAGCCAACAAGAAACACTCATTTAACACCCTGTAGACCTTACGGCCCATCTTCTGGTTATATTCAACATTCATGTAGCACAGCAGTTTTCTCCAGCTCTTATTCAAAACCTCAGTACTACTGTAATGTATAATACTGTGGAAAAGTCACAGGGCCTCTGCAAACTGTATAAAGCCATGTTTCTCAGTATGTGACAAAGTGAAATTAGAGTTAACATTAGAAGATATACTAACAAACAAAAAGCAGTAAAAATTCATTGATATTTTGTAAGCTGGTGAGGAGAACACAGGTTCGGTTCCAGATTCCTCCTCGGTTCCTCAGCAGATGTTTGGATTTGTGAAATTCCATCAGCAGCTCCTGATTTAATGTACTGACTGAGTCAAGCCAGGTTTCCGATGGAAACTACAAGTAACACTGGGCTTCCACAAGGAACACACGTAAAATCACTATTTACTGTAAAATGTTATTTGTATCTGCAATGTATCAAGATTAAGCTCCTGGAGAAAATTAATGAACGTTATTTGTATTTATTCTTTTTAGTTTTATTTAGAAAAGTTTGTAATGTTCCCATGAAAAAGAACAGTTTTTAAACATTTTTGCTGAAATGTAAGACTTTTGCACTGTATATACTTGCACCAAGTATGGTACACTACCGTGATCGAGCTTAAGAATCTTAACTGTTGCCGAGGGTGTGATGGCTGCTTCAGACTACTGGTGTGTGACACAGAAGTCTGAGACACAGATCAAGCGTGGCAGTTGTTTTTACAATGGGACAGAGACGAGCAGACCGTTACAACAGCTGACAGACTATCATTTACAAAGACATGCTCTAATGAGGGGAAGGGAGATATGAGAGTACATCTTGATTAAATGGTGTTTGGATTAGTTCAAGGCCAATCTTGGGCAGCTTGATAGAAATCATATTGGGAGTTGGTTGGCACAGTTTTCTTTCTCTATCAAATATCCCCAGTGTATCATACATTAGGATTACCCAGCTATCAGCTTACAAATGCTAAAGTATTTGCTAAAGTTAGCTCATTCCTAATTCTTAGTGTGCACTTTCTGGGATATAGGGTTGGATTTGCACATGTTATGGTTAGCAGTAGTTCTGACCCATCAGCAACAAATAGGAATAATTTGAACTTCTAATGGAAAGCAAGCACACACAGTCATTAGCGTACATACTTTTAACCCAATACTATTTATGAAACAAACAATAAAAATGTTTTCTTTGTAACTTGTATAACAAAATTGTAAACATTTTTTACATTGTTTTTTTTTTTTAGACAAATTCAGCAGTTTGTTGATACCCACCTCTCTTAACTAAACTAACATTAATTTATTTTTAAAAACTTTTTTTTAATAGTAGTTGTCACTCTCCTCTAGTCATATGGAAGCTACAAAATGAGTACATTTTTAAGCAGAAGTGTGATTCTGTCATGACTGTTATGTTTCTTTTGATATATTGTAATATGTAAAGTATATGTGTCTGTTTTTACTTAATCGCTAACAAAACCTCTCCATTCCTCTTTCTCTGTGTCTCTTACTTTCTTTCTTTTCTCTCTCTCTCTTTCTCTCTCTCTCTCTCTCTCTCTTACGCTCCCATGTTTTTGACTGTTAAAATGTGAAATTAAATTAGGCACGTCTTTGTGTGAGTCATTTTGTCTACACCAACTGTAAAAGATCTTAAGTAATTTACACTGGCTGCTTTAGTAATATAGACCATTTTTTCCTTTCTAGAGCTCTGACTGGACCTGCCTTTCCAAAATACCTAAACAAATTCATTAGCTGCTGAGAAAGGGTCCGATTTGTGATAATTCGGCTCTTGTTGAAGGGATTATGCACCCCCTTCTCTTTAGCTTAAAAGAAATTCACAGCAGACTTTAATGTGAAATTAATCTGTCAAAGGTTTAAACCTAAAGCGCAGATGGAACACTGTGGGGATCTTTCTCTGCTGCTGAACATCAGTTGCGAGATCAGGAAGATTCCAGATTGTATTTTGTTAGTTAGGCTGCAAACTTTCAAACTTGTTTTATCAACGACAAGGCATTTATCTGCTATCTTCTTCATTTTATTTTTAATTATATTCGAGGGAAAGGCCCATCTCTTCTTTATATTTCTTCATTAACCGAGGCTTCTCGCAGCGCTAGTAAATGTTGTTCCCTTTGGGAAGCTTAATTAGCACCAGACAATGAAGAATAAATGGCTTTAATCATATGCAACTTTCTGACTCACTGAAGAGTAGTTACCTCATCATATAGTGACTTCAAAAGCCACCTGAAATTCCAGCGCTCTCAAACTACTTTATCAGCCATGGCAAATTTGGCTTGTTTGCAAAACACCAGTGTCATTGTAAACAGACAGCGCAGTTCTGCCTGTGATAAATAAATCAAGAGGTAGCACCACATGCCACACATACATTTCTTCATTTTCTCACAAAGAGTATCCAATAACACTGCATGCATCTAAATTGTTTAATTCACTCCTGCGCGTAGCCCCTAGCACCAATTATTCGTATTCCCATGAATAAAATGGCAGGACTGTACCAGAAATAGACATTGACGACTAAAAATAGCCTTTATTGGGATTAGACATTACAGATACGTCTAGGCAGGAAACTATGGTGAATATATGCCAGATTGTTTGCCTGTCTGTCGGTATGAGATTTCACTGGTGAGCTGGCCAAGCGGAATGGGTGGGAGAAGGGAAACAGATCGCAGGCCTAGGGGGTAGAATGTAAACGGATATAGAGTGGTCAGCTCTTTGCTGACCTTAAGGGTCAGCATTTTCAGTACCGTGCCCTTTACAACATCTCTGTATGCTCATTTACCTGCAGCATCCTGACCTGTCCAGCATCCTGAAGGAAGACAGACATAAAATTATGTAACAACTGCTGCATAATTTCTACACAATGGTAATAATATAGTCATGTCATTTATGATTATTACCATCGACTAACGTACACTTTAAAACACACAATTCAGATAAGCTAGTGAGAGCACGTGAGCTATAGGGTAGGAAAGTGAATGAGAAGATGCTGAGCACAGTTAATGCAAATTGGAAATAATTTCCGCTGTCAGCATGTTTGGTGTGTGACTCTGGAGATGACATGGCGAGTTTTCATCCTTCTCCAGAGAGGCTCAGACTTGACCTTTTGTTATAGATACAGTGCCAGACTGACAGTTCGAAGTGCTGTGCATGCATGGCCCTGCAGCTTTTCTTGCATTCGCGTGTGTTTTTTGGTGTGTTTTTTGGTGTGTTTTTTGTGTTTTTTGACAGCAGGAGCCATCTTGAACCAGCAGGTTGCCTCCTAGAACAATGCCTCTAATCATTTAAGTGAGTAATGAAGCAACTGTAATTCTTCCCATGTTTCCGAACAACAACTACTTTTTAAAATGAGCAGCTAAAAAGAAATGTCATCTTCTTAGTATGTATTGTTGTCAATATCAGTAATGAGCACTGATGTCAATATGAAGAAATGCTTTGGGTTGGGGGTGTGAGGATGGTGGTTGTACAATTACCCAGTGCCCCCCACCACCAACTATAGCTGATGCATATGGATCTGTCTCTTAGTAACACATGATATTGTTCATGTGATCAACATGGGGGGCTCTATACTATGGCTGATTATGTATGCATAGTGACTGAGCTCTTTCAGCAACGTGCATAAAATTATAAGTTCCTGTGTGGATTTGCTGTGTACAAACAAGCGTGACCGTGCAAGTGCTGGAGTTATCCTAACCACAGAAGGCTTCACAGTGGGGCAGAGAAAAGTGGGGAGGAGACACGGAGCATGAAAAATGGGGTAAACAGAGTGTGTGTGTGTGCAAATATATCACTAGCCCTATGACTTTCAGCTCCCTTACCATATCAGTCCAGCCATTGACTGTACTTTAGCTCAATATCAACACGACCAAAATACCAACAGTGCCACGTGCGTGGTGAAAACGTTTTTTTAGGGTCCTGTGTGTTTGTGTGTGTGTGATTCCTGGTTCTCTGGCCATAGATACCTTTGCTTCACTGTTCCAAGGTCACACACAGGATTCCTCTCCCTGTGCCAGTAACAGTCGGCATGGTGCCTGGCTCAATCTATCTCTTTCTCCGTAGTGACCGTAAAAAAAAAAAAAACCCTATCCACCTATCAGCTGCAGGACCTCCAGGAGGTGGGACTGGATAAATGACCGATAGGCCAATCGTTCAAGTGGAAACAATTAGTCATGTCTTTTCAGCCACTCCACGCTGTGTAATTAGCCTCGTTAAGCTTGGTGGGTAGGCTTGCTCGAGGGGACATGCGGACGCATCCGTTACTGTGGTTCCTCCCCCAGCCTGCGATCGTGTAGGTTGGGTGTCTGTCCCACGTGTCTTTATTTCTCATTAGGATGCATACATTGATCTCCAATTAGGACATATTGGCCCCTGCAGATGAGATGAGGGACAGTTAAGGGGGAGGTTGTGTTGAAGGCCAAGCTTACAAAGTCATGTTGCGTGGACTAATGTCCTTGAGGGTCGTAAGAGGTCTAGGATACTAAAACTCTCTCTACCCCACTGGGTGCCTGCAGGTCTCTGAAACAGTGAATCCACTGCTTAGGTCAAAATGACCAGGACTGGAGAGAAACAAAAGATATTTTGTTTATGTAATGAGATTTTCGTATTTGTAGTCCAGAAAAAGTAACTGTAATCCATTCGAAAAGTCCGCACTCATACCACAGATGTTTTTGAAAAATCAGATGATTGCTTGTAGGATTGCAGTCGACAGGATTTTGGTCCACTTCAGCATATGAATCTGTAGGTTGAAACAAAAGGAAGATTATACTGAATCAGGGAGCTGTGATGGCAAAAATGCCATAAACTGAGGTCCAATACTTAATATTGTTAGATGTATAGGGTTAGAATTAGGAGATCTATACATTTTGTGATTTGTCTATGCTTATTGTATTATACTTTATTTTCATGGTAAATGTGTGAAGCACTTGCTTCTGTTTTCCCCAGCTGTTATACAGGGCAGGTCAGTATGACGGTATTTATCATTATTATTGGTAAATTGCATCTCTGGATGTTGCAATATGCTTTTCTGAGCTGCATTTTCTATCATGGATGTTGTCAACAGCATTAGAACACTTACTAACAGCAAGGGTTTTTTTTGAAAAAGGGCGTAAGTAGTCCTGATTGCTTGGATTTTCAGAGTTTGGACCATATTGTGTTAATGTTTTTAAAATATTGCTGGAGCTGATGTGCTATTATAATTACGCCCTGCACTAGGATTCTCTTATAAAAGTTCAGTTTTTGATAATAAGGGTGTTTGAATTGCAACTGCAATATCGGTAAGAAAAACTGTAATCAGATACATTTCTTGTTCAGCTCTACAAATAACCCACACATACCATCACATTTATCACACCTCTTGTCTTGTTCTCATTGTTGCCTTCTGTTCCTTTGGCCTATCTGACACCAGTATCCTCTAACCGTCCCCTACTTTTTTACCTTTTTTTCCTTTGTGACCTGACATCCTGCCCTCCTCTTGCTTTCGCTCTCTCATTCTGTCAGCCTCGCATGGTCTCTCGCCATCTGTCTTATCTTCCACTCTCTCTTTGTTTATCGCCCTCATGGACAATTGGTCTTGCTGGTTATCTGTGCATCATCGTCACTCTAAAGTCGGCCACCCTTCGGAGGTGTATATTCGGTGTGGCCGATGAGGGTTTGAACTGACAGCCTTGTTCCCATACTGTCACGTCTCGAGACTCTCTTGCACCAACTGCACCTGCCCCTCTCGCTGGTCACAGCCAACTGTCACTTTACAGGGCATCCTGTTCTCGCAAGGAGCTTTCACAAGCCAGTAGTCCTTCAGAGTCGCAGTCTACCCGAGTATCCATCTTGTGGAATTTTTACCCCCCCAAAATACGTGAATGCTTCACTGAGTTTGATGGATGTTGCTGTATCACTCCTTGTGCCTTCATTGTCATTGGTCGCCCAATGTCAGCCTACAGTCATGCGTTACTTTTTGACTTTTGTGTCATATGAATTTCACAGGCTGCTGTACATAAATTCGTCCAATTTATGGGCCTATAACTCAAGTTTTTATTATGAAATATATATGAAAGCTTCCCCCCCAAAAAAATGCTTCTAATGAATATAATACAGTGCACCTGCTACAAGCCTGCTCCATTTCGACCACTATTGTGTGAAGAAACCTGTGTTTAGTGTTTTGCAAACATTGAGTGTCTCTAAACATGACATAGGTAGAACATGCATAAACAAACTGGTGGAAAATCTTTTTGTTTCTATGTAGTCTTTGCAGTGGTTCATGGGACCATTAGCTCAAGAATATGTTGCAGTGATGTGGAACAAACCTGTACGCCACACGGCTGGCATGTTTACAATGTGCATATGGTATGATGCGCAAATAGCACATGATTTAAGTGCTATGTAAAAATGTATGCTTTGTTTCTAAGCTATAATAAGCAATAGTAATGTGATCAAGCAGTTGCATAATTATACATGTCCTAATGCAGCTATTAGGTCTTAAATAAACCTCTTTGCATAGGGTGGTGGCATGAGTATTGTTGACTCATTTTGACTACATTTACAGAATTATTACCATATTATAACTGTAAACATCAGAGACCATCACAGAAACACAAAGTTTTATATCAAATCTGTCTGTATTTCATTTTCTACTGTTTACTTTGTGCCCCCTACTGCAGATTTAACTCTTCCGTCCTTTTCATTTTAAACCCAGTCAGTAACAACTGTGTCCTCCCAACAACAGCTGAGATTACGTTCTCATATGCATCTAAAATGGCTTCCAGAGATTTCTGAAATTAGAAGATATCCCGTACGTAGACAGTCAAAGGAAAATAACAGAAAAAACAGGATTTTTCTGTATATACCCACAGATTTCTGCAAAAAAATGAATAGCAAGTCTCCTAAAAAGGTTTTATAAAGTTTAATGGTAGAAATTACATTTAGTTTTTGATTATTCTGTGTAATTTAGTTTTCAATTTTCAATTTTTTCCCCTTGTGCTAAATAAAGAATTGCTTGTACTTATTATCTATTTTCACTGTAAATTAAATAAATTAAAAAGGGTAGTCTCTGATTCTGCACAGTACTGTATGTCTGTGAAACACAATTTTGACCCAAAATGCATGTAAAACATTGTATGTCTTCTATATAAATTAATTCTGCCACTTACCATTCACTGTGCTCTGATAGTAAATAATATGGTGCACATGTCCTGTATATTAGTAGTATTCTTTTATTTTAAATCACAGCAACAACTTGTGATGAATAAAGTGCATGTAGTGTTCAGTCTACCTCCTGCAGAGTAAGCATCTGTTGATTCGTTTGCCAAGTCCCAAATGTGCTTCCCAAATGCATACAAATAAGAGGGCTCTGTTCAGGGCTTTTCGAGGTCGACATTGACCCTATGACTTCTGTGATCTATTCTTAGCCCAGCTTTCGTAGCTTTCAGCTTAATGATATTATTTAATTAGCGTTATCTGTTGTGTATACTCTAAAACACAACATTTAATGAATGAAACTAGCTGTTGGTCTAGAAGGTCCTTTAGAGCCTTAGTGGCATACAAAGAGTGGATTATTCGATTTAAGCACAAATTTAATTCTTCTCTCTCTCTCTCTCTGTCTCTGTCTCTCTCTCTCTCTCTGTCTCTCTCTCTCTCAGTTCGGCAGCCATGTCTAAGGTGGCTGTGAAAAAGCTGCACTGGCGCTCCAAAGTGCAGGAGACCTTCGTGCCCCTGGTGGGCAGCTCTGGAGATCTGGGTGTGGCAATAGGGGGCGGAGCTGACTATGGAGAGTTCCCGTTTGTCACTGCTGCCCCATGGGGAGGGATAACAGTCGGCGATGTCATTTTGGAGATTGGGGGAACGCCTGTTTTGGGAATGACTTTAGGTGACGTTCGTGGAGTGCTCAACTCCTGCCCCCATCCCATTCGCATCAAGACCGTCTCACCAGGTAAGACCAGTGCCATATCGACCTGTCCAAGCACCACCCAAAAAGAATAGACAAGCATTTCAAAGATGTCAGAAGTCCCATTTAACCAACTTAGAAGCTGCATTTTTGTCAAAATGCATTAACTATTCACATCACATGTCTACAATGTTAGAGCTGCTACACAAGCTTGACTTTCCAGCTTAAATTGCTTAAAATTAAACTCTATTGTTAGCTATTTGAAACATGCTTCAGTCATTTAGTCTTTCATTTAGTCCAGTGGTTTCTAAATTTTGGTGCACGTATGGGTCAGTTATGAACTGGTTAGTTATAGCATGAACAAGATCTAATTTTGTAGACCAATTTTTGATTGACAAGGTCAATGCGAGTTTGTTGAACATGATATGGTGGATTTGATTTTGTCTCCACCTGCAGCCCACGCTTTAGTAGCCACTGCAATAATGGATGGGTTCATGTGGAACAATATGTCACACCTGACCATGACTTCCACTGCCTTCTCAGTCAGATTGATGACCAGCTGTTCCACAGTGGTTATCTTAATCTTCTCTCTCTCTCTCCCTCTGAATAAATACGTGGCCGGCTCTCACCTCTCTAACCTGTAGTCACTATTAGATGGAGGTGTATCCAAACTGTGGAGACCATAAACTGTTTCAAGGCCATCTATTGTATCAGTTTCACATATAAACCCAGTGTGCCAGAGGAAACAGATTTTTCTAAATCTGGCACACCTATTTTAGGGCTGATCAATAAGTTCTGTCCCTGCTGAAATTCTAAAGTGTGTGTTCCTAGTCACAGAATTTTATCACATGCTTAATTTTGGCATGTGAAATAAAAGTCTTTATGTTTTAATAAACCATTTGTGATTTACTGTATGAAAAGTATGAAAGAGCTTTGATAAACCGTTGTTAGCATAGCATTCATTAAGAATATGCCAATGTGTGTATTTGTGTGTGTGTGTGTGTGTGTATCAGTGTGTCTCAGGATTTCTGACTGCTGTCAGCAGTAATGTTCCATTATGACTGTAAAATATGTTTTATAAGCGGAGCTGATGTTTTGTCAGTGGGGGCGGGGTCAGTGCATCTCAGTGGCTGTCTGTCATTTTGAAGGGCGGGAGAGCTCATCTTTAACAGCCAAGTGGCTTGTCATCAGAGTCCATAAAACACTCCAGACCAAATGAATTGCTCAGCCAAGCTGAGTAAAGTGGTGGGCTGCTGGCAGGCATTTCTGAACTGTAACCTAAGACTCTGTGGGAATATGTGTGTGTGTGTGTGTGTGTGTGTGTGTGTGTGTGTGTGTGTGTGTGTGTGTGTTTGTGTGGATTTGTTTCTGTTTGTGCACATGTTCATTCCATTCCATTCCAACTTTATTTATAAAGCACATTCATAACAAACCTTTATTTGTAATTTTCTGTAATAAACGTAATTATGAATAACTATGCTTTTTCTTTAGATTACACATGTAGTGAAAAAGGGGTGTATTGGTTAACCCTATTTATGGTTTGGTTCTTGGATGCCAATTGGTTGTTGAAATATGATTTGCTTGGTTTATAAAATTGAACATTTCTGGCTTTAAGTCTGACTGTGCAATATTTTGACTTAATTAAATGATGTATTAATGCATTATAAAAATCATTCTGCTATTTATGGAATACACCATTATATTACTTGACAACCATAACGTACCGTTACGACATACATATGCTTGGTGGGTGAATTACAATAAAACAAATTATTAACAGTGATTCATTTTAGCATTGCTAAAAGCATATTTTAGCATATTATATTTGTTGTGGTTTAAAAAAACAAGACTAGGCAAGCCCTATTTTTTTTGGATGGCCATCAGAGTTAGCAGTTAACATATTTAAAACGTATTGAACTTTCGACTATTTGTGCAACTCTGTGTCAGAGGGTCTAAATCACAAATTGAAAGTATTGATAGTGAACCAGTACAATCAAGACACTCATTTCAAACAGTGAGGAATGGAAAAATTGAAAGAGCGCGCCCTTTCAGATGATGTTTGTTAAGATTATTCTTGTGGATAAAAGCTGTAGATCAGAGCCTGATACAGGCCAGTGAATAATTGGCAACATGCTTGATGTCATGGGGAGAAAGCTTAGTTCTTGTAACTGATCAGAGAGATCTGTGGACTGTAGAATTTCCTTTCTGCTAATAGCCTTCACTCCCCTACAAAATGTTATTAGTGGTGTAGAGATTATAGCCATTTTTTGTCCATGTTTCTTATTCTGACCTGTTTCTCTGAATTTGGCTTCCACTGCGTCTGAATTCATGTCTGCTTCTCTTGGTTGATTACAAAACACCTTTAAGATGTGCAAAGGTTAATCAATACTGCCTCGAAAGTGCTAGAGAGAAAGAAAGAGAGAGAGAGAGAGTGTGTTTGTGTGTGTGTGTGTGTGTGTGTGTGTGTGTGTGTGTGTTTGCAAGCTTTCAAATTTGCAGATTCAGAGGTTGGTGAGGACATTGTCGCATGTGTGAGCATGAATGTTAATTTCTGGGACACATTTTGTTTGTTTATGGAATCAAAATCTCTCTCTCTATCTCTGTTTCTCTCTCGCTCTCTCTCTCAGGATCAACGCTGTGTAAGGATCTGAGGTTATATCTGAGCAAGTGTTTCACGCCTGGTTCCATGGACAGTCAGCTTCAGCAAGTCATACGGGAAAATCTGTACCTGCGCGCTGTTCCCTGTGAGTTCCTCAAGATCACGCACACATTTACACATCCACTATAACCTGACACCTGGATGCTTTCGAATGTGCTTTAGTGCTTAGCTATGTAACACCGTGCACGGTCTTGTCTGCGTGTTTGAGGAGCGATGCGCATGTGGCTGAGGTCAGCAGCACAAGTACATCCCACTAAGGCCTAATTCAGACAGACGGATTAAATCTGATTTTACACCATATCTGACTTAAGCAGGACATGGCAAAAAGCCACATAAAATCTGGCCTTTTCTAATTGGATGCAAGTCACATTTGTAAGTTGTTTCAAATCTGGTTTAAACATGTGGATCAGTTTGACCAGTTATATCGAATTTCATGCACTACAAAAAATCGTTGTATTTTCAAATAAAACAACAAGAGGTGCTAGAATCAAGCAGAATTATCTCCCAATATAATGAGACATTTTTACTTGTTAAGCTTTCTTAAAACAAGAAAAACATTCTAACTATTTATTAGATTATTTATTTAATTATTTACTAGATTATTTATTTCATATTTTATTAAGTTTCTAATTATTTACTAGATTATTCATCTTACAATGTCAAGTCGGTTCTAAATTGAAAAAACAAGATATGTTATTTCTTTTCAAGATTTTCTGGCATGTTAAGATATCATTTTTGGCAGTATATGTTTTTTGTCATTCGGGAGCAGCAGTTGTTGATGTCAGAATGTGTGACAAAATCAGAGCTGGGCCTTAATTGTGGAGTGTTGAGGCCACATTTTTGTATGTCGCTGCAATACAGCACAATCGTTCTGTTAGTTATAGTCCTTAAGGAATGGTAATGATCTAAGCTTGTTAAAGTGACCGGTTTGCTTAGTTTTGCCCCTCCCTAGTCAGTGTACTCATGTGCTCGTCGTTACCATGGCAACCAATGTTGATATGCAAGCAAACACGACTGCAGTCTGATCATACAAATCAGATTTGGCCACTTGAACCTGAACTCAACATGAAGACAAAAAAATCTCTGCAGTGTGAACTAAAGCCCAAGGGCCACAAGAAACGTCATATTTAGATGATCTTTGACTAGGCCAGGTCCATCAAAATGAGGGAAGTACACGGATGTTTCCATGAAGCTTGTTTTAATTGGTGCGAGATCTGTTTCTTCAGAAAGCTGCCACTGACACCTTTGTGGAAGGAGCGTGCAAAAAGACAGAGGGGAAGAGGAACACTCGGAGAGAGAAAGAGAGAGAAACAAAGGAAGAGAACATTTTAAAATGAAAGAGTAGTGTCTCAAAAGGTTTTTGCTTTTCCATTTTCTTTTTGTTTTTTTCTCACCCCCTGCATTCTCTAATTTTCTCTCTCTGTCTAACCACTCTCTGTCCTCTCATTTACATCCATTCTTTTCCACTACATGTGGCCACTACCTTTTCTCAACCCCTCCCTCTCTTCTGTGTTCAACCCTAATTATCTTCTTGCTTCTTCTTTAGATTACACATGTAGTGAAAGAGGGGTGTATTGGTTCATCCCATTTATGGTTTGGTTCCTGGATGCCAAATGTGTGTTGAAATGTGATTTGCTTGGTTTATAAAAAGGAAAATTTCTGGTTCTAATATCTGACTGTAAAATATTTTGAAGTAATTGAATTATGTATTCTGCTTTTTATGGAATAAACCATTACCATAAACCGTAATGTTATGACATATATTGCTGGGTGGATGAATTTCAATAATACTAAAATTTAATAATGATTCATTTAAGCATTGATGTATTTTATAATTTCGTATTTGTAGTGATTTAAGGACAAGACTAGGCAAGCCTAGTTTTTTTTAACTGCTGTCAGAGTTTTAGTTTCTCTAATTCTCTCCTTCTCTCTCTCTCTCTCTCTCTCTCTCTCTCTCTCTCTCTCTCTCTTTCTACCTCTCTCTCTCTCTCTATCTCTTCTCTGTCCTCTCATTCACATCCGCTCTTTTCCACTACATGTGGCCGCTACCAACTCTCAACCCCCTCCTCTCTTCTACGTTTAACCCTAATTATCTTTTAGGTAATTTCTTTGACATTTAAATCCTCACATTAAGATGAGAGACCGATTTGGATTAGCTGCTATCGAAACCATAATCCGCAATTAAGTCGATGGAGTTCTGCCAGTTAATAAAGAAATGGAAAATATTGCTTTGCGAAAATGCTGGAAAATCAGAGACGTTCTCTCTCTCTCTCTCTCTCTCTCTCTCTCTCTCTCTCTCTCTCTCTCTCTCCCCCCCCCTCCCCCCCTCCCTTCTCCCTCTTTTCTGCTTTCTCTCTTTTATCTTTGTTCGTTTCATGCTATTAAAATAGCGCTTGAAATCCTGAGAACAGAACATTAAATGGTGAGAGGGCTACATTAATCCAAACACATAATAACAGTCACCGAGCACTCACTCAGACTCCACTTGCGAGAACATATTTAGCATATCCAGTCAGCCCTTACACCTCTTATGTGTTTAAAAAAACAGGGCCTCATTTGTCAAACGCAGTTGATTATGAGCGCACATTTGTGCACAAAAAACACACGGATAACCAGGGGGTTTATCAAAATCACGTAAAGCACAGATGAGAGAACAAAAGGGCCTCGTCTGTGTTGAGATCTCAACTGAGCGTAAAGTGCCGAAGGCACAGTCACAGTGATGAAGCACCATATACATTCATTACTGCCATTTATGGTGAAAACGTCTTGCATGGAAATGCACAAATGAGAACCTGATGAACAAGAGGAAATGAACAAGAGCAAAACGGCAGAGCAGGTTTTAAAAATGGATTTTATGAGCCTTTTTTGCATAGTCATTCCACAAGCTCATTAATATTAATAGCGATGAAACAGAACAGTTGATTGAATAATATATTTAGTGCAACCAATTGTGCTTTAGTGCAAATACACTGCAAGTGTGCTGTAGAACACTTAAGATTAAGTTATAATGAAATTAATATGAGGTATACCTCATAAATCAAAAAGAGAGAACACATCACATAAATGACTGCAAGCAGAAAAAATATCAGGATTTGATTAATCATTGAATACATTTTGTTTATCCAAATATCATCAAAATATTAATTAGTACTTGTTAAGTACCTTTAATGTCTAGTTTCTAATATTTAAACCTACGTTGTTGTTATTATTAGTAAAAATAGTAATAGTCTAAGAAATACACAAATTATTACCAAGAAATTCTTTTTGATTTTAACTGATTTTGTTGTTGCTGTTAAAACAAAACTTTGTATCTCTCACTTTTGTATGAAAAAAAATCAGTTGCTCTTTACACTGTATCAAAATGTAAAGAAAAACAAACCAATAAAATTGTTCAAAATGTCTATGAATAAAATATTTTAACATTAACATACTTAAAAGTGGGGAAAGTTTTTTCGTTCTGTAAAGTTGCCTGTTTGTTCTGGCACCCCAACATGTATTATTATAATTCAGATTACCAGCGGATTATTGCCAATTCACAGAAAAGGTCAGTTTTACTCGGTGACAGTCCTGGTCTGATTGTAAGCAGGTTTGGTGACTGATGCTGCTTGGGATGTGGTTCATTCACTGGATTCATTCTCACTGTACTCTGTTGCCACCCACACAGTTCACTCTGCGGACATGCAGGCATGTAGTTCACCCTGCTCTGACCATGTCTGGTCCAGTGTGGGTGTGTGTGTGTGTGTGTGTGTGCATGTGTGTGTGCATGCGTGTGCATGCCTAGGGTTACAGAGACGCGACTCCGGTAATCTCTGTTTTTTTACTGTGAAGTAGGTCATGTCGAGCTCGATGCTGCCCACCGCCTGCCAAGCCCTCACCCTATTTACTACAAACACACACCCACACACTCACAAACACACAAACACTGTTGATGGTGTATCTTGAGCCTTGGCGTTGCACAAACGTCACCATGTTTTTGGAATTTGACAAGACATGCGACAAGTGTCTGCTTAAGTGTAAATATACACCCACAAAAATCCCCGTGTGCATCCCAGACACGCTGATTACCACTGCACACGCATGCACACGCACACACTGAAGACGCAGATTGCGCTGTCCTCATTTTCTCTCCTCTGGGGGTCATTGCCTTCAGTCTGAGTCGTGATGAAGTTGTGGAGGTCGCGAGGAGGAGGGGCGAACGTCTCCTTTGCCACAGCTGCCTGCTGCAGCGTATGCAGGGCGTCGCTTAACGCAGCTAAATTTAGTCCAAAAAAACACACCATAAACACTTGTTTTGGCCAAATACAACTGCTTACAGATATTTGCCACAGCTGCATTTCATTGTTGCAGAAAGTTGTTACTGACCCAAGGCAAACTACTTTGTCCAGTAAATCCCACATATCATATTGAGATGTGGGGAATTTGGAGACCACCCAACTCTTCGTCATGTTCCTCAAACCATTCCCGAACAAGTTTTGCCGAGTGGAAGTGTGTATTATTCTGCTGAAAGAGGACACTACCATTAGGGAATACTGATCTGATAAAGGGGTGTACTTGGTCTGCAACATTTTTTAGGTAGGTAGTTCATGTCAAAGTAACATCCACATGAATGCTAAGACCTGAGGTATCATACTGCCTCCGCCAGCTTGCCTACTTCTCAGTGTGCATCTTTTCCCCAGGTGAGCAAGGCACACACACCCAGCCAACCACATGATCTAAACGAAGCATGATTCATCCTTTTATTGCCCCATGGTCCAGTTCTGATAGTCATTATAAGTGCTTTGTAGACAGCGGTTGGCATGGACACTCTTGACAAGTCAGCAGCTATGCAACCCCATAAGCAGCAAGCTGCGATGCCCTGGGTCTTCTGCCACCTTTCTATTACAGCTAGCATTAACTATTTCTATGCTCTGTGTTACAAAGCTCTTCTGTGGAATCAAAGCAGATGCACTAGTTTTCATTTGCATGACCCCATTGCTAGTCTTCGGGTTGTCCTTCCTTGGACCCCTTTTGGTAGGTTCTTATCACTGCATGCCTGGAAAAGCCCACATAACCTGCAGTTTTGGAGATACTCGGACTGAGTAGTCTAGCCATCACATTTTGGCCCATGTCAAAGTTCCTCAGATCATTATGTTCGTCCATTTTACCTGCACTGATTTCAAGAACTGACTGTTCACTTACTTCCTACTATATGCCACCATTTGACAGGTGCTATTGCAATAAAAAATCCATGTTATTCACTTAATGCTATTCAAGCCTTAGTGTTTTAATATTCTGGTCGTTTGTAGAAGCTAGCCTGTCGGTGTAGGCTTTTCTATGGAGGCATACATGTTTCAGTATATTATTATAACTGCCATTTTAAAGTTCAACAGTTGGCTGGGTGGATATGAGTGCCCTACTGTGTAGTTCACGTGCAGCGCTCTTATAATGAAGCACTGCTGCTGAGTGGATTTTTTCCCCAGCTGAGCCAAAGGCACTGTGTATGTTTCCACTAAGCCAGCCAGACAGGGCGGGCTGCCACATCCTCGGGCTGGCATCCCTAATCTGACTCGACTTGGCTGGGAAAAATCAGAGCAAACAGTTTGGATGCCATCACATATGCACAACGTAGCAAGCTTACAGTCCGGTAGAGTGGCCAAATTCAAAATGCACAAAGTGTGTTCACAGCAACAATGGCAAGGATTGGTAGTGATGGAGCAGGCTGGCCAATCACCGAATGCAGTGTTGGTGTTGGAATAGCTGTAGTTTTCTCAATCTGCTGTACACCTAAGTGACCCAGACCAAATACAGCAGCCTGCACATGTGAGCACCAAGATATGACATGAGGATTTTTTTTTACAGTTGCTCACTTTAAGGTCGTATCCATGGAGACAGGGGTCATCTGGCAAATTAGTAGCAACCCGTGGAATATTAATGTCCATCTTTATAATACTGTTGTGAGTGTGTGTGTGTGAGCTTGTATTTAGCCCGCACAGAGGTGACCATATGTCCTCATAATGATAGAAAAAATCAGTGAGAGCAGTTTCCTTGTGAGGACCAGCAGAATATCTCCACATCTACTGAGTTTTATGATTTCCTATCGTTGTGATTCGGGTTGTTTTAGAGTAAATGGGCCGTCAGAGGTGTCGTAATGCACAGTGCGTTGCATTGCATAAGCTAGGTGTCACATAACTGCAATTACTGCATTAAAAATGTGCCCACAGTACACAGTCTGAATCTCTCAGTGTACACATTACATTCTGTATAACATCCTGAAACAGAATGATGGTTGTAGCTGTGGCATCTCTCAGTAATGATGGACTGTCCATGTTAAACACATGTGTAACGCTTGTGAGTAAGCAAGAGCTCAGCAGAAATAGCCAAGAGCAGAACTATAGCTATTTTTATTCTCTCTGTTACAACATTGAGTGCAATAATGTGGTTAAAGGTTAGTTTACACGTTTTATTCATCCCTCATTTCTCTTTCTATCTCTCTCTCCCCCTCCCCCTCTGTCTCCTTGTTTCTCTATATATAGTTCTTTGTTTGACACTAATTTATTCAAATTTGATTCCAAAATATTTTACCGTGATGCACTTATGTAATTATTGTTCTTCCACTAAACCAAAATGATGGAGTAGTGTGAGGAGAGCGAGAGGGGGAAACTGAGAGAGAGGGAGAGGGAGAGAGAGAGAGAGAGAGAGACAGAGAGAGAGTATGCTTCACACATGATCAACTGCTTGAAAGTAGGGCATAAAATATTATACCTCTTAAGCAAATTAACAGTGGGACATTTATCAAAAAATCATGAAGTAGAGTCATATTAAAATGTTGCTGCTTCAGTGCTTAAATGACTCCAAAGAGAACCAACCTCACTGCTTTGTTGCTGATGGCTTTGTGCTGCTACAGCCTCTCTAAAATAATATGTACAGATAGAATTAGATAGTATAGAATAAGTATGAATGTGCATGTTTGATAAGATGCATTAAAGTGTCCTTTGGTGCTATGGCAACATAAAACGTAGTAAAGCATTGTACAATAAAGTTCTTTTAATAGCACATGATTTTCCATTAGACTTAATTTGCCTGCTAGCAGAATAACATTACCCCACGGCTTGTGTCACCAGTTCTTGCCTGCTGTGCCGTGAGCATGTAAACACTTCCCTCTTCATCACAGCAGAAATAAGTAGCATCAGTGTGACCTTCACCCTATTTTCACTTATAACAAACCCTTCGAATAGTGCCCAGAAATGAGGACTGAGCAGGGTGTGTGGTCTTTTTTGTCTTTACTCTTGTTTTCTAGCAATGAGACATGGGGCAGAGGTAGGCTATTTTGAGCATGTATATGAAGATCACTGACCAACAGCATGTTTCATTATAAAGAGAGCATTATTAGCCCTGTTTAATGCAAAGCATTGAATGAAAATGATTTGGACTGAATGATTATGACATTAAATGTATCTCTACCTGCTCTTTTTATCTTGCAGTTCTTGACGTTCTGTCATATTCTATTTTGACCAAACTGCGCACATGCTAATGCAGACAGTATGCATCTTCTACACTGAAAAAACATATTGGCAAATGAAATGACCTATTATATATTATATATTATTATACAAGATGATTTAACTTGGGTTTTTTTTTACATTTTAGGGCTATCATTATTACTGGATTAAAATAGATTTCTTGGTAACAAAAGTGAATATTATTCTCTCACTGAAACAGTGTAGTGATTACTTTGCAATTTGAGTGATCAACATGTCTAACATTAAAATAGGAAAAATTGCACCAGCAGGATGTCATGTATGCCTGGGTGTTGACTGTCATCTGTACGAAGTAAAATGAAATGTTTGTTTTTATAAATTGTATGGATATGATTACTCAATTGTCAAAATAATCATTAGAGTACTTGAACACTATCATAATAGATAGTGACCGCTTTTGACATTTGTGTGCTTATTTTAAGTGAAAGTGAATTGTTGGCCGGTCCATTGAGGCCGGTGTCCTGTGGCCTCTCACTGTCGGGGACTTTGTGGGGACCTCAAACCACAAAGCTTGTGATAGTTCAAATATTTGGGACAATCCATAGTAGATGTAAACATTCAATGAAGAATGAACTAAATTTTTTAAACGAAACATACAAAATCAAAAGTTCCTCAAAGTGCACATAATCACAAGAAACATGAACAGTGAAATATGATCTAATTCATTTTTTTATGCATTACGTTATACATTACTGTTATGTTATACTTAGGGCCTCCAAAGACTCTTGTGCTGCAACACATTTGTTAATAATGTGTTGTTTTTTTTCTTTAAAAAAAAAAAATTCACTCTACACTTGGAACATTCTTTCGAGACACTGCATCTTTTAAAGCTCAGCATAATTGGACAACTAAACACATTTGACGGAGAACATGTAACTGCCAGTTCTGTTATGTCTGTTAACAGATGCCCTTACTGTCTAGTAATACTTTGGGGAAGTGTTGGGGAGAGAAGCCACCATACCCACACAGAGCTAGGGCAGTTTTACTCTCTTGGAATCTCAGCCATGAATGGCTGTGGCGTCTCTGGATGACAAGCCCTTTGGGAGCCCAGTCGACCAAAGTCAACCAATGAAATATCTTAATTAGGAAATTATTTCTGTTATGCATTCCATAGTAATTGACAGCATCAAGATAGATCAAACACACAGTAAGGTTCAAGCACACAGCTTTGTAATGTTTCCACTTTTACCAGAAGGCATTCTTCTGTTGACCCTGTCATTATTTATGGATACAACTGATAAACAATGACACTCAAGGAGAGCTTTCATTATGTTGCATTCTATTAATCAATAATCAGTCGGGCAGTATGCCCTTGCTTGTTTGGTGTGGTTTAGAAGTCTCTTGGTCTCACACACACACACACACACACACACACACACACCCACACACACACACACACATACACACAAACACACACAC
>JBBJLS010000016.1:2999660-3024195 GCA_037577275.1 Bryconaethiops microstoma
CTATCTATCTATCTATCTATCCATCCATCCATCCATCCATCCATCCATCCATCCATCCATCCATCTATCTATCTATCCATCTATCTGTATGCCTGTCTGTATGTCTGCCTGTATGTCTGTCTTTCTGTTTTAGTGTTTGTGATAAGTGCTTTAATCCTAAGACTATGCACACACACCCATATAGTGAGGCGGGATCATGCCTCTTATGAGCCCCCCCACTGCAATTCAATTTGCTCTGTTGGCATACCCAGCATGTGTCTACAGCGCCAAAGCCAGATTACATTTGTAGGTACATCCACTCTCATCCTCTCATCTGCTTCCCGCATCACTTTATACACTTCCACATCTACTCTCTCTCTCCCTCTCTCTTTTTCTGTCTGCCTCATTTCTCCCTTTCTCTCTACATTTCCTTTTTCTCTTTGTCTGTTTCTGTCCTTCCTCTCTCTCTGTCTCTACATATATATACAAATATATATATATATGAATATATATACATATATATACAAATATATATATATATGTGTGTATATATATGTATATATATCTTTCCTTTTCCCTTTTTCCCACCACCCCCTCTCTTGCTCTGCAGTGGTTTTAAACATTCTCTATCCTTTCTCTCTCTCGCCCTCATTCGCTCCTCCCCATCACTCTTTCTCTCCACCTCACCGTCCTTACTCCCTCCTTCTCTCTGACGTCTGCTTTTCGCCAGTCTCTCTCTCTCTCACCCTCTCTCTCACTCTGTTTCTCTCTCAATCAGATACTGAAGATAAAAATGAGCGCGCTACCTTAAGCAGCTCTCTCTCAGCGAGAGACGTCGGCATGCTTTGCTTTTGTTTTTTTTTTTTTTGTTTTTTTCTTTTTTCTTTTTTAAATTGCATTTACTTGTCTGCGTGTTCGCTCACTCTCTCAGGCTGGCCGGCATTTTCCATGTGACTGCTTTCACATGCGCTGGGATTTAAAAGGAGTGTGATCCAACATCAGGACCCTGCCTCCGCACACACATACACACGTTAAGCCATGCTGGAGAGACTACAGTCAGCCCTGAAAAGTGTGAAGGATTCTAAACGTAACTATATTACCTTTCTTTTGCCTGTTTTTTGCCTGCCTCCATTCTTCATTTAGTAGCCAAGGAGCTGTAACTGCTGTAATTTCCCTGCAGACTGAGTCTGGTGCAGATTGCTGGAGTAACATACAGTGTTCTTTCACAGCTAGTGTTGCTTCTTATCTGTGTGGTCTGCTGAGTTGCATTTCAGTGGTCATGCTTCATGATTTGCCAGTCAACAGGAATTAAGTTAAAGCTTTGAAATGAACATATTTCATTATACTTTTGTCTGTGCGTACACACACACACACACATGCAAATATATACATATATATGTGTTTGTGTGTGTGTAGTTGAGTGTGCATATGTAGAAATAGACATTTGTTGGATGCATTGCAGCAAATGCATATAATAACAAATGAGATGGTTCTTGTTTCAATATAATTACCTGCTTCTGTGTAATGACATGACCAGAAATGTTATAAAAAGTTTATGAAATGATATCTGTCACATGTACACACACAGATCTCTCAAGGCTGTTGGTGGGGATTCCCTTCTCTGATTGTTCCAACAGAAATCCCACTGCATTCACTGTCTCAGTGTATGGACTGCACTACAGTCTAATCAATATGAGCCCTGCACACGCAATACTGCCACTGTTCATTAATGTAATGTTTTCCTCCAATGCAGTACATTGTGACTTTACACAGTTTGTATGTGCACTGTATGTATTTGGAGCTCTGATTTACTCACATCTGTATGTTAGTGCCAGGAATTATATATATTTCGACATGAAATTATGTTTTATTGTAGCAAACACTGTCTAAAGCACTTCAGTCCTAGGCTCTGTTAGTACTAAGCTGCAAAGAAGCATTCGTGCTGGGTGCTGTCACAGTTAATGTCCCAGCCAGCTTTAGTTTGTGCTTTTGGTAAGGGCTTTAAAAAGCATGAGCTCCCTTTATGGGTCAGTGTGTGTTAGGCCCTGAGACAGCACAGTGCAGTGTGTGTGTGTGTGTATATGTGTGTTGGCATGTTTATGTGTTTCGGATATCTGTGTACTCTCAGCTTAAAACACCTAATGAAAAATGCGTCAGTCTGAATCTGATCCTTGATTTCTAATGCAAACAGCACCAGTTGCTGTAGTGATAGAGCAGAGTAGCATAAGACATCCGTAATCAAATTAAGAAACTGACCATCACATTATAGCAGGTTTTTCTTTTATGCCAGTCATGAAGACAAAGATGGCAGTAACTAAATATCTATTAGTTATAGAATTAACTACTTAACTGAAACACAAACATCTTCATGATGGAAATACTGAAAGTGCTATTAAATGTACTCAAATGTATATTTGGAGTGGGGATAACATGAATAACACTAAATAAATAACAAACAAACAAAACCCAAAGAAGACTGGGAAGCTCTACTCCCTTCACTACAATAGACTGACTGTTCAAGACAGCATAAAGTACTTACTACTTTCACAATATGTTTTGAAAATACCAGCTAATTTCTTTAAAATTTAACATTTTACATTTTATACAAGCTGGCCCTTTTTCTCCTAGAATGCATTATTTTTACAGACATTTGCTTAAGGAAAACTGTACGTTACTGCTGGATTTCCACTGTAAATTTACATCAATTCACTACAGTGATCAAAACTTAAGATATGAGAATGGCAGCTATACAGATGTGTAGTATTTGTAGTAATATACAGTTGCAAACGTGCAGTTTGGGGCTATTGTAATTGGGTACAATAATAGTAAGAATTTCAATACAGTATCATAAAAATCGCTGAAATGCTCCTTGCTTTCATTTGACAGTCACTGGCTATCTTTCAAGGAAACCAATGTCAGTTATCAAAACTGTGCATGTTGGTTCACTGGGCAAGAAATTGTGGGGGCAAAAATGACGGGGCTTACGCTTCAAAGATATCCACACTTAAATGACCATGATTTTTCTATTAATTCGTTATAAATTCTAATAATTTTTGTGGTCTATTTTGTGATAGTCACTGATGGAAAAGAACTTTTATGGACTTGAACCAAATCGATCAGTGTAGTACATAATTAATAAGGCTTTTTAGAATCAAGACGTTTTAACAAATAAAATCTTGACAAGATCAAATCTTGGCCTCTGAACTGAAACGCATCGCGAACCTGAAAACATACGAATCATATCTTTTGCGTCCAATAGTGTAGACGTACTATAATAGTAAAAGTGCTGTAGTAAGAGTAGAGTTTGTATGTAAATAACTCTCAAAAGTTAAAAGTCTAGAAATGGTGAAGCAAAATGCATTTCAGTGCTGAGTGCTGTGTAACACTAGCGCTAGTTGCAGCCACTGCAGTAAAAAGTCGTGTTCAGACCAGTGGTTTATACAGCACTGCTGGGCAGTGGGTACTGCAAATAGGGTTCTCTCTCTCTCTCTCTCTCTCTCTCTCTCCCTTTCTCTATCATTTCTCTTATTTTCTTCGTATGCTGTTTGTGTTTTCCTAAACCGACCAGCGTTATTGTATTAGCACATGGGTTTCTGCTGCGGAGCAGTTTTATTATGATGAAGGGGTTGATGATGGTGGCGAAATAGGGGAGGAGGACTGTTACTGCTACTGAATTTTAATCACCACTGGCACTGTTAATCAGGCTCTGATGCAAACAGCTGTGTGTGTTTGTGTGTGTGTCTTGTGCTTTTCACATGCTTCAGCTTAACTCTGTGGCTTATTTTGCTCTTGAGGGTAGTCCAGTGTATCAAGACTAAGCCAAATCAGTAAGTGTGTGTTTGTGTGTGTGTGTGTGTCTGTGCAGGCATGTGTGTGTGTATTTGTAAACTAAACAACAAAGTAGAAAATGTACAGTTAAAATAAATGGATAATATTTATAGTATAAAGGCCGTCAGCTACTGTGCAATTTTTGTGTTTACTGTGTCGTGGTTGTTTACAGGCCATACATATCCCTTGTTCAGTGTTTAGAATCTTCATCTTTTGTTGACCCAGAATTATAGAACATTCTTGTGGATTCCTGTCAGTTTACAAAATTAAAGACTTATATATAACTGTTTTAAACAAAACATTGTATCATAAAAGCTGGAGAAAATGGCTCTTATTTAATAGTGGACCTTCCCACTAGCGAATTTGCATTTCTCGTTTTTTGAAAATCAGAAGCAATATAAGTTAGTAAAAGTTATAAAAGATATAAAACAACATCTAAATACAAAGGAACAGGTAAATAAACATGAATTATCTTGGTTCTAAATTAGACTGCTGAACGACATTCGGGTGACAAAGCTGAGTGGCTTAAGTCACTTGTTTATCTGCCTTGGAGCTGAGAGACGGAGAGAGCATGCTATCTGGTACCTTAAAGATATGAATGTATAAGAATTTAAAATAAAACATTGAAAAACTCTCCTAGTCCTCAATCCTGAATAGGTGTTATGGTTATACAAGCTATGGAGCACTGGGCTAGCAATTAAATATGAACTAGGCTATGCTTCAGTAAACCAGACTCATCTGTCTCCTCATCTGACACAACAGAACAGCACATCTGTCCCTCTGCCCAACTGTCATCTGTCATAAAAAGCGATGCATAAATGTATAAAACTGTATTCTGTGCATCAAAAATGAATGAACATACTTAAAATGATGGTTTGTGACAAAGTATAAATAATGTAGTTTTTGAGGGTAGCTCTGAGAACAGTAGAACTTTGTACAGGCCAGATCTTCTGACAGTGTTGCGTATGGCAGCTGTAGTGAAGCTATCCAAGGAGACGTGCTGAGTGTATTGTTTGGGACGGAACAGAGGACAGCGCGTGAGTTTAAATGTCAGCTCGGCTTTATAGAGGGATGAGCTTGCATTCTGTATGCACACACTGTTTACCACGTTTGATGGCTTACGTAACAACCCCGGCTCAACCTCTCCGACACAGCAGCACCCACCGTACTGTGAGAGAGAGGGAGAGAGATAGAGTGATAAGTGACACAGAGACAATGCAGAGAGAATTGTCAGTAAGGTTTAAACCAGCGAAAGGACAGACAGGTGTCAGGAAATCGAGGAGAATAGAAGTATGGGAAGAAAGAGAGGGTCACACAAGGATGACAGAGACAGCTGAAGAGGACAGGAAGAATTGGAGTGGACAGATGGGGAGAGAAATGAAAGAGAAAATAGATTGAAGAGATTCAGTTGGAGGATTAATGGTTTTGTTGGTTTACTTGTATTAACCTAAATGTAGTGAAGCAACACAGCATTTTAGTATAATGGGGATGGGTCAGAAAAAACTCATACATACAAAGAGGAGGGGCAGAGAAATGTAAAGACATACATTTGAAGAAACACACATGCTCACACACACACACACACACACACACACACACACACACACACACTCAGATGTCACCTGTATTTTACTGCTATAGAGCTCATGCGTTTCCTGGGGCAGTAACAGTGTGAGTCATGCTGGTTGCAGCATTGTTAGAAAACTAATGATTTCAGTGGCAGACATATTACAGCCAACTGCTGCATCTTTCTGTTTCTATCTGTGTATATCTGTCTTTCCTATGCATTCTCTCTCTCTCACTCTCTCTCTGTGAGACTAGGACCATCATCCAGTATGTTAAAAAGATCATAGCGGCTATAATATAATGATTACTGTAAATCTGATGACTGTACTGTTTTCCTTAGAAAGCAAAAAAGTACCTGTTTAAATCTGGAATATATTTCTGCAGAATGAAGTAAACACTCTCATAACAAGACAAATGGAAGTCATAATTGAGTAGCAAACCAGAGACAGCTGACTAAGAGAAATATGAAGGCACATGTGAGACCATCTCAGATTCACATGAAATCTGAAACATTGCTTCATCGGCATATAAGGTGAAAGTAGGCATCATATTAAGTTGTATGTGTGGTGAAAAA
This sequence comes from Bryconaethiops microstoma, assembly GCA_037577275.1. Taxonomy (NCBI): domain Eukaryota; kingdom Metazoa; phylum Chordata; class Actinopteri; order Characiformes; family Alestidae; genus Bryconaethiops; species Bryconaethiops microstoma. The sequence goes on from JBBJLS010000016.1 coordinate 3,005,608, forward strand.
TAAATACAAACATAATATGAATAATTTGAACATTCAAATGCGTTTTGAACATGGACCCAATACACCCAAAATACATTGGTTTTTAATTAAACATACAAAATGGAATTTTGTTAGCACTGAGGTACTTCTGTTATTGTCACATCATTGCTACCATTAGGTGTCGCACATAAGGATGGTTTGAGAAAAACATGTGAGGCCTGTGACACACTAAGCTGACACTGAAAAACTAGCGCCAGTTATGTCTGACTGATGATTGCCTTCCAGCAGCTCACAATCTGCACTTATAATCAACTCATTAAAAAAAAGTTAATGTTTGCACATTGAACAGTGGAATGTTCATGTACATGTTCATACATGACAACATTTTAATAAGTAAAAAAAAAAAAATAAATTTTTATGTTAGCATGTTATCAGAGAACCTTCAGAGTTGCCATGCATCTGTGATCACTCAAAACAATATAAATGAGACAAAGCCCTCTTGAGAGAGCTGTTTTGTTGTGTTTTGTTTTTATGTTTAGTTCCAACAACCTGATAGCAACTAATGGCCGACAGCTGGCCTTTTCACCTGCAGAATATGAGAGCCTGATCAGAAACTACGTGCTAGATAAGGAAACTATGTGCTAGGTTAAAGATATGCATTCTCTGAGAGTACATTACACAGTACCTGTTCACGACACTGTATATTGCTAGTGTGAGTTGATTCATTGTGAATAGAAGGCATTTAACCTCTTTTAGCGGTCAGAAGGAATGAGATCGTAATGTTAACATCAAATCGGATTGAAACACAGTGTCAATCCAATGGGCTAATTGAACGCCTTGTTAGATAGAGAAGCTGTTGTGGCTGTTTACAGAATAGCCCCAGGGCTAGCGGCAGACAGGGGGAAATACAGCTTAGTACTGCTGTCTGTTGCAAAAGTTTAGTATGAATATTTCCCTTTGAGATACAATGAACAAGTCAGCATTAAACATCAATGAAGATCTCTGCTCACTGAGAGTTTGGCCTCAAGAGACATGTGTGTGTGTTCCTAAGTAGGTCAGTGCAGGACGACTTGCTGTTCTGCATTAATGGCACGCACTAATGGAGAAAGTCATATTGAGTTTAATTTAAGGACAGAAGCACTTGATTTATAGCAGAAGAACAGTCTGTGCATAGCAACTGCATGTGACTGGAGCATTTTCAGCCCAGCTACCACTCGTCACTAGCCAAACTAACAGTCTGTCAGTCATGGAAAACACAATAGCCCAGGTACTCCAAGTGAAAAGCAATTCAACAGTTAAATATAGTTTGATAGTTTGAAAGACTAAGATGAAAGAAAAAACAAAAGATTGTTTGTTTTTAATGACAAGGAGAAAGTGCATACAAGTTTAAGCAAATCCACAATTCAGATTATTATTACAGTTTGCAGTTTTTGAGCTAGAGTTTCTTATTAGGGAGAATGGAATTTATATGAGTGTTCTATTGGCTTTGTCTAACCTCACAACAGTTGCTAAGAATTAACATATTTGTGGGTGGAGCATGAATAGATAAACCAAAACCATAGTCTTTAAAATCTAAATTGTAATCCATGACTAATAAAAATAAATATCTGCTGCAACTCCGCTGCTCCATGTGCACCATACAGCTGGGGAGGTTATTTCTGTTATGTCTAGGGTGTGACCTTATGTCTAGGGTGCTCTGAGGCCTGTAATGTGGCATTAAAATATTGAACCAGAAAAGTAGAGGAAAGGGAAATAGGAACAGACAAGAGATTTTTCAAGCTATATTAATAAAACCAGCTATTCAACATGCACTTTCCTAGCCAGTGTTCAAAACTGCATGGGGTGGCAACCATCATCTTACCTAGGAACCCACAAAAAGTCAAATTCTACATGGTGTAAAGTGTATAAGTGAACCTTCCTTACCTGTTTGAAACTCCTGCACATACAAACACACAAGCCACTCTTGCAAACCATTAGACACTGTAGATAGTGAGTAATGCAGAATTTACTGTTGAAATTTAGTCTCGTTAACATTATCCATTAAAGAAATAGCCCACAATCATATACCAGATGATTAGTAGCTTGCTAGGTCTGTCATCTCTAATGTCAACCACCTAGCCAGCTAATGTTAATTTTAGCCAATGGCATTTGGATTTATTTAGTCAGATAGAATTATCACAACTAGCTAGCTAGTTAAAGTGTGAGCAACTCCATGTTTCTGAGCCATCTCTTGGACCATTGCATTTTCCTATCATAGAACTGACCCTTTCAAGCTACCTTTGCTCTTTTTGTACAAAATATTTATGATGTACAAAAGGAAAAGGCAGAAGAAAACTGATTCTGTTTTTCACTCTATTCTGTGCACATTTGCTATTATTCTCCTTGGGAACATTTTTCAGTAGTTGTTACTAATTGCCTTTACTGCCTTACATGTTTTTAAATAACTAAAAGGGACAGAATTGGACCATTTAGCCTAAATCCCTGCTGCAGTGTCCTCCAGGAGAGAGTAGATTCATAGCTGCTGAATGTATATTTGTCTAGTGGCTGTCCCTTATGTGCTCTGGTTTTAAAACCTTTGCGTAATTAACCCTTTCTGCCACAAATGAAATAAAAGCTTTATCGCTTCAGAAAACAGTAAAAGCAAGCAAACTAAACTAAAAACAGCCCATAGCAGCTGTAGCTTAGAAAGGTGAACCCTTTTTAGTGCTGCCCTATGAAAGCTTATCCTCATCTTTTGTACATAAAGCAAAATGGAACTGTCTACCAAGGCCTCTTTCACATCATCAGAAAGGAGTTGGTGTGAAATTTTGTAGGAAATTACAGCTGAGATTAATGATAGGCTGTAAGGCTATACACTAGTGAATGATATAATGTGACTGGTACAACATGACTTTGTAGTTAAAGGCATCCTGCAGCTAAAAACTCACTGAAAGCTGATTCATTATTTCACCCTGCATTCATTTTATACCCTCTTATGCACATACACAACCAAATAAATAGTGTACTGCATATCTCATAGTATATTTTACTGGATTTTACATGTAATGTATCTTCTTTTGGACTGCCTTCATGTCAGACACATGCACAAAACATTGCGGGTGACAGAAGAGGGTGAGAAGTGTTTCTGAAGGATTATTTTGATTGGAACGGCCTTTTTTGACACAACAGTCTAAAAATGCAGCCCACCAGGAAGGGGTCCAGTTGGGCAGTGGACCTTACACAGTTACTGCTGGTTTAACAGGTACAGAGAGATAAACACAAACATACCAAACTATGAGCACGTGTCTTTTTAAACCTTTTGGGTTTTGACTGAAGTTTATTGCTGAGTGGTAAAGATCACCCAGTAAAAGACCTCCTCCTGCATTGCCCAGTCCATTCACTCTTTTTGGCTGAAGTTACACAACCTCCCTCGGCTGTGACATCTTTTTCAGTCAATTTATGAATGACTGATGTTTTTGAAAGCCACCCAGCAATGAGTTTGACATTGACAGAGGCACAGAGAGAGAGAGAGAGAGAGAGAGAAAGCGGGAGAGACGGGGAGAGACAGATCATTTTTGGCCGCGCTGATGAATAATTGCACTCACATACATGCACTGTCTTTCTCCCTGTCCCCTTTAAATGCTCCCCACTTTTCTCCTGCCATCCATCATCTCTCCCCATCTCCACTATGGGGAGGACTCTTAGGTACTTTAAAATTATTTTATTTTTCAGTCTTCTTCAAGGGAATACTAATTTCCTCTGTCACTCTATCCATCATCGTAGTTAACACACCTCAAATGGCCAAAGTACAGATTTTTCTGCACACCAATATTCAAGTGCCTTCTGTGCACCACAGCCTCCTAATGGTATTACAGAAATCAAAATTTATTACAGAAAGCAGTGGCATGGCATTTTGGTCTACTACAGCAAGCATATTCCAAAACAAAGTTAATTGTATCTGAATTAATACTGTGTTTTTATTGTTATTCAAATTAGTATTTTCATTTAACTGTGGCATAACCCACATGGTTTAAGATGTATGTTAAGTCAGTCAGGTTAACTCCTTCATGATTCATACACACTTTGTTAGAAAATGACAAAGTCTAATTAAAGTTGACTGAAATTCATATTGAATCACTTAATTATATGATAAAAACATTACATCCTGTCCTAAGAATGTGACCACATACAAACCACATACAAAATAATAAATAACACATTCTAAATATAGGTGTTTTGACTGTGCTACAGTTTCTCATTATGTTTCTCCAGTGTTGTGTGAAGCTTGTCCAACCTTGCAATAGTGGCTACAAAATTTCTCACCTAGGCTAGTTGTCCAGTAGAAGGTTAACAATAACTGTTCATGTATATGTAAGCCTCCAGAAATCTATATCTGGCTAATGCTGTACTTGTCTAAATCCTTTCAGTGCATCATCTCAGATGTCACAACAATTCTGTTTGATTTTCTCATTTTTACCTTTGAATATGAGCACAGACATTACTAATTAACTTTGCAAATACTACAATAATCAAACAGAATCAATTCTGTAACATTTTAAAATTGATTAATCAGTTCATTTTACACCCCAGTTGCTGGTCTGAATTCCCAGCTCAGTGGCTATGGCTAACACTGGTCCATGGGACACCACCTTGTAAGCTTATAGCACCACACAGGAACTCTTGAAATACAGGTTTTACTTTTAAATATTGCTCTAACAAGGTGTATGTGTGTCTGATTGTTGTGTGTGAGTGTGTGGACATGGCTTTGTGTTGCACTTTGAGTCTTTAAATGACCAGTGAGTGTTTTAATCTCTTAATTGCTTTGCATTGATCCAAATAATCTAATTTCTCTCTCTCACTCACTCTCTCTCTCCCTCCCTCTCTCACTCTTTCTCTCTCTCTCCCTCTCTCACTGTCTCTTGCTTTCTCTCTCTCTCTCCCTGTCTCTCAGTATCTCTCACTCTCTGCCCTCCCTCCCTCTTTCACTCTCCCTCTCCGTCTCTCACTATCTCTCCCTCCCTGCCTCCCTCTCTCACTCTTTCTCTCTCCCTCTCTCTCACTTTCTCTCTCTCTCTCACTCCCTCCCTCTCACTCTCTTTCCCTCTCTCTCTCTCTCTCTTTCTCTCTCTCTCCCTGTCTCTCACTATCTCTCACTCTCTTGCCCGCCCTCCCTCTCTTACTCTCTCCCTCTTTCTTCCTCTTTCTCTCCCTCTCACACACACACACACACACACGCTTATACTCGTGACAGGGTTGGTGGGTTGACCATAGTCAGTAAAATGGCACTGCACTGGAGTGATTAGCACTGACAGTCTGATCCTGGGCCAAGGCTAAGAGTTTGTAACCCTGTCCATTAGAGCTGGAACAGTGTGACTGCCATCAGCAGGCTCCTGCCACTTCATCTAGAGCCACACTTAGCCTCTAAGACTCCTCCCAACTATCCGTTCATTACCTGTGATGACAGAGCCTGGAAGTGATAGACTGAAGATTAACTGCTTTATGATTCTGAAATATAGTCACTATATTGAAAATGCCTTCGTAACTTTTAAATCCATTTACATTTGTAGCATTTGGCAGTCGCTCTTATCCAGAAAAAAACATGTCCCTCACGCCAGTAAAAATATAGACCTAAAGTTATGAGCTGCTAGTATGTTAAGATTCTACCAGAGATAGAGCCAGTCCTCCATTAGGTCTCTATCAGATCACACACACAGACGACATTTTATTTTCTTTTATTTCCAGAACTTTATAATTACATTTTTCCTTCTTTCCTCTTAATTGTCCTTTGTGTTGTACTTAAATTATCTATGCTCTGCCCACGAATGCATTCATTGTTTCAGCTTAAATGATGGACTACCAAGCTGGACTACATTGTTGTAGTTTGGAAAAAATTGTGACAAGCAGGGGAAATTAGCTAATTGTGATTTTTCTGACCAATATCTTGACCATGATTATAATTGTGATTATTTCCGTAAATTAATTTACATGGCCAAGAAGGCCAGAATATGTTTTTCTGGCTTGATCCTTCAATGCTGAACAAAGTGCTCCTGATTACCCCTTAACTATGGTTTTGTTGTCATGTACACATCACATATGGATGTTTGGTTTCTCCTCACTAGTCGCTTTCAGTTGATCTGACTCATTTACACAGATAATGAAATTTTTGATCATTAATTAATAGTGCACTATACTGTATACTTGGTAACATCTCATTAGGTTAAATTATTTTTCTTAGTTTTTTTTAGCAGTAGTGTGGCATGTTGATCTTCTACACTAGGCAAAAATTCCAGTACATCATGAGGTGTAACTGATTTAATTTTGTGTTTTTATTGTTATTGAATTTAGAATTTTGTTTTTACTTGATTGCGGTTATAAGGATTTTTGCTGGTGTTATTGGCATAACTTTTTCATGCGCAAAACTGCAGTTTAGCTAGTGCCGAACAAACAACCCCAATCTCTCCCTCTCCAGCGGCATCCCTGCTGCCTCACCGCTTTGTGACGGTACGTAGGGGCAGTCCTGCCGCGCGGAGTGGGCAGATCCGTCCAGGGGACCGGCTGGAGGCAGTGGAAGGACGTAGTGTGGTCACCCTGCCGCACAGAGAGCTGGCTCAGATACTGCGCAGAGCCGGAAACACCCTCCGCCTCACCATCGTCCCGCGCTCCACTGCCCGTGAGTGGCGTAAGAGATGCACACACGCACACACACACAAACACACACACACACACACACACACCCACACCACACACACAAACACGCATATATGTATATACACAAATACACACATGAACACACACAGTACACACACACGCATGCGCGCACACACACACACACACACACACACACACACACATATATATATATATATATATATATATATATATATATACACATTTTGAATATTTAATTGTGCCTGCTCACCTTCTTCATCTCCTCATCTGCTTTCCACTTCCAGACTCTTCTGATAACTCTGACTATGATCCCAATTTTAGGAGCCGTAAGTCTCACAAGTTTAAACAGAAGGTGAGGCAAGATACCACCCTCTATTGCTTGTACCTTTTGGTAATGCAACACACATGTCACTTAATGAAATCCATTCTTTCTATATCTCTCGCTCTGTCTGTCTCCCTCTCACACACACAGCAAGACTCTTCGCGGTACTATAGTGTGGATCTGGAAAGAGGCCCAACTGGTTTTGGCTTCAGTTTGAGAGGGGGGAGTGAGTACAACATGAACCTTTATGTTTTAGGCCTAATGGAGGGAGGACCAGCCTCCCGCAGCCGCAAGATACAGGTATGTATGTGTTAGTTTATGTGTGTGTGTTTCTTACATTTCCAGGGCAAGAATTTTTAAAATGGCAGATTTATAAGGCTGCTAATCTTTTTTTGTAGTTTCGAGGTTTATAGTGTGAAAACATAGCATGTTATGATTTCCATATCTTTACTAGGGGTGTCATGATTCACTCTTTTCAATGCATGTTTGCCTCATAAATTACTCATAAGTGGAGAATAATTTTATTTATTAACCAGTCATGTAGTGCTCAGATACTGGAACAAACCAGCTGTCCGTCATCATTAATTGTTCATTTAATTGTTCAGTAAGTTTTGACTTTAGTCATCTTTTATACCACATATGTAAGTACATTTAACCTCAACTGGAATTCCAAGGCACGAGCACATTTAATAGCAAGAACAGGGCTGGGCAATTAATTTCTACAGGGCGCCACATGAAAAATCTGAACAGTGTTGGAGGGCTGAACCAAAGATAACATGAACTTAATTCTGCTCAATATTAATTTTCTCCCATTGTAAAAAGCAGTAAACTATATATTTTGATATGCTGCTACTAGGCTTGTCAAGACACTGAAATTTCAAACTCGATACCGATACTAAGAATGGTGCTCGATACTATTTTCGATATTACAGGGGGGAAAAATACAAACACAGGAACTTTTTAATAAATATTTTAAAGTTAATAAATAATTTAAAGTCAGGGGTTGTCGCGCCGGTTCTCGTTCGATAGGTCTTGGGGAGCTGAGGGGCCCGTAAAATTTCGCGCTAGGTTGTTTCCCGGCCGAGCTACGGGGCAAAATGCTCCGTGACAGCTGTTTTTAAAGGTGCGCGCCACTTTTTTTCCTCAGTAGAGAGACAGGGGGAGAGCCTCGGGCCTCCAAAGCCCCAAAATGCCCCCAAAGCCCCAAAGCGTCCCCAAAGCTCCCCCAGAACCCCCTCAGTCTCTGCTGAAGTAAAAAAAAAAGTGGCATGCACCTTTAAATCCCGAACGGGCTGTAATGTAAACGTTGGGTCCTGCAGGTAGCCGGAGGAGGGGCTGCCCACTGCAATGCCTGTTGAAAATTGTAGTCTGCCAGGGATTTCTGTGAACCAGCAGATGCAATACTGGCATTTAAGTATCGATACCAGTGCTAATTGATATCAAACTCGTTACTAAATTTTTGTATCGATTAGTATCTGAGAATCGATTTTTGACAACATTATTCATTTCCAAATTCTGTTTATGACTGACATACCGCGGGCTATATGGGGATAGCCAAAGGGCCGTATGTGGCCCGCGGGCCGTATAATGCCCAGGTCTGAGCAAGAGTAATCCTGTGCCTTAAGCCCATTTAACAGCAGTTATTATCCTTTGACTTTGGGAATATTGTGGATGTGATGAGAACTTAAAAACCACTGAACAACTATCTGCTAATTAGTACTAGTTTATTACATCCTGTCTTTGTCAAAATATCGTGATACATATCTGCGAAAATGTCTTCAAGTGTGGTGTTATAATATAATTTCCATATTTACCATTCCTAACAGAACAAGCTATTATTATTATGATTATGATAATTAACATTATGTAATATAGGACATATGCACACCCCACATCCTGACATAAAAAGCAAGTGTGTGTGTGTGTTTGTTGGAAATGATAAATATGTTTGCGTATCTACAGAAAATTGTATATCTATGCATTGTCAAGCCAACAGACAGATGCATCTGTTTCTATTTGTGTGCAAACTAGCAACACAGAGAGTGTAATCTTTATTTAAAATGTACTTTTATATTATAACATATGGTGGTGCTTCATTACCTGCTACCTTTGTTTATTTCATGTTTAACACAGTGAGACATAATGATGAATGTTTCAGGTGAGTGACCAATTAGTGGAGATCAATGGGCACAGCACAGCAGGAATGACCCACAGTCAGGCCGTGGAGCAGATCAGGACTGCAGGTCAAAGGATCCATCTCATCCTGAAGAAGGGCAATGGATACGTTCCCGACTATGGTAAAGCTGACCAGATTTTGGACAGGGCTACAGTTCTGACCAAAGCATAAACACATTTAAACAGACATGCCAGATTTATTTAGCATATTATTCACAGCCCATTTATCAGGGAGAAACCAAATGAAAAACAGTGCATATTTAAAGAGACTATTAGTTGTGTAAATGATTGTTATGATGGAATGACACAGATAGAGCTGTCCAGGACTGCCAGTTCTGCTCTTACATTATTGAACTGCCTATTCTGCACATTCTCTCTTTAACAGCGTACTAATAACTGGATCCCTGTGCTGTTTTCTTTTTCCTTCATTCTGTCTTACACCTTTTATTTCTGATATATTCAAATCCTGATCTTTTTTTACACGTTTCATTTGCTTTTTCCTGATTTTCATTCCCTTTACCTTATGTATGTTTCTTATTATTTGGACAGTCTCCTTTTATATCCTTCATTTCTTTGTCATTCCACTCTATTTTTTTCAGATTTTTTTCAGATCTTTTATTTTCTTTCTTACTTACTCATTTTTATTTGATCCTTTCTTATTAACTGTGAGGAAATCTTTTGTACTTTTCTACTATCATTCTTTCTCTGCTTCTCTTTCTCTCCGTTTTCTCTCACTCAGTGGAACTTTCCAGTCTTTCTCTGTGTATGACCAACTCTAAGCTGGGCGAGCCTTGCTTCTATGTGATCGGGCGGACCGAGAACACGCGGTTGGTAGTTGTTCCTGTTAGTTCTCCCATTTTCCTGTTTTCTCTACATCTGTCACTCCTCTTTTTTCTGACGTCTTATGTGTCTGTTTAGGCGTGCTTGCTTGTTTTCTCCTTCTCGTCTGTTACTGTTTCTGTCGCTCATGCATTGCCCTCCATCAAGCGCCACTGTGCTGTTAACTCGTGCTGTTTTACAGAAATGTAACTTTATTTAGTGGAGTAGCAAAAAGTAAAGTAAATACAGTAAAGTTAATAAAAGTAAAACAATTGTCAATTTTGCATTTTGTAGTAAATGTGGCAGAGTGCCGTTCAATGAATTGCCATAACTTTAAAACCACTAACAAGGTGACGTGAATAACATTGATTATCCTATTTCAATTGCACATGTCAAAGGGGTGGGATATATTAGGCAGTAAGTGAACAGTCAGTTGTTGGCGTGTTGGAAGCTTGAAAAATGGTCTAAAGAAGAAGAACTGATTAACTGGGAATAGGGCCATGGGTGTTATGCCTAGATGTATCAGAGCTGTCACAAGGGGAACAAGTATCATGTAGACATAACATTAAACAGGTGCTTTTTAAATGTTTGTAAAAGTACATTTCTAGTTAATATTTCGTACACATAAACTAAATGTAAGCCTCACAGTGTACATTGATAATACATTCCTTCTGCAAGTCAAAAGTTTTACTAATAGCAATGTACCTGATTTCTGTTGGATCATTATCATATGGAAGGACTCATTTAGTATTTCAAAGCTATGCTTGGTTTTTATTCAGAAGTTAGGCTCAAGCGCTGGCCACAGTACATCCAAAAGACCTTATAATGGGTCATTTATAAATGTTTAGTGTTCATGCTTTTAATTCTAATCCTAATCCAAAATGCCCCCATAGAAAATCAGCTTTTGTCTGGATTTGACAGGAGTGGCATCTTAGGCATCCCAGATATTGCTCTTACAATCCAAACAGCATTTCCTACAGCTGGCAGGGCTGTTTGTATAACTGCAACAATGGTGTCAAAAAGCACTCTGAGTACATACCCACTAAATAAATGTTTTCCAACCCCGGTCCTAGAGGCCACATTACCCTTCATAATTGATTCATACTGCTTTCATGACCAAATCAAAATGGGGAGGTTTCCAATCTCTGAGAGAGAAAATTCCGGGTAACATCCCTCTACTTCGTAATTTTCACTTAAAAAGTTTCTAAAGTTTTGCTGTTTCATCCTTCCACCATTTCAACATGGTGTTGGCCATAGACCAAGACAGCTTTAGGTCTAAGAGTTGCTGTCTGTACATCATATGTTCATGATGTCACTATATAGAAGGGTACTTTAATACTTGTTAGGTGAAGCTGTTCCATGCAAGGTTTTGATCAGCTTGCAAGCTTTCATGTAACTTTCAGGCATAGCCCATCCACCTTTAAAATAAATAAGCATTACCAAACAACTCTTGGATTCCAATGGAAACGATTTTTAAGAATGTTTTATAAGCATACAGTAGCTAATCAAGTCCTAGTTTATTAAGAAATCTTAATTTTTTTCCCACCTCAAATAGCTGAGGTTGCATGCACCATTTTAGTTGCAAAGCACCCAGTTGTCATGTATTCAGCATAACACACTTCGGCTGAGTAAGAGATTGTTGATGAGCTTATTAGTGATATCAGATATGTTGGGAGCAGGGAAAACTCTAAGTATGGCATGTCAAATACATCTGTAAAATACATATCAATCTTAATCTCTAAAGCTGTATTAGTTGTACCTGCTTAGGTAGTGTTTTAAGTTATTATCCATGAGATATGTGATTTTAATCCAGTAGAATTTGGAAATATGTGTAGGTTTTACAGTCTGACCCTCCATAATCGTGGAGGGAATATGACAACTGGCTAAACCTGAAACTCCCTTAGTTACAGTACTTTATACTATTACAATATTCATGTAAGATCACAGTAATAGAATAACAGTACCTACACTGCCACATCCTGTTTTGTTGTTGAATTTGGACTCTGGTGTGAACATCTGTGCTAAAACCTGGCTGTATTTGGTAATTTGGGGAAATCGCTCAGATATCCCATTATATGGGCCAGTCTTATCCCTTCCAAATTACATTACAGAATTCCTCTGGTAGAACTAATCTAGCTTAAGTATTTCTTAAGTGTATTAATATTTTGACACCTCTTGGCCACCATATTCGGAATTTAGTTTGGTAAGAGTGTTTCAGTGTCACATAGATTTTTTTTAGTTAACTGTGGATTAAGTCCTTTACATGTCACTTTTCTCTCTCTCTCTCTCTCTCTCTCTCTCTCTCTCTCTCTCTCTTCAGGCCGTGATAACACAGCAACCATCTCCCCCCTGCCCCCGGCCCTGCAGCCGCGTCTGGCTACAGTGAGCCACCGCCGTCTAGATGCCACACCCAGCCCTCCAAGAGCAGGCAGGAGCCACGGTCCGAGAGGGAGGACAGAGCGACAGAGGCTGGAGACAGACCAGGGGGGAGAGGAGAGCCCCGACAGTCCTGAAGGCACAAGTAGAAGGTCAAAAGACAGGAGGACGAGCCAAAGCTTTCACAGCTCATACAGAAACACACAGAGAGAGGACAGTGAGGAAGATGAGGAGGAGAAGGAGGAGGAGGAGGAGGAAGAGGATGGACCAGCAGAGAGAGGAAGAGAGAGTAGGAGAGAGAAGCAAGACAGGAGGAGTGACAGTAAGGAGAGAGGGAGAAAACTAAAGAGTGAGAGAGTGAGAAGGCCTGGAAGAGAGGAGAAGCGGCACAAAGAGAATCATATTCTGCCCATCCCTATACAGAGATCGGCAAGTCAAAGCTGGCAGGAGGAGAGAGAGTGGGGAAGAGAGGAGGATGGGCTGTTTTTCAGGAAAAGAGAGAGAGAAAGCAAGACGAAGAGTAAGAGAGACAGCAACCGAGAGCTGGCGGGCAAGTCGAACAGCGAAACGGAGCGAATGATGGTGAACGAGCCAGAGAGAGAGAGAGTGTGGAAACGTGAGGCAGACACTAGATCCTACAGCACTCTACAATCCAGCTTCGGTGCCCTCGACGACACCCTGTCCTCACAGGGGCTCCCTGGGGTGTCCAAATCTCGGCGGGCTGCTTTCTCCTTCCTCATGTCCCCTGAGCCAGAATATGGAGATACCGAATCTGAAGTGAGTGTTTCTGATGCTAGTGTTTCAGCTTCCAGTATCTCTGGCTTCTCTGTATATTCAAATGAGGGCTACAGTTCAGGGGCCCCAAGCCCCATACTGCCGGGCCCTTGGCTTAAACCCAGCACACATACTCTCAGCAGAGGGACGAAGAGTAACAGATTGAGTGTGGGAGAAGGGGGAAGAGCAAAAAGTGAGAATTCCATCTTCTAAAGTGTTATAGGAGGTCATTTTGATCATGTCATGTCATGTCATGAGAGGTGTCAGGCAAGGCCGTATTTGAGCTGGGTTAGTTTTACGTCTTTATTGGAACCACAGTGGGTGTCATGGATGTGGCTCACCCATGACCAACCTCGCAGATAACTTTGCAGGATATACTCATATGAAGACATTGTTTTACTTAACATAGGAATAAAATATTTTCTACCAAAGTAAAGATGGCATCTTCCTGCTCCTCATTCCATATAAAAATCATAATCATGATTATTTTGTCATTAGTAAGATCACAGTTATTTGATACGATTACTCATTGACTTTAGAAATATCATGCAATTACTGACCTAACAGTCTTTTTAATAGTGAATTTTCATAACATGAAAATATGTCAAATAATGACATTATAATCACAGTCTCAATATTGCTAAGAATAATCTCAATTAGATATTTTCCCCAAATCTTTCAGTCCTACAAGTTAGATAAGCTTTTGTACTTGCTCTTGCATACCCAAAAGGCAAGCTGTTTTATGTGGAAACACTGTGATTTAAGTGATCAGTGTCAAAATCCATTACTGAAATCATTAATAATTTGGACTATTTAATAATTAATTATTTCAGAGAGAATGATCTTCTGTAATTAACTGAATGTGCTGCTCATCATGTAATGCTGACATGACCATAATAAGAAATTACAGAGATCATTTATCCACATAGGAATCAGCAATTGAAATCCCTTGCAAATTACATTACACAAGCTCTTGTGGTAAACCTAATCCAGCTCCAAAGGTGCTTACGCCAGATTTTGAGTTACAGAAAATCTGAGCTCATGTTTGAAGAGTGCAGCCATACTGTGGTCCTGTGGCACAAGCGTATGCGGTGTTAACATCCTTAAAACAACCAATAAAAACAACCTTACCTCTCTCTCTCTCTCACTCACTCTCTCTCTCTTCATATGAGGACTTGGGGAGTGTTTTGTAAGTTTTTCTGTCACTGTGCATTGTTTCTGCTGTGTTGTTTTTTCCTGGTGAGTTCTGGTTGTGTGCAGTGTCACCTGTTTATCCAAAAGCACTATTAATCATCTTCCTTCTGGTCTCCCTCCCCTTGTTTCTACTCCATAATAGTGTGAAATCTTCTAAAACATGTTACTGTAATAGGAGAGAGTGGGTGAGGCATATAGTTCTGTGTCAGCAGATAGTGGAGCGAGCTTACAGCAATAACATGCCTGAAACTAAAACTTATAAACAATAAATGATAAACATGCTATGTCTATTATAAATTTGCCTATTACAAATTTGCCCATTACAAACAGTATAACACATTAACTTTAAAAAAAACATTTAAGGCTTCCCATTTTTCCTGGACATCCTCCATCAAAAATCTAACAATTATAATAGCAATTACTGGATTTGCACCTTGTTGTATACTGAAAATGTATATGAATATATAGAGTCATAATAGGTCTACTGTATATACAATCATATATATTTCAGAGGAGTGTGGTAAATGTTCTATAATACAGGTCACTTTGACCCCAAGTCCTACAGGCCCTCTAAGTGCCCCTTATTGTTGCCTTGGTCACTGAAACCTTGTCCTCTCTGTTGACCTTTGTCCTCATGATCTCAGTGACCTGAGCAGCCTAGAATATGAATGACAGCTGAATGATAAATAAGCATGACCACTTGAAAGTCATATTGTCCTACTACGTCAGATGTGCTGGAAATGTACTGGAAACTATGCAGCAGTAAACCTAAAGTTGTGGAGCACAACAGAAAATGAAGAAACATGCAGTTGCCACAGAGGGTCTGAATCACAGGTGCTGTGTTTGAAATGTTACCCTAATCATTATTTTCTACTAAATAAAGTCAAGAACACTATATGGAATAAGAGCAAAATTCTTGATTCGGTTGAACAATTTTGTTTATTTAAACACATATATCATCACACATTTTCAATAGTATAAATTTTTTATATTGTATCTGCTGTGTGGGCATTGTGGGATTGTAAAAGTGTACTGGGTATTCTTGACTACAGTTTCAAACATCACTACAAAATGACATGCCCAATCCAAATCTCTGAATTCCAATCCTACACACTTCATATTTATGAGCTGTGAAGTGCTTGGTGTCATCAAATCTGTAAGGCTGCAGGGCTGTAAGCATATAAAACGTGTGGTAACCCTTTATTGTAGGGCAGCATTCATGGCAACTGTAGGAGCCTTTCATGACAACTGACATAAAACTATAAAAACATTCATATAGGCTTAGTCCAACAAATGGCAGTTTTCATAACACTTTCTGGAGAAGCGCTAATTAGAGGACTTAAAATGGATTTAATTGGTGTCTGAAAAATTTGTATTTAAGGTATTGCTAAATGTTCTGATGACTGCATGCTTGGTGGACTCTCTGTCAGTTTATAAAAAGCATGCGGTGGCCTAGTGGGTAGGACACTTGCCTCTGGATCAAGAGATTGTGGGTTCGAATCCTACCGTCAGCACACCACCACTGGGTTCCTAAGCAAGACCCTTAACCCCCAGTTGCTCCAGGGAGACTGTCCCCTGTAGTTAGGGAATGGATAAAGTCGCTTTGGATAAAAACGTCTGCTAAATGTACTTGACTTGATATGTCAAAACGGGATTTGCTTGAGCATGTTTGGAGATGCCACTATTCATGTGCTCAAATGATTGGTCTTTATAAATGATTTATTTATTTTTACCGGTACTAGCTGGTCTATATACTCGTCATGAGGTACAGTATATTTATTTACTTATGTATATTTATTTACTTATTTGTTTGTTTGTTTGTTTGTTCTTGTTTTCAGCATTTAAACAGTCACAGTTTTATTTGTAGAAAAAAACTTTATTTTTCTTGAAAACAAACACATCAGACAGTCAGACATATGCAAAATGACATTAATATAGTAATCAGTAATTGTTTTAACATTAACATAGATTCAGTCTATTTGGAACTCTGGTGAAAATGATATTTCTTCTTAATGATGGAAATGTGCAGATTTTTAGCAGGAACCAGGAGTCATGGAACAGAAGAAGGCATATCCACTTGCACAATTTGTGTTTGACCAGCCAGCTGAAAATAAAGAGATTTTAGAAAACATTACTTCCAAACAAAAGCAGACCGCAATGTAAACTGGTGTTAAATCTGTAGAAGAACATTACATGTGGGTCTCATGTAGGCGCAGGGGTAGCTGGCCACACTGCTCAGGGACTGCCAGTTAGAGTAATAGAATCCTGCTCTGTCATTCCACAGCCATGTGTTCTAGATAACGCATAATTCATACAGTCACTTTGGGGCTTCACAGGAAAGTCAGCAATCAACAGTAACGCTTCAATGAAGTTCATACTATGGACAACAATTTGTGCAATATATTAGGCATTAAATAACTTAAAACTTGAATAATATTTATTGTTTGTGTACATTCATGTTAATACATTAATACATCAAGGGTACCCCTTATGTGCCTGTTGCCAGTTTGAATACAAGTACACTTTTGGACTCTTTGGTACTTTAAGGTCTCAAATAAGTAAAGTAAGTAAGGAATGGGTATTAACTGTGTTACCTGGAAGTTGTAAGCACCGATCCAAGCAATTGATACACCAGAAATCGTAAGCAAGCTCTGGAGGAAGTTGTGTTCACCAAGACTCTGTACAGATGCCAGGCTAGCCAGGTTACTTGCACAGTGGCTCTGGAGAGAGAACACAAGCATTTAATTGTACCTTTGTGACTGATTGGATGTAATTGAGCTCTATTCTGATTGTGTGTTTTGTTCAGAATGTAGCCAAGGCTGAAAGGCATGAAAGAAATGGTCAAATTCAGACTCTCAACCCCTAATATGTCAAGAAAAATTTAGCTAGACCTTTCAAAGACACGTGTTTTCAAACAGCCAGCATAAAGTACAAAGTCAAAAAACTTAAAGCTGTCCTTAGTAACATCCTTTCTTATTACACCCACATAAACGAGTGGGCTTAACAGGTGTAGCCTGAAGGTGCATATGTAAATGCTCTCTTGGTTGTGATATTACAACCACAATGTGTGTGTGTGTGTGTGTGTGTGTGTGTGTGTGTGTGTGTGTGTATATATATATATATATATATATGTGTTGAATACACCCCTGCCCACATCTTCTGTCATTCTGACCTTTCAGCTCAGAACCATCAGCAGCCCTCTAATGAAGACCTGTTTCAAACTCCAGCCGGTCAGATTCAGCACATACAGAGTGTATGATTTTAGATTTGTAGTATGATGACAGATATTTACCTGAGCATTAAGCCATGACATTGATGACTTTACAAGGAGAAAACAGCGTCGACCATGATTAAACCAGCCAGGTGGACAGGACACGGACCGACCTGTGCACAAAAAAGATTATATTTAAGAATGGTGATATTAATAGGATTTGATACATAATTTACAAATGCTCTTACTGAGATGAAACACTTTGATTTAGTCAGTTAAGTTACCTTCAGCATTGTTAACTGGTTCATTAGCTGGCTCTTCATCCTCAACTGTGAAGAGAAGTGACCTTTCATTTAGGTGCTCTTAGATTAATGCGTCAATATTTAAGCTTCCTAAAATATTACAAGGGATGCTTACGGCAGCACAACAAGAAGAAACACAGAATATCTGTGCAACAAATCAGTTTAGTAAAAGGTTGTTAAAGGGTAAAGGCTGTAACACAGTGCTATTTTCAATCCATTGCATTTGTTTGAAGAAGTGAGACTGACCTGCAGCAAATGGCTCCTCAACAATCAGTTCACCAGATTTCTCTGTAAAAATAAAACAAATGCCTCTTGTTTAAAATATTACTTCCGATTTTTTCTTTCTTTCTTCATTTACTTATTTTTTTACTGTATACATACCCTCCAGAAGGGGATCTTCCACCACATTTTCCACCTCTGGTCTCTCCACTGAAATTGCAGTAGTCAGTTGAGTAAGTTATGTCTGTAATTAACTTTCACGGCATGCATGTGTGTTAACATTCACTGCTCCATAGTGTGAAAATCAGACAAAACTAGAGGGTTGTTAATATGGGGTGCCGTTTGTAAAATCAGCTTAACAATTTTAGAGGTGTCAATTTTTCACCATTTAGCAAAATTTTCTCACATTTAGAAATAAATATGTTCAAAAAACAGTGTTAAATTTAGTCAATTTTAACTTGCTGTATAAATGTTAAATCTAAATATAAATGTTAAATGTTAAATGTTAAATCTAAATATTAAATATTATATCTAAATGTTAAATGCTAAATCTAAATGTTAAATGTTAA
>JBBJLS010000016.1:3030897-3044449 GCA_037577275.1 Bryconaethiops microstoma
TAATTTTTAGTAATAAAAATACAGTAAAATGTAGGGGTAATCACCAATAATGTTTACATCAATAATTTACTGTTCATTAGTGGTGCATCTTATTCAGGGTTCTTCAGGAGCAGGACTGTATTGTAGAGACCCGCCGCTTAAAGCAGACATTGGACGGCGACTGAGAAACACTCAAGATGAGTCAGGGGTGGATGGGCAATCTGTGCGTTCTGGAAAAGAATGGCTGTCCGATGCACGGTGGCCGTTGGCCTGTCTTTCTTGGCCGAGTCGCAGACTCTGCCAGCTGGTGAAGAAAGTCCAGGCTGTTTTTTTTTTTTGTCCCAGTCTGCCCCTGCTCTGAGTACAGCATATTTATACAGTTATATTTTATATGGAAATGTAACTGAATTTACAAAAGTAAATTTTTTCTTAATAATTTAGAAGTAAAATGCATAAAAAAACATATTGCCACGAAAAAAGCAAAAAACAAATTGGGGAGAATATTTGCATTTTCCGTGTTATTGTGGAGATTTCCACGTAAAACTATCGGTTAGGTTCTCAGAAAAAATCAGCGTGTGACTCAATCCGTGACTCCTGAGCAGCGTAAAACTGGAGGGTTACTGTATATGAAAGGGTTAGAAGAATCTGCCTGTGACAGGTATTGGCTGAAAATTTAAACACAATTTGGACATGATCCATACAAATTGAAGACAAGCGATTTTCCCAAAACCACACAGATTAGCAGATCAGCATTACAAATGAACTTGTCCTCCAGGCCTCCTATTACAAGGCTAGCCAGATGAAGGCGATCAAGTATTTAGAGGCTTACAACTATTTCATGTATGACAGAATCTACAATGTCAAAACCGAAGTATCACTTAACATCTGCCGTCTTGTTGATTAAATATGCTTGAGAATTACTGCCTGTTTATACAGTATGTACACTGATGCACCAGTGGCATCAGGCTGCCATCTAGCATTACTAACAACAAATGTCCCCTGGATAATTAGCTAGCTACCTATCTCGCTCATAAAAACAAGATAAAACACTGACAGAAAAATAGACAAGGTTGGACAAGCAGGAACATAGCTAGCTATTATCACCTTGCAGTGTTTGTTTTGCAGCTAAACACCCTAATCTGTATGTTTTGCCGGTTTTAGCTAGCAACATGGGCATACATGAGGATGCTTGGACTCTGTTTCAACTTAAAATGGAGGTTGTTGATCCATGTCTGTCACCATTCCTCTGTGAAATATTTCCCCTTTGTGCACTGCTGTTTTTGGAATTTGAACGTAGCCCATATTTTTCCCAAGATTGATCAGTTAGAACAGTCAAAGCAACTCAAGCCATAAACATAGCTGCCGTGTTCATGGTCGAAGCTGATATGTGAATTACATTGGCATCGACACCCAATTCTGATATTCGATCAGATCATTCCGTCTCTAGTTAGTAATCCAGTGATTTTTTGACAATTAAAGGAGTAATCATTTTCAGTTTCCTCCAGTTATGTGCACAGTTTAATTAATGTGAAATTTGTCACTGAAACCACTTATGTATTGTTATATGATCCTGCTGGTGCGTTCTTCTAGTGGCACACATTACGTTTATTTGAGTGCTAATTCCGCCCCTTCTTTGAGTATTTTTTCAATAATTACATGTGAATACTATGTTTAATATTCAGAGTAATCATTAAGCCAATTCATTGATATTTTTTTTTATCTGTAGTTATAGTCCTAGTTTCTTAAAATCTGTTACAATGTTGGTTGCACGTTGGTCATTGTCAGGTCTGGGGTCTGTGACAGAGGGTGGCCGCTAGAGTCCACTCTTGTTTAAGTTAATTGTTTGGGGGTTTAGGATGGGGACTTCTGTTACAAAGTGGGTGATGGGTTTTTGTGTTTTGTATAAGTCACAGCTGGGTGTTGTTAACGAAAAGTTTTTGAGTTTGGTTATTGGTGGTTGAGTTTTGAGTTCATGTATTTAAGGGTTTGTGTTTAGTTTTCAGGTGTGGGTCAACCCTCACTGTATTGTGGTTTCCTCCTGTCTCCTTTAGTTAAAACTATAGTTGTTGAGTTAGGCTCTCATGCCTGTTTTGATTGGGGTAAAAATAAAGACATGAAGCACTTTCACTATGAATGGTGTGTGTGTGCCTGCCCAACATGCGAGGAGAAGGGGCTAACATGTGACAGGCATATTTGCAGAATGCTACATGCGTTCGCTTTTGTCAGTATTAACAGCAAAGAGCTCTGCCCTTTTAAGCCCTTCTAAGCAGACGTTCTTTCCACTTTCTACATTTATGCCTTTACTCTTTAAACTATGCTATGATGTATATTGCCATATAGTGTGGGGTTATTTTAGGACCACTTTTCCACTGTTAAAAGCTTTTCTTAGCTTTGCGAATGCTGCCGGTGTGCTTTTCTTTACATCACTTTGCTCTTTGTATCCTTTTGCATCACCAGCCCTCTCACCTGTTTTTAATCCCTCTGCACCTGCTTCTTCTTGTTTCCCACCTTCTCAAGACAGTTATATGATTTACTCACTTACATTTCTTCTTCACCTGTACTGACTTTTTCTCTGCTCACTGCTGTTGAACGAGCTGTACAGCTGATGATGAATATTCTTCATCCCTTGTTCATGTCTTACAGATAGGACTTCCGAGAAATTGTATTAAAAATCAGACAGACATTCATGCATTTTGGATAAAGAAGTATGTCGAATCTGCAGTCTGTATAGTGGCTGAAACCCTCACCACAGCACTGCAGTGGTAACATCCTGACCACAATGGACATGGTCAGTGCCATAATCATGATAGCAAAATGGACACCATTTCAGATCAGAAGCAGTCACGACAAATCTTCTGCCCTGCACTACTGCCACTAAGAATGCTCCTGAGTGTTGTGCGAATATGTATGACAGTCATGCCAAATTCACATTTTTGCTGTAATGTTTCCCATGAGCATTTCTACCCACCCAGAGAGAGCAAACCCACAATTGCCCTTACAGACTCCTAGCCACAGATGGCTGTGGCATCACCAGGAACTGAACGTTCGATCTCCTGAAGATCGCAGCCAACACTTAAGTGTCACATCTGCAGTGGGGAACCAAAGGCAAGAGGCGCAGTTGTAGGTCTTCATACTTTTATTTAACATAAACCAAAGTAAATGGCACGAGGGCCTACAAGTAACAAAACCCCCCAACTTAAACATACACCAGAAAGACACCCATAGACAAAACAGAAACACTTTATACTAAATCCCCAAAACCCAGAACAAACCAAAACCTCTAATCAATTACTTAAACTAACAGCCAGCTGTGTCCACTTACCTTGCCCGGAGTACACTTGTCAACGTAAAAGATATGCAAAACTTAAATAACGGCGGCCTCTAGCGGCCGTTAGCCAGGACATCACATTAAGTTATTTTTCTGCTTTACTAGACTCTACCAATGTTTTGGTACCTGGTACCTTGTTTGTTTTTCACTGCACTTAATACACCTCTGCTGCTACCTGAAATACAGAGGGTGTGGTGCAATGATTTTCTCTGGGCAATCAGAATCAGAATCAGAAAACTTTATTGATGCCAGAGGCAATTGTTTATGAAATGTAATGACTGCTACAACACACAGAGACACAGACACAGACTAAAAATATATTTATTTAAAATCTAAATGAAAAATCTGTAGAAAGAATCAAGAATCAGTATTCTATAGTGTTTTCAAGCCACATTTTGGTCTGTATTCAGCTTGCTTGAAGCCACGGCAGAATAGGTAAAAAAAAGTACCACTAGATACTAGATTTGCCTAAAGTACCACTAGATACTAGATTTGCCAGAAAAAAGGTGATTACAGTCGACTCAAGTCGAGCTTTTACCATGCAGTAGAAAAGCAACCTGAATTTTCACTACATTTATTTAAAATTGTGTAATCCTTGTTTATATTGTTCTTTGAGCTGCTGCTGTACATATTGCATGCTTAATATAAATAGTATTCTTCACTAAAGTACACTGAAGAATTACATTCAAAGACAAAAAATGTTTTTTCTACTTAATGAAGTACGGTATGCTTGTTAGATATACATCTTTATCAAACTCAGTCCCTCTCTCTCCCTCCTCCTGTGTCTCTCGTCCTCTCAACGTCCCTCTCTGCCTCTCTGTCACTGATAACAGATGGAGAATCAGTGTGTGTCCCACGGCTTGCTGGGATGAGGTCTCCCTGTCTCTCTCTCTCTGTCTCTCTCTTTCTCTCTCTCTTTCTCTCTCTCTCTCTGTCTCTCTCTCTCTGTCTTTCTCTCTGTCTTTCTGTCTCTCTCTCTCACTCTCTCTCTCTCTCTCTCTCTTTCTTTCTTTCTGTTCGTCTCACTCCTTTCCTCCTCCTCTTCATGCCATCCTGGCTCTCCTCTATTTTAACTTCATCCTCTTTTAGTGTGACTCTCTCTTAACCTCCACCCACCCTTCCATCTTTTCATCTTTCCCCGTCTCTCCAGCTTCTTCTCTTTTGCTCTTTCCCTCTCTCTGTTTCTCTCTTTCCTTCTGACTCCCATATATGCTCCACTCCTTTCTCTTTATTCTAGCTGGATCTCCTCCTCTCTCTTTGTTTATCATGTGGTGTCTAGCTCATCAACAGAAGGTCATCCTAATACTGAAGGTGGTAATTATTGACCCGTGGTGCTTTTAACTGCTACTGGCGACCCAGGCTCCACAGCAGGCACATCCATTATGCCAACAGTCTGCTTCATCAAATCTCTCTTTCTCTCTCTCTCTCTCTCTCTCTCTCTCTCTCTTTCTCTCCCCACTCTCTCTCTCTTTCTCGCTCTCTTTCCCTGTCTCTTTCTCCCACTCTTGCTATCTCTCTATCTGTCTTTCTCCTTCTTT
The DNA here is from genome assembly GCA_037577275.1 of Bryconaethiops microstoma. NCBI lineage: Eukaryota > Metazoa > Chordata > Actinopteri > Characiformes > Alestidae > Bryconaethiops > Bryconaethiops microstoma. Next base: position 3,035,743 of record JBBJLS010000016.1, read on the forward strand.
CTCTCTCTCTCCCTCTCTCTGCCTTTCTTCCTGTCTCCCTCTCTCTCTCTCCCTCTCTCTGTCTCCCTCTGTCTCTCTCTGTCCCTCTCTCTCTCTTTCTCTCTCTCTATTTCTCTGTCTCTCTCTGTCTCTCTCTCTTTTCCTTTCTCTTCCTCTGTCTTTTTCTCTTTCTCTTTCCCTTTGTCTCTATATCTCTGTCTCACTCTCTCCTTCTCGCTTCCCCTCTCTCTCTCTTTCTCTGTTTTTCTCCTCTGCTTTTCTCTGACCTGACTTGTTTTTCAAGTTCATCCCCAACTTGCTCAATCAGGCAAGTGGACAGAAACCTCACCTGCATGGAGTTCACGACCCTGAAAAATGATGGTGTGAGTGTGTGTTTGTCTGTTTGTGTGAGTGTGTGTGTGTAAGAGTGTTTGTGTGTTTGTGTGTGTGAGAGAGAGAAAGAGAGAGAGAGTATGGGAAAGCATGGTTGTGTGTCTTTTGTACTTTTTAATTCAAACAACAATTGTACATTTGTTCTATACACATGTGGTATTTTTCTATACACATTGTACTCAATTTTGTCATCTCCAATTCCAGATTGGACTCCTCCTATCACGCGACGCCAACAACACTAACATAATTATGGTACAATGTAATGCCCTTGGACTGTATAACGCACTTGGAGGAAAATCTAAAACTCTGCACTGATAAGACCAGCTGTGCTAGCAAGCTGATATGTGTGAGGTTGTTTTTTCTATATTTATTTTATACAATTTTTTTGTATAAATAAATTTTGTATAAATATTTAAATATTTTTATTTAAAAGAAACAGTTGCTCAACTTTGATGCCAGAATAATATGAGGATTACAAGATTATTAATATGACTGCCAGTGACAACACTTTACATTTCAGTTAATCCTATGAGTTCATTACGTCATTCATTACCCAAGACGTCCTAGACCTCTGATTTACCATAGTTGTAGCTAATCGGGTACACTCATGTATTGTAGCTGGAATGGCGTAGGCATGTGCAAAGCTGTTGCCTACAGGCTGTGCACTCTGAGAAGTTATTTCTGAGATCATCTGTCCAAAACTGGGCTGACTCAAAATGTTACCACGCCGAGGCGCGCGCGCGTGTGTGTGTGCTTGTGTGAATTCTTCCTCTGTGAGTCAGCCTATACAGTGTAAACTGCGCATGCCTGTCTCAGTGTGTGATCACCTGTACTTCAGGCGAACAGTAAGGCACGCACTGTGTTTGAGAGGTGGGAGTGTTTAATTAGTGTGACCTGACATTAATTACTGTACCCCGGGGGTGTTAATTACTGCTGTGCTTTCTGTAATCCCTTTGTCTCTGAATTCCATCGGACATGCTTCTGGCTAAGCAAAACTTTGACCTCAAACAATGACCCCTTAGTTAAAAAATAGTTGAGTGGTTAGTAAGAAAGCATATCTATATGTGTTGATACCCACAGATGTAACTGAACCATTAAATGAAACTTTTTGCTCATATACTTATAAAGCAAAAATGTTCTTAAGGTTAAACTCATGTGCTAAATACTATTACAATGTGTATCATCATTAGAATTTTAAGTGGAAAAGTATTCATAAATTATATGGCAATGGCCTTTGTCCTGAAAATTTGAGAAAATGGTTACTGTATGTAGAGATTACAAATAAGTAGTGACAGTATTGTGGGAGATTCTTTCATACTCTGGATCAGCAGGAGGAAAGATGGATTAACCGAACATGTACATCTGGGCCCATGACCAGGGCAAAGTTTGTGCAAAAGAGAAAGTGCAACCATTCCTTCTATGAATTCATTAATGAATTTGATTTTGATTCAAGATGGTAATGTGCAAGTTATGATTTTTTGTACATTGTTTCAGAATAGTTCAAGGGTGAACCACTAAGAATACATTTATTTTAAACCCCACTGCAGTATGGTACCTTTGCATCATGGTATATGCTCTGGTCCCTGATAAGGTTACTGCCGGTCCATGGAGCTTCTGCACCAGTTAAAATTCAGTCATTCACACACATGCATTACGAGAGCTGTCAAAAAATCATGGCACGTTCAAAGCACGTCTTCATTCTTTCTTTGGGAAGAGACGCAGTACCTCTAATGATGCAGAGGTACACGAAGAGCAAGAGGCAAAAAAAAAACATCGCCCGTTCACTCGCAATTACAACACCCCATGCATTCCATTTGGCTTTTATATACAGATAGTGACCCCCCCACCCCTTCTGGAAACCGATCTGTGTCATCTACCAAACTATGCTCAATCATGAGGCTGTAAAACTATTGAAATTGGAAACAAAACATGCTATTGGGGCATTATGTTCAAAAGTATATTTAAAAAAAAATAAAAAATGACGTGTCTTATGAATAGACATAGGCCCGTAATAATAATAATAATAATAATAATAATAATAATAATAATAATAATAATACCCTAAATACTCTGTATATTTTATATGTAGGGCCTGGCAGCCCCAAAGCCTGGGCCCCAGTAAAAATAAGTTTGAGAAATGCTTGTATATGCTAGCAGCAAATAGATGCTAATGTTGGCCGCTTGCAATGATTCAGTATAATAACATTATACTCAACACAGAACACTACATTCTCATTTGTTCAGCTGAGACCCTGTTTACTCCTTGTAGTTTAATTTGTCTTGAGCATCAGTTATTTCTGAATAGGGCTTATCCATATAAAAATAAATATATGAATGATAAAAAATTTTTTACTTGACTACCACTAGTATACAGAGACATGGCGGCTCCTTCAGTTCAGCTCTTAATGTGATACAGAACCCTTCAGTGGCCCAAGCTAGTTACAATAAAGCAACAGTACATACCAGTGACTATGTACAGTGCCTGACAAAAGTCTTGTCACTTAACTAAGTTATAGGAACAACAAATAATAACTTGACTTGTAGTTTAACAAGTCCATAAACAGGTGTTATGGACTTTAACAAGCTGTGAACATCAGGACACTTTTTGACTGTTTCATTTTGCACCCAGTTATTAATGTGAAAGCACTTGGCATTAAATTGATCCATTTATTGTAACAATTGATTGATTAGAAATAAAGTTATATGCCTTTTTAAGTAATGTCTTTATATGACAAGACTTTTGTCAATGACTGGTACTTTTATTAGCCAGAAATGTAACTACAAACCATGATTTTTCCTCCAACAAATGACTGTTTTCTGGGCGAATCTTGGATCCATGCGGGTTCCAACAGGTCTCCTGCAGTATTTGCAGCATTTGCGGCAATTGGTTTTCTGGTTTGAATTGAACAGTGGTGCTCAACTCTAAACATATCATTCATACATCTGACAAATCACAGATAATTATATACAGTAATAATGTGCTTGTTAACCCACAGGTCAATAGGGTTCAGGTCAGCTTATTAGAAAATTTCACAGGTGCGGGTAGGTCACATCAAGAAGTGACAAAACAACATTCTGATTAAGTTATAAATAATCCACAGGAACATTGCAGATTGTATCTGGCAAATATTTTTGTAGCCATGGCAAGTTGGCTGTCATCATGGGTCAGGCAGGTGTGGGCCATGAAAAACTCTGACCTGTGCATCTCAGCTAGCCATTTTTTTAGGGTTTAAGACCCAATTTAGACCCCCATTATTCAGATTTTAACTGATTAAATAGTATGTGACTAAAGTATGCCTCATATCACGGATACATTTTAGACTTTCAGCTCATGTAGCTAGAGCTGCACAATTCCTGATTAAATGGGAATTGTGCTTAATTTAGCTGCTTTGTATTTTAATAAATTTTTTGTGCAGCCCCAGATGTAGTAGGCCTGTTTTATTGAAGATTTACAATTGACTATGTCCTTAGCATACAGAATATTACACATTTCAGAAAATCAAAGAAAGCATTTAACCAGTGTAGTGTACATCACATTAAATTCTGTTTCTATTTGTCTAAATTGGCTTTGATAATCTTTGCAACTTCATATAGATGACAGCCAGACCAGCTACACATAAATGAGTCCTGGACTGGACTCTATGGGACTATGTGACACATTATTTTAATGTGTCACATAGTCCCATAGTGAGTAGACAAATACTACTTAAAAAAAAATATTACATACAGATCTTTCTCAACGTTTATTAAAATGAAGTGATCAGCATACTTTAAAAAGTAAAGCATAAGTGTTTGGTGTTGTGTTTTTTTATTTTTTGGCAAAAAAAACTAACTGCTATCAATTGTGAAGTGATAAAGAAATACAAAATCTCTAACACCCCTGTGCAAACATTCTGTCCAAAAAGGTTTACCATAGTCTCAGAGTTTGTAATGAAATGTCATGAAGTGTTAATTTTTATGAAACATTTTTAAATGCAGAATTAAAACACATTGTGTTGTTTATGTCATTAAGCTGTGATGTGTCGTGCCAGCTTGGTCGGGCCATCTGGACTGTGTGAGTGAATCCTGAAGAGGAGCCTCTGTATAACAGCAGCTTCAGCCTTCACTTTGAAACACATCTCTATCAAATCAACATCCTTGACAACCCCCGCACCCCCCTCACCTGCTCTGCTTGCTGGGTCGTGTTGTTTGCTTTACTTGGCTGTAGTCATGTGGGGTTTTTTTTCCTGCATCTTGTCAATCTAAAGCGTGTGAGAGCTGTCAAGTCTAGTAGGTGTTTATCATCACTTCAGCCATCTACAGCCGTCTACATTACACGGTTAAATTAAACAATATTCCTCCAGGACCATGGTGCAACACATGCAGTCTTGTAGTCTTGTGCGGTTACTAAGGTTTTTGATGGCTAGAACACATGTTCTCTTTACGTTTTTATTTTCCTTATCAATATTTGAAATAGAGCTTATGGCTATTCATGAGCCCTTTTTGTCTGGTTCCACATGTGATGCGTATGGTCACTGTCAGAACAAAACCTTGTATCCCCAAAACCTTGTGCATTCCATTTCTCTATATTTGTGTCAATATTTTATGATGAATGCACCAGTAGTAGTGACTTCTTGTTATAGAAAACATCTTGTTACTTTTATTTATCCTGGAATTTGGGGAAGTTTTTTCCTCCTGTAAAGTTATTTTAGAAATACACTATATGGACAAAAGTATTGGGACACATCTGTTTTTCAGGCTTTGGGCTAGGCCACTTACTTCCAGTGAAGGGCAATCTCAATGCTTCAGCAGATCAACATATTTTGAACAATGTGGACCTTTTCTATTCCAGCATGACTGTGTCCTAGTGCACAAAGCGAGCTCCATAAAGACGTGGCTGCATGAGTTCGGTGTGGAAGAATTTGACTGCCCACACAGAGCCCTGACCTCAACCCCACCCAACACCTTTGGGATAATCTGGAGCGGAGGTTGTGAGCCAAGCCCTCTCATCCAACATCAGTGGCTGACCTTATAAATGCTCTACAGAATAAATTGACGCAAATTCCCTAAGAAACTCCAAAATATTGTGGAAAGCCTTCAAAGAAGAGTGGAAGCTGTTATAGCTGTAAAGCGAGAACAACTCCATATTGAAGTTTATGTAATTGAATGCAATGCCTGTTTACTTGGTTTGTTTGTTGCTGTAATGGTCAGGCGTCCCAATACTGTTGTCCATATAGTGTACAAGACTTTGTGTCCACAATGACTACATGCAACATTCCCTCTATTTGCGCTCCCAGCTGTGACTGTGTAGGCTACCAAAAACTATATTTTCTAATATTAGTCAAAATTATTACAAAATCACCATGTTTTGTCAGATCCAAAGCACTGCATATTAGATTATTAGATTAGACATGTAGACTATCAGGTAAAGTAAGAATAATCTGCACATTTTTGCTGAATCTTATTAGTATATATATTCTCAGCCCTTTTATAGCTCAAGCCATAGGGACAGCACAGTGAAAGCTCATCTACTCAGGAAGCATTAAAGTCTGTCCTGCGGCCCAACTCATCATCTGTGCTTGATTTATTTATTTATTTAAACAGTCATTCTGAAAAAAGGGGCCTGACCCCTCCGCTGATGCTCTCTAATGCAGGAAGAGATGTCTGTTTTCTTTCTAAAAATCAATCAAGTTAATCCCTGTACTCCAAAGTGTAAGGTAAAAGGGCTTAATATCAAAAAGCTACTTTTCTAATTAAGCTGGTGCCTGTTTCCCACATTCATACTGTTCTGGATTATCAGTGCTTTAACTGAAGAAGATACAAAAAGTCTCATCAATATCTGTATGCTGTAAATCCTCTTCATATGATTATAGTATTCACTTCCAGTTTTCTTGTATTTCATTTCTAAAACATTGTTTAAATATATCTTCTAAGCTCAGGTCAGTTTCATCCAAAGTCCTTGGCTTTTAGGATCCCACTTGTTTCATAACATTAGCTGACAACAAGCACATCCAAAGTACATCCAGAGAAAATAATGATTTGATGATGACAGCACTCAAGATGGCACTGGTTGGACAAGGAGAAACATTGAGACAAAAATACTCAACATTTTAATCTACCTGGATATGGTAAAGATGTTCACATTCCTGGATGTGGTTCATGCAGAATGATGCTGAGGTCAGAGAACATGTTACTCATGTGTGCATATTTCAGTGGAGACTTGATTAGTACTCATTTGTACTCTATAAATCATACAGGTGTATGCTGTAAATGAGAGAGGTGGAGAAAGACAGAGATTCTGTTCTCCCCTGGTGATCTGATTTTAAGTGCACTCTCACTTTGCATATTATGTAAGCCTTATGTTTTTCCTTGGCCTGGTGTATGCATATAAATACACAAGCACACATGCACACACACACACACACACACACACACACACACACACACACACACACACACACACACACAAACATAAACTCACAGAGGAAGCCTATATTTGGTACACAGATAGCCCCAAGTCATGCTTCATAGCACATATTTCCAGTTGATGTTCTACCTGTTTATATGTGTGTGTGTGTGTGTGTGACCTGCTTTTGTAGCAAAACCAAAGAAACCATGCAGACATATAGAACCTGTAAAACTGTAAAATGGTCCTAGCTTTGCTTTTAACAACACTGTAGGGCGAAGCCATTTATATATAAATAGTAGACACCTGCTTATCCAGCATTTCCCCTGACAGGGTCCTCAAGCACATTGCTGTGATTACTGTATATGGTGACCTAGAACTCCTGTTTGTGGCTGAGCACCCCCATTCCATTGACAGAGCTTTTCTACTGCGATTATACAATCTGTGTACCTAAATGTTCACCTCGCTGTCTCTGGGTGCGTAAGATGGCCTTCCCTTCCTCCCTTTTGCTTTGTGCAGTGTTAACCAGTGCATGTGTCATGCTGACATTACAGAACAGGCAGTTATTGCTTTTTCCCAAGTGTGGTGTTCTGTCTAATGACAGCATCCGTAAATAGTCATTGTGTGTTGTGTGTAGGGCTGTGTTCAATATATACACAGTGTTAGCATGCACTAGTGTTACTGATATTGCATTCAAGTCTGACAATTATGCTGTAATAGTCAGGGTCCTGCATTATTTGCATAAACGGCTGCATTAGAGAAGAAAGCACTGCACTCCGGTCTCTTCTGTGAGTTGCGTGTTCAGGAAAAACAGAGCACAGACTGTTCTGTCATTAGTTTATCATCTGCTGTTGCCTGTGTGATTGAATGAGTATCTTTTATCACTCAGGTCATTATGATCCTTGTTAAATATCAGTATTTACTGCAGAAATCTCCACTTTATAAGTAATCTGAGCCTAGACCTAATCATAACCTTGTACTTCCTATAGACTTTTACTTTATGTACATGCAGTTCATCACATTGACCATTTATTTTTACTTCGGAAAATTCAAAATTTGTAACTACAAATATACATGCATATATACACGATAGTCAGTTGGTGTAGATTTCCTCCCTTTCAGTGATTTTAGTTGCGCAAACCTAATTGTGACGCTTATATCATTATATATGTTACATCGTGAAGCTGCTACGAATACCCTCAAGCCATGTGTGTGTGTGTGTGCGAGAGAGAGAAAGAGAAAGATCTAGTGCGAAAGAGTGTTAGCAAGTGTCCACGGGTTTTCTTTATTTCTGCGCCACTTCAGCCTATTGAGAGTCTATAAAAATGTTTGTCTTTTTTCCACTCTGAATGCCGAAGTGTGGTGTGAATAATGCTGTTGCTGTGGAAACAGAAGATTTCCCCCTGGCTGTTTGGAGGGTTCGAGGCACCCTTCCGCCCCCCCACTTCCCACCCACGGACGCAAATCTGTGTGTGTGTGTGTGTGTGTGTGTGTGTGTGTGTGTGTGAAAAGAGAGAGATTGAGAAAGATTGTCCTCCTCAGCTCTCAGCACAGAGATGGATTGCTGATTTACTGTACGTCTTTAAGAAGTCTGTTGTGTAACGACAGTGACAAATATTTTCTTTATAATCCAGACCCGTCATAACCAATATATTGTGCTATATTTTAAGTGATAATTTTATTCTTTTCTGTTTAAGTTTTTATTTTTTTGTTTTTGGACAGTAATTACTGTAAATACCTGAAAACAATTTTTGTGATGGAATGGAGGTGGAGATGAAGCTAGCTACAGTAGCTTATGGAACAGTACAGCAGGTATAGAGTTATTAGCAATGTGGCTGTTTAGTGTAAATGCAGCGTGTGTGTGTGTGTGTGTGTGTGTGTGTGTGTGTGTGTGTGTGTGTGTGTGTGTGTGTGTGTGTGTGTGGGGGGAAATGAATGGTGATGTACCTG